>JARJDV010002748.1:0-380391 GCA_030264675.1 Anaulacaspis nigra
ATTTATAAACTTGAACTAGCGTCTTGCTGTTCTTTAGCGTCAATTTTCGCATGTTCAATTATTACCATATTTTGCAGTTCTTTCTGTAATTTAACATGAGATTAATAACGTCTTGATGTTATTATCACGAAATATAGTATGAATGCTAACTTACGCCCCATCCCAATTTATCAGCCAATAATTGACATTGTTCATCACAATCACCAAGTAATGCAATGTTTCTAGTATTCCCTTTCCCAAAGCTCAATGTGCCAGCTTTCTCCTTATTAATAAGCACTCTCGGAACGTTTTTGGCTACCCTAATTTTAGAAAAAGTAATATTATTTACATAAATCGTGATTGAACTACAGTTTTAGTTGTTACTTATCCACTAGCTGAGCAAAGGGCTGTACAGTAAGTGTGGAACCCATGATAATTAATAAATCACATTTCTTAAAGTCTCCCAAGCAACGGTAAAACTTTTTCGGCAAGTTTTCTCCGAAAAATACAATATCTGGTTTAACAACGCCTGGGCAATCAGTGCAAATGGGTATTTCATCTTTTATTATGCGCTGCTTCATCCAGTCTTGTGTATATTCCTTGCGACAACCCAAACAATGTCCAGTATTAAAAGTTCCATGTGCTTCAACCAAATTTTCCTCTGTTATTCCTGCAATCCGCTCAAGAGTGTCTATGTTTTGTGTATAATGCCTGACTAGCAGGCCCTTGTCTTGCAACATTTTAATGAAATAGTGACTTTTGGTTGGCTTAAATTTGCCTGGAAGAAATTCCTTTGCAAGAGAGAAGAATGGTTGAGCATCATAATGGAAGTAATCTAAAGTAAATATTGCCTCTGGATGGGGTAGATCATACTTCTGCAAATTGTCATATAATCCTGAACCAGGAGATCGAAAATCTGGTATACCAGCTGACGTGGAAATTCCAGCACCAACCAATGTAATTATCCTTTTACATTGCCCACTTTGAATGTAGTCAACAAGTGCAGCAACTGTAGGCTCTTTAATCTTTTAACAAGTTAAGCAATAATTGAGTAATATTGAACAAGTTATTGATAATATTTACCTTTTTTGGTAAGTCAGCATCAGAGTCTAATTTCAGCTTGTCTTTAATAAAGTTTTGAACTTCTTCAATGGCAACTTCCAATTTTGAAGCCAATGAAGAGCTGGCCCCCTCATCAGAAGATGATGAGTCTATGATTAAATTTGTTGATTGATATACGGGGAAACAGTTATTTTCAACTCACCTTTAGCCTTATCCTTATCCGACATTTTGCGCACTATTTAGATACAACTTCACAATCACAATGTTATCATCAATCTTGCAAACACTGTATTTTGCAAGTACAATTCAGTACAATTTTGCTTACTTTTAGGCTATGTCTGTCAGATGTTTGATTAAAAACAGAACGTTCGGCGAAGGTTACAATATAACCACGTTATTATTAATATTTGTTTAAAAATGACCTGCATAGTGTAAACGATCGTACATAATTTCTAATGAAAGTATGAATAAAGCTGAGATTATCAACGCACAAAAAGACGAACTGGAAGCTTTGAAGGTATCAAATTAAACATGGTAACAGACAAGTGCAATTCTCATTTGTTTATCTTATTGTTTTAGAGTATATTTTTGAATATTCAAGACTTGCGTGAATGTAAAAAGAAGGAGTGGAAACCACTGAAGCTGAAGATAACTTTAACACCACAAGAAGGGTGTGATACTGCCAAAGATGGAAGGGTAGATCTTATTGTAAATTGTTGTGAAACTTATCCCAATGTGTAAGTTTCACTGAAAATATATTAAATAATTATACAACTGATACAGTATTATAGGGTTCCTAATTTGTCATTCAACAATGTTAGTGGAATTTCAAAAAGTCAGGAGACAGAGTTGCTTAAAGACCTTTACAAAAGAGCTGATACTTTAAAAGGAGCAGAGATGATATTTGAATTGGCTACTTATGTCAGAGAATATCTTTTTAAAAACAGCAAGCCAGCCCCAAAAAGTTGTTATGATGAGATGACATTCAGACATCAACTAGAAAAACAAGAGAAGTGCAAAATAGAGGTGAAATTTAATAACAATTTCAGTGTACTTAATATTTACTTTTTTATTATTTTAGAAACAAAGGATGGAAGAGGAAAAACGAAAACGAGATTTATACAGACAAGTTCATAGAAGATCACGGGAAGAACATAGTTCTGAAAATTCAATGAGTAGTTCAACTACTATGTATGGGGAAAATTCTCAAGACTCTTCTGGAGACTTAATTTGTGAGCATGAAACGCAAGTAATTCGCTTTGGAAATTTAGAAATTATACGTGGACAATGTAAAGACCATTTACCCTTAGTTAATTGTATTATTTATACTGCCACATTAAAAGAAAATGGTCAGCTTTATTATTTATCACAATGGACAATTGATGATGTTCAGGATAAACATTATCTACATAGAGAAATAGAGATTGTTGAGCAGGAAATGAAAACTCTTTTAAAACTCAAGCATCCAAATTTAATCATTGATATACACTTTGCTTCAGACATTGAAGGTGATAATAGAATCGTCATGAATTTATTAAGTGAATTTATTATAGGTAAGAGAATTTGGTACCACGTTGAAATGATACAAGAAATGTTTGTTTATAGGTACAAATTGCCATGCCTTATATTTATCAAAAGGTATACAAGTTGAAATCCAGATGTTAAGATATATTTCAGAAAATACGTTAAGCGCTTTGGATTATCTACATCAAAATAACGTTGTTCACAAAAATTTAAATGCCCACTGTGTTTATTTATCTCATAAAGGTGCTCTATTTTAATTCATTGCTGTGCTATAGTTTTACAAATGTTATTTCTTTCAGGTGAGGTAAAAGTATGTAATCAGAATCTATTTCAAAGACTGAACGACCTAAGTTCTGACATAACGACGCAGAAAAGTTATAACAAAAAGACGGATATTTTCAAATTTGGAATTATGGTTTTATCATTATTAACAGGCTCTCCAGTCGACGAGGCAAATCCGTCTATACCCTTTGATATTGAAGAAACACTCTCGGATTTTATACAAGTGTATGAATTGATAAGTTAAAATTTGTATAAATTCTTATGTTACAATTTTCTTCAGATGCATTTTAAAGAATGAATATCGATATCCGGCGAGCAAACTTCTGCAACATTCTTTCATTAAAGTGGATATGAATTCTCCAGTACGGAAAGTTGTGAAAATGCCAGATCATATTTTTACTGATCCCGCAGATGATAAACTTATAATTCCGACAACAATTGCTTCTGGACAATCGCGATATCACAACGATTTTACCGAACTTGAATGCATCGGTGAAGGAGCCTATGGACAAGTGTTTAAAGTAAGTAATACATTATTTTCGTGAAGCTGTGTATGAATGGGGAACGCTTATATTAAAGGTACGCAATAATCTGGATAGGCGAAATTATGCGATTAAGAGAATACTATTGAATTCAAATAATAAAACAATTAATCGTAAGATTATTCGTGAAGTTAAATTACTATCTAGACTCAATCACGAAAATGTTGTGCGTTATTATAATTCATGGATTGAAACGGCTCTTGTTGATTTCGATAATGCTTCAACTGATGAGGAGGAGGAATCTCAATCAATATTCTCCACGAAACCGGATAGTCGTTTGGAGGATTTGATACCGAATTTCAAAGAACTTTCTTGGTCCGTAAAATATAATGAACCAACTGAAAAGATGCAGGAAGTCGAAGAAGAAAGTAGTGATGATGATCCAAGTGACGAAGATGAAGATGATGAGGCTGATGAAGATGAAGGCGATGAACTTCAAGAAGAAAATTCGGTTAATGCAAAGAATCAAGTAGATGATGAAAATGATGACAGTATTGTCTTTTTTGCGAATTCAAGTTCAGAGGATGAGTTGAGTGAGGATGATGATGATGACGATGAAGAAGAAGAGGAAGAAAGCAAAAATGCACAAACAAATAAGACTAAAGAAATGCAAATCATGTATATTCAAATGGAATTTTGTGATCGCAGTACGCTTGATCAAGTCATTGACATTAAATTGTACGAAGACCAAACTCGGTTATGGAGCTTGTTTAGAGAAATAATTGAGGGTTTAATTTATATACACCAACAAGGAACAATTCATCGTGACTTAAAACCATGCAATATATTCATAGACGGTGACGGACATGTAAAGATAGGAGATTTTGGTTTAGCGACATCAAACTTTATGGCGAAAAATGATCCGAGTGAAAAAATTGGTATATAATTTTATTCTCATTATGTTTGCACTTGCTTAAATTTGCATTTCAGACAAAGGATCAGATAGTGGTGAACCAAGCGGGTTGACTGGACAAATAGGTACTGCTCTTTATGCCGCACCGGAATTATCAACAACTGGGAAAGCTTCCTATGATAAAAAAGTAGATATTTATAGTTTAGGGATAATATTTTTCGAAATGTGCTACAGGCGATGCGGTACTAAAATGGAGCGCATCGATATTCTGAAGAACTTACGACTTCGCACTATAGAATTTCCTGAAGATTTTGATACGTATGGAAAACCGGCACAAAAAGAAATAATTAAATGGCTGCTTAATCATAAACCCATTCGTCGACCATCCGCCCAGGATCTTTTGGATTCGGATCATATTCCTCCACCAGTCTTGCAGGAGCGCGAGATGCGCCAAATGATTCGACACACGTTGAAGGACTCCAGCCAGAAAGCGTATAAATATTTGGTCGAAGCCTGTCTAATGCAGGATGTTGATAGTGAACAGGACGTAATGTATGATAAACATATTGGTCCGAACTTTGCGGAGACGAAATTGCAAAAATTTAATTACGTTTACGATACGGTCATTAATGTATTTAAACTCCATGGCGGACAAGCGCTATCAACACGCTTATTGATGCCAAAAAGCAAACACTACGAATGCATACGGTCGAGCGTTAGATTGATGACCCAATCGGGTTGTGTTGTTACAATTCCCTATGATCTCAGGTAAACCATATTATCCGAGCATGCGAGCTTGCTTCAATTTGAGATGTTTTTCAGAGTCCCGTTTGCGCGATATGTTGTATGGAATGGCATCACAGATTTACGCCGTTACGCAATTGGCAAAGTCTACAGAGAGAATCGACTTTCGCATTTGCATCCTGAGGAATTGCACGAATGTGCGTTTGATATCGTCACGCCGACGCCCGGTAAGTATTTCTACCTTCCGAATCAATTTCGATGCGTAGTATTTACTTTTAATTATACTCATCGCAAAATACGTCAAATGACTGCCATCCAGATCATCATCAATCTAGCGAAAATAAACAGGAACATTTGCATAGCATTTGCATTTTGCACTTGTTGCCGATGCGAGCCCACCGCCTATATTTGCCAATAATTTATTTTCTCCTTAGACCTCATCGCCGATGCCGAGGTGCTGCTTGTGCTCGACGAAATGGCGAAGGCAATCATCGAAGCGAAAGTCAAAAATTTAATTATTAAACTGAATCATAAATTGCTGCTGCAAGCAATTCTGCTGCATTCTGGAATTCAACATACAGATCCTAGCTTTTATGGTGTTCTTGCAAATGCAATGGTCTGTGCTTAAATATCTATTAATCGTCCAATTATTAATTGTTTATTTGTTTGCTCTTTAAAGAAAGGCAAATCGTCGGAAACGCGCATTCAATTAAATAACCTAGGCATCCGAAAGAAGGCAATAAATACGCTGTTGCGCTATTTTAGCAAACAAGAATTAATGATGCACGAACTTCATCCATTGTTTGATAGTATCATTAAGAAAAATACGGAAGCTAGTAAATGTGCATCAATGGCCTTGGGCGATTTGGAAAAAATCACGGAGAATGCGAAAAATTTGAATGTTCAAGTATGCTAATCATTAATTCAAATAGAAGGCACTAAAGTTATTTAATTGCAGATTAAAATTGTTATTGATCTCAGACTTGTGCTCACGAACATGGCGCAGTATTCAGGTATGATATGCCAATTAGTGCTCCTGAAAAAGGGGAAACACAAACACAGCGAGGAGAAACTTGCTGAGGGCGGTCGATATGATGGGCTATTGCAAGAATTCAAAAGCTTGCCATTAGCGACAACTACTGTTAAACAATCAGCTGTGGGCGTATCGATTTCATTGGAGGGATTGGTCAAAGCTTTTGTTGCGCAAGAAGAAGTTGTCCAACTGGATGTTATTGTAGGTGGTTGCGATGGATCTGCGTCAATTATACAAGATATTGGCTTAATTTTAAATGATTTGCGCACATTGGGATTACGATCCATTTACACAAAAGAGACTAATTTAAAAGAACTTGTGCGGAAAGGTGAAGAATCTAATGTTCAGCATGTTATCTATAAGGAGAAGCATATGATCAGTCATCATTTCATGAAGACCAAAAAGTAAATTCTTTGCATCATTTTAAATGGTTTAGATAATATTATTGAAATATTACAGATTAGAAAAGATCAAGTTAGGTGAACTTAAAGAATATATGCAGCAAATTATGAAGAATTCTTCTGACAATTGCATGGATGTCGGAACTTCAACTTCTTTTACACGTTTAGATTCGCGTAACATAGAAATCCAGGAGGCGAACGTCTATATTCAATTCTTATCAAGTGATGGAGAAAAGATGACTGTTAATGTGAAAAAACGTCATGAAAGTCAAGTATATACATATATATATATATATCTATAATTTATTAAGATTTCATCCATATAATTATTATATTTGTTATAGATAAAACAACGAATGGGAGAAATGTATAAAAAACTCACTGGGGATGTGACTCTTTTCGCAATGAATTTAAGCGGTGCTGTGATTGCTTCAATGGCGTGTTATTTCAATTTCGCGTCTGAAATTGACTTTAATAAATCCGTGGATAAAATTAAAGAGATTCATTCAGAGTACAAGAAGAATTTTGCGCAGCACTGCAAGAAAATCTATGATGCGAAGAGCAAGTCGAATAATCCAACAATTATTCTCTACAGCATAAGCGATAATACTTTCCGCGTGTTTCTGTAACATTTCAGTATATATAATTTGTAATTAAAAAGTAGACATTTTATAAATTTTAATAAAAGAATTATTTCAATCAAGATTTCTCTCGCTGTTCTATCGATTTTATTAGCTGGCAGCGATAGCGCAACGACGCCCAAGATGTGCACATCACATGCTTTTTCATCCGACAATATTACCATGGTTTTATATTTCGATAAGAATTTGACTCCATTCTAGTGCACGATAATTCTGAAGTATGGTTTATAGTAATACGATATAGAGACGACGGGTGCGCGCAATAGGGAAGCTGATATGAATTCCCTTTGGCGCGATCGTTCCCCGGCTAAGAGTGCAGTTTATTGAGGAGATAAGTCAATGGCACATTTCCATACTTGCAAAGATTGATTGATTGATCATTGGCGAGATCATCTCCGGTTCGACGTACATCTATAATAAGCGCGCACAAATTTCTCGACTCGCTTATATTGAGTTATCTAATTTTTGCGCATTTGGCTTAAAAGATTGATTTGCCCTCGACGCAGTTCGTGTTGAGGACATCATTGCACGATGATAAATTGTCGCTGCAAGAGCACGCCGCATACCAAAAACATGCATTAAATGATAATCAGAAATTGTGTGCATTCCCTGCCTGGCCAGCGTGCGGCAGAGTGAGTTTAGAATGCTGATGGTTGTTGCAACGGTCGTTAGTGACCGTCTATCCATCATAAATGACTATGACAAAGCACACTTGCTCTTCTTCCGGACGTCCAGCCGCACAATGCGCGTTTGCCCCCTGGACTGACCGCCATTCAATTGCTGCACAGATTTAAAACGTCGCCATCATCAGAAAAAGGACGATGGAAGGACAACAACAACAACACCAGCAAGGAAAGCGAAGAGACGAAGAGCGCTAAGTGAGTGCCCGCTTGTCAATACTGGCGAACACAATGAAAGGTACATTATTTATAAACGACGGATGGAATTGCTCAAGTTAGCCAGCCAGGAAAAGTTTGCGAAGTCAGTCGACGCCGACTCGACGTCGCCAGGGAAGGTGGGCGCCAGGCGTCCAAAAAGTTTTAAGCCGGAAGTCGCCCGCTCCACCAATGGTCATTCCTCTGTCGATCAAATGTGCGCGACATAACGGAGAACAACAAAAGCAGAACGACGAACGGCGAACAACGATGATGAAAAAACCCTCATCCATTTGACTCATATCATTACACATTCGTATTGCGTTCACGTGGCGCGTTGTATGTCGACTAATGCATGCACGTGCACTCCATCAGTACACGTCCAATCAATATTGATGGCCAGAAATTCCTGCCCTCGCAAATTTATTTTACATGCGTCGTTAGTTGTATTCGCTCTGCCTGCACAGAGATTTCAATTCAATGCGAGCCGAATTATTGAAATCTGTATATGATGATGATTTATTGTAGGCCAATATCCCACCCATCGAACGCAAAAACTCACGTGTTTCATGTCTTTCGGATGCTTTTACAATTCGTTTTATGCTCCATTGTAATGTTTCATTTCACTGATAGCTGAATGCGGCACGGCTGCCGACTGATGATATCGTTTCGATGGTAAGCAGGTGAGTGAAGAGAAGTGCTTAATTAATAATGCATCTGGGGATGAAAGCGTCTGGAGATTTTCTCAGAAGCTGGAGAAGTAAGCTTTCTCATTTTCTTTCACAAAAAGAAGAATAAGTCGTTTTCATAATCATTGTATATACGTTAAATGTTAAGGATAAATTGTGAAAATCATTAATTTAACTAATAATGCCACAATTTCCGAAAGTAATATTAAGATAATAGTAAAAACTTAGTTCTAGCGTTATCTTGTATTACTGCTTTTGTTGGGTTATCAAAATCGCTAAGTAATGTTAGAAGTTACAGCTATTTGAGATGTTTAATTTTATGGGGATCCAGAAAATCATGTAGATCAGTGGTGCACTAAGATGTGGGCCAAAATGCATGCTCGCAAGAAGCCGTGGGCAATGAAAATATAATTTAATGCGAAAAAGGACTTAACTGAGATTGGAATAGTTCTTGCAGTCCCAGAAAGTGCTTTAAATTATTTATTACTTGTTAAACTGTTGTTTCGTATAGATCCAAAGATGTAAACTTACAAAGTTGATCCATTTTAAAAGTACAGAACGTACAGAACGAAGGCATGTGTATTCTATATAGAGCTCTCAATCATAAACTGGAGTACCTCGTATAAGTTTAATCCAGGACCACGTGGAAATTCAATGCTGAAAGTGATTCGCACCCCAAGAAGCTTATGTGAGTAACCACGAGTGGTCCTAGGGTGCGCTAGGTGTACTATATGAGCGCACTGTAATTTTAAAATTTAGTAATATGATTTATACAAAGTGAAATACAAAGTGAGTGGTGTACATTTTTGTTAATTATTCCAAAACTAAACAAGCGTTTAAAATATTTTTTTCACCAACAGAAACATGAATAAATTCTTAATAACATAATAGATAATTATTAGCTGAAGGCAAATAACTGCTACGTAATATCATCACAAATACAACATTGTATTATATTACAAATTTCAATACAACATATAAGAATTTAAGTACCTCTTAAACAAAAGTGAAAAAAAGCCCTGTACCATAAGATACGATTATTTAGAATATTCCACTCACAATTTGGATACGTCTTATGATGCTAAGGTACACAATAACGTTTTTGTAAAAATTATCTTAAAAATATTAGATGCGTCTTGTAGCAATATTATAGTTAATATTGGGATCTGAGTTAGGAGCAATAAAAGCTAGAAATAATTTAGGATTTAACAATTCAGAATCTGATTTGACACGATGACATACAAATAAATCTCTCAGCTTTATCCGCACGCTGTGTTGCTGAAGAGTTTAAAAGTTTAGTCCATAAAGCTGCATCAGTTCCGGACGTAAAGGAAGAGAAGTTCCTGTTTTCGAATCACCTACAAAAACTTGGCCATCTGCAGCGATGGAAAGACAATACGTCTGGCGATAGGACGAATTCAAATCTACATATACTCATCACTTCATTTCATTTCGTTTCATTCCGCAAAAACGAATTAATCCCGCTGGGAGAAATAAATGAATGCGTGCGCGCTGTTGGCGAAGGCTGCATTAATGCACGGCCACTCCACATATTTGCTTCCGGTCTGCGCTAGCCGGATGATATGAATGATAGTGGTGCACTCAGAAATTCCATCAGGACGCGGATTGAAAATAGTGGCCAGTTTTCGAATCATTTTCGTATTTATCCCACTTGGCGAGTTAATTCAATTTACACAACCGCCGCGCCGTCCTCGAACGTATCAAACCCTCTCGATGGACGGATGGGCGGGTGGATGATAAATCGGGTCAAGGGGTGTGTATGTGTGCCGCTGGTTTTTCCAACTTTTGATTAGTTGATCATTACATTTTCATAACTTTTCACAACTCTGAATACTCACCAGAGTATGAATACTATATAATCCAATTCGAAGGGGTGGATTTTAACTGCTTTATAAATTTACGTAAGAATAAGGTAGCGATGTTTTGTTTAAAATAAACATTTAAATTCAGCGTGCAAGTCTGAATGCCGGAAATGACTTAAATTAATTTTAATTTAAAAACAGGAAGGAAAATTAACGTGATTATTCTTCCATCGTGATCTGAGATGGATGCAAATGATGCGCAAATATATAAATGTACATGATCATCGAATTAATAGCTGGAAATTGCTGTTCTTCATTTCCCTCCGTCTTTTCCAGGCCGTTGGCGTACTTTGCACCCCTTCTTGGCTTCCTCTATTTGCGTTTCCTTCATTCGCGAACGCATTGAAAAGTTTCGGCGGCGCCGAAGCGGTAATTTATCGCATTTGTCCGGACGCTGTTTATAATTAATTGGATTGGACGTGCGGAAAGTTTGGGTGGTGCGCGCGCGGCGCAAAATTAAACAGTCCGGCTGTCCGCAGTTGAAGGAACCGCCAAGCCGTCAACGAAATTTGTTTCGTCAATTAGCCGCGCGTAATCTAATTCAAGTTGTTGACGGAAATGCGCGCGCGGCACGTCCGTGCCAAGAAGTGGATATTCTGCGGTCAATTAACTTCCACACCAAAACCGCCCCATTCCTCCAAAAACATGTGCTTACTGCAAGCGACCAACTTTGGTTGCTTATGTCCATAAACAAAGGTATAAAAAATCCATAACCTCAACTTTTAATCACGCAAATCAATCACCGGATGATGAATCTCAAGATGAAAGTAGAAGCGAAACTTTTGCGTATTGGTTTAATCAAAACGAATGCGAGCGCGCATTTTTCGTGTTTACTTGGTAATTTTACGACGGACACTTTGTGAAAGTTTTTTGTACGTACAAGGACAGCAAAGAACAAAAACGAACGCACATGCAGCAAGCTGGAGAAATGAGGAGGAGAGCAGAGAAAAAAAGGAGGCACATAGATTGAGTGCGATATTTTTCGCATAACCGTAAATTACTCGGCAACCCTTATATTTGTCGCCTGGCGAGCGCGCGCACGCGTTTGCTCGTCCGATATCTCCGGAAGCACGACGCCGCCCCCGTTTTTTCCATCCTCCAGCTCAGCTGATAGAGAGAGTTATTACGCTCCTAAAGCATCCAGACATTATTAGCTTTTTCACTGCCGCCGCCAGTTTATAAAAAAATATATACGTGGCACGTATGTGCGCTGTGCCCACAACAAATTATAAATTAATCCCGTCATCCTTGCTGCTTTATATTAATTTTTTTCAAATCTCATGTGTGGATTCTGTTTCCAAGTAGAACATGCCGAAAAAAATGTTACTAATTAGGTACAAAACTCAACACTAATTTATATTTCATGTAATGAAAAAGTTTGTATTTCCACAAAACATTTTGGCAATTTATGCGTTGATAGTGCAGTTTCGCAAGTCCGTAATTTGAAACACAGGAGCGATAGATATGAAGGAAGATTTGAGTTTTTCTTTCGTGCGCTCGCAGCGTATTTTTCCATCGCGCGAGTTTTGTAAACACCATTAGTCATCTAACAAACTTCGGCCGGCTTTTCCATGCGAAATTTCAGTCGTGCTGGTGTTTTCCTCGATCAGAATCGAGGACGATCGAAGCATGCGTCTCGACAAACCATCATCGACGACAAACAAATAACTTTTCCGGAACGCGCGCGCGCGCGAACGCCGAGCAAATATTCCTTCCTTCCCGCGCACATCAAAGATTATTTATCCGGGTCCCGAATTCTTCCCGACGCAAACTTGCCGCATGTGTGTTATGACGTGCAAACGCTGATAAGATAATGAATTATTGCTTTAATTAAAACCAACCGCACTTCGCCAGCTTGCAAATACGAACAGTTTTGCCATTGTTCGCAGGGGGAAATCTAATCGAACAACTACTCGCAATCGGTTGCGTCGAGAAGAAAAACGAATGCGTTGATCAAACCTAATAATAATGCGCATTGAACGTTGGACATTCGTCTCTTTGTATCCTCTTTGTGTGCTAATAAATGTGCATCAATTTGTCCCG
Organism: Anaulacaspis nigra; assembly: GCA_030264675.1. Taxonomy (NCBI): domain Eukaryota; kingdom Metazoa; phylum Arthropoda; class Insecta; order Coleoptera; family Staphylinidae; genus Anaulacaspis; species Anaulacaspis nigra. The sequence goes on from JARJDV010002748.1 coordinate 12,552, forward strand.
CAATTGGAGGCGTTGATTTCTTTCACGGCGCTGTCGAAGACCACAAAATGACAAATTGATTAAATCAATGTACTTCATAATACGAACAAGAGAGCGTTTTCAATCAAGTGCTAATTTATCGTAGTTCATTTATTACTGGCGATTTTCTCGTTATGAATTTATTTTTACCATGTGCTCGAAATGAATGGAAAATGAGAAAATTGAATGAAAATCTTATTAATATCTCATTTCTTCGTATTAGACGTATACTTGTATTAAATTATCCTTTGATGGTTCAATGCTCTGACAGAAGGACATTCAGAAAGAGATTTGCGAGGAAGGAATACGCCAAGGACATTAAAACGCAACCATGCACGAAGGATAATAAATCGAATAACAATTTGTAATGCGCATGCTCAAGTGACTTCGAATATCTAAAGCAATTATGAGTGCTGTAAGGAGCATTCATCCAGTACTGCGTGTTACTTTCACCTGAATTCCTTGATGCTCCAGACATGCTCAACAGCCTTTTATTTCTTCATCGCAAGACTTTGAGCTCTCCAAGCTCCTTGAGACTTTTACTCTCGTATTAACTCAACAATGGACTTTTTCTGATTTATTTCTAAACTTTGCAGACTTCTTAATTTTTATAAGTATTTCTTCATTTCGAAAATGACATCAAATCATTCCGTGTGAGATATTCAGGATTTCAAGATTTTTGTTATGTTCTTCCACCCCTGTCATAATGCGAGTGCAATCGACTATAAAGCCGAACATTGCTATCAACCCCCGATCATAGCGGGTCGCATAAAAATTGGAAAACTTTTCAACAACCACAACCACCCACACCTCGAATGCATTGCATTTCCGTTCGTAATAGTCGTGCATCCAAAAGTGTGCGTATATTTTTATTTTGCACGGCGAGTTGTAAAGCCATTTTTGGCGGCAGCGGCGGCACTTATTACTTGACAACGCACAAACAACATTCGAAGTTTGCCGAAAAATTCGCAACTCGTAAATATTACGTAATTGTAAAAAATATTCATAGTCGGAGAGAGACGTTCTCAATCGCACCCAGCGGCATTCAAACTTTCGCAAGACGCTCGCAGGACGCCACCGGAAGTTGATATTTTTTGGCGTCGCAGCAGCGTCATCTGCATTCCGCCCCCCTGGCGTCGCTGGCGTCGGGACGCTCAAAGCGAATAAACTTCCAGTTATGGTCCATGTACCGGTCGGACGTAAAACTTTTATAATACTCGTAAAATGTTTACAGATTATATCCATCTAGGTGGTGGCCGCATCCACGTGCAATACGGACGCGCAGTTACTATCGTTTAGGGGCGCTTTTAGTTATCCGGACGTTTTAGTCTAATGAGCAACGAGTAGGTACGCGAATGCAAAATGCAGCGAAACAAAAAACTTACAAAAATAAAAATTACTAGTTTAAGGTTATAGCGCAAAAAAATATGCTGTGCTGCTGTCCTTTTGTTATTCGGAATGTAAAAGTTTACTAAACTTTTATTCAACTTTTATTACCAACCAACATATCCGTATTGTGCTTTAGTTTAGACATTTTTATGTTTTATCGCGCATTTTTGGAGTTTTACTGCTTTCGAAAATATGGAAATATCATGTTTTAAATCATTTACGTACGTGATTTGAAGCTGTCGCAATCGAATTTGCGCATATCGCATTCGTAATTAATTGTGTTTCGCTAGCTGTGCAGCCGCCATTGCCGCCTCTCCCTCGCTTTAAGTCGTTTGCTTGCTCAGCGCGTGTCGACTAATTAGTGGCGACAAGGCAACGTTTTGCGTTTAAAGCAAAAATTTGTCAACTTGTCTCCGCTGTCTTTCCCCCAAATTGTCAGCGCAATGTAATTCGATTACGTCTGATAAGTTTCGCCAAAAGATAACAATTATCGTCATTTGCATAAATTCGTTTCGCGTTCAACGGCAACGGGAGCATTAATAATAGATAAATATCAGCAAACATATTTTCTCTTGAAATTTCTTACTGTTTGCTTTAAATTACTTGCCACAATCCTATCATAACTACCGCGGTAATTTCCTATGGTATTGTGCTATTATTCTAGGCGAATCTCTAATTAAAATTTTAATCAGCCATTTAGGCAAGTAATCTAATGAATTTTATTAGGTTTAAACAATCAATGATTTCAGTAAAGTGGCGTGAGGTATCTGCTTAGTACATCTTTGTTAATTGAAGTTATATCGTTATTTTAAAATTATCAGGGAAGATAATAATTTAATATAACTTATATTACCGATTACCTAAATTAGTCTTCAATTAACTTTGATAAAATCGCCGATTGCTCTCATACACTTTGGGTGATTTGTCTGCGAAGCTCGATTTCAATGGTCTCGGAAATGAGGCAAATGCCCTCGCACTTATTAAATAGTAATTGAAGCATTTTATGATATACACTAATATATCATTATTTCTATTGATATACAGATACTATATTCAAATTCGTGATTTGTTTTTGGATTTAACGAAATAACTAAAAAATTAAATTGAAGTAGCAGTAGCAGTATAATTCCAGCTAATTTATGTTTTTTTATAAAAAGTTTATTGAAACAGAAATGATGCAAAATATAAAATTATCTTACAACTCAAAGGTGGTAGTTCGACATTCTTGTTATTGCCGATGCTTGTGAATTACATAGTTGCCATAATTTATGAAATTTATTAATCAATTGAGTACTCCTTGTATCTTGGACATAATGCACTTGCCCCGTTCTTGCACTTACACGACTCATCAATATTACATTTTTAGAAATTTAAATTAGCAAAATTATTGATTAAATGTTAGGGAAATTGAAAAAGCATATTTCAATGAGTGAATCTTTGATGTTTTTCTTATTTCCTCGAAAACGTTTTGAACCCATTCAGTTTTTTCTGGCAGTTTCCTTCTCCTCGTTCCCTTGTACAATATGCGAATCGTGTTTGAAAGGCAACGTTTATACCCGACGAAGAAAATTCATTCTCTTTGAAATCAGCGCCGCTGCCTCGTTATTAATCGAACGTGCATCTATGTTTACATTATGTAGATATGTTTTCCCTTATGCACGTAGATGTGTATCGAGTGCATGTTTCATATTCGAGTGTGTTTGCATTCACGTTCGCCTCACATGAAGAAAATTACTGCGCGAACGTATATGCACTTTTCTTTTGCTTGCATTTCACTTTGAGCGTAGTTTGAAGTGTTGCAAGTTATCAAACAGAACTTGGCATTTATTAATGTTCGCACTAAATCGATGCAAATATATTCAATATACTCACCTATAGATTTTGAATTTATGATGGTGAAAATATTCCCGGAAATAACATTCTCAACCCTTGTAATTAACCTGAAATAAAAGAGTTAAAGTGTGAAAAGCTTGAAGGCTCAAAACAATACATGCAATTGTTCACCATCCCTTGCGTGCTTACTGGATCAACGAGTTGAAAATTCATGTAACATCCCTCCCCAATCGAAGGTGGCTTTTTTTCCAGATGCAGATTCAGTTTTATAGGCGTTGTTGTTACGCATTTTTTCACGAGTTGAAAAAAAAGACGAATAAAAAGCGAAACGTGATGGTAAAAAATCGAACAAATTCAGCGAACGCGGGCGTAGCTAATAATACGCGGGCTTTTATTAGGACCGGGGGGTTGCATTGCAAATGTTGGCTGCGTTCGCGCACGTAATGTGCGAGTACGCATTGCGAATCACGGTTGTACAATTTGCACGAAATAAACCCGAGGGCCACTTTATTTGCTTTCAGCGTTTTACCTCTGCACTATTGTGCGTTTCAACTGAAATTCGTGTCATCAACTTTTTATTAACTTCAAATACAAAACTAAGTACATACATTCGTACTAATTAATTACAAATAATAGTGCATTAAATTCATTCAAATAATTACAACTTCTATGCCATTTTACGGAAAATTAAGCATGATCAAGGTGGATTATTAAATAAATCGATGTGAAAACACCCTATGAATAAACACTTAACTAGAAATAATTGCATCAGAGACATCAGGAAGGATCGCTAAGTGGAGAGGACATAATCTAAAGAACAACGCGTGGGAGTTTGGTGCGTGCCTTTCTGGAGGGCGAAGAAAACTGCATGGGGTGCGAATATTTGCGTCTGCTAGACGCACAAATGTTGAATAAGGTGGGCGTGGGCGTTATTAATGTAATTATAAAGCATCCACCTTGATGCGTGCTGACGTCCAACGCTCTTAGTGGTCTTAAAGTAGGAAAATCTTAAAAGTTTATTACGGGATTAGAAATTTCGTGCCGCCCGGATCGGTTAATTAATGTTGCCTTGTTGGCTGACATCTACGGCCTGCGAACATATGTACGTGTGCTCCCTGCGCTCCGTTTGCGGGAGGCGGCGCGGTGGCAGCGTCGTTGGCGGAATCCCATTTTAAAGTTATACATGCGGATACATCAGATACAATTTCGCAGCAAGATCCATCCCTAAGACGCCGATGTCACGCTATTTAATCCCTTCAGGCTTTCACGTGTGCCTGCGTATTTTGGGGGGCGAGATGGTTGACTTGAATGCGTGTGCATTACCACCCCCGTAACCTCTACGTAAGCTTCCCGAAAACCGAAGCGCGAAATTTAGCAGGAGTTTTAAAATAAGACGTCTTGCCTTAAATTAAAATTTAATTTACCGCGTTCGCAGGAGACTTGAGGGAATGGAAAAATGTTTGAAACGAGCTAATTACATGCGGTGTAAATAGTCGTAATCGAAACGACGCTTATTTATATTTGTGCAGTCGGTGGCATTTGTACGTTTCATAGGAAATGCAGGAAGCGGCAAAGACAGCATCCACCGCCACCAGAGCCACAGAGGCATGGATGGGCGCACGTATCTGAAGTATAATTACAAACTAGTGGTGCGCGCGCGTTCGCTTCAGCCCGGTGAGCATTTACAAGTCGCGATTGCGATGAATTCAAGCTGCCCCCCAAACCGCCTCATCCTTCGCGGGTATCCCAAGTACGAACACATATTAAAACTGCACATGCGTATGTATTTTCATATGTATGTAGACGGCAAGTAGGGAACACGAATGCTATCAGAATCATTTCATGTTTACAGCTCACTTATTCCGGCAGCCTCAAGCGTCCGTGCTTAACTTTGAAGGTGGCACATTAGGAATTAGTGCTGTGGTTCTCCGAAACACTCATGTGTTCGTTCATTATAGGTAGAGCTATCCAGATTTCAGAAATACAAGCACATTTAACTGTAAATCCAAACATTTCACCTGTCTTCATTCGCATAAACTTGGAATTTGTGTTGTGTCAGCAGCGTGCGGAAATAGTTTTCACTATTTATCTACTTCACTGTTATGTTTTGTATTTTCTATAGATTTCTATAACACTGTGGGGCGGTGTGCTGGGTGTATTCACATTTCCCGGAAAATGTTTTTCCGGGATGCAATGCAATTATGTTGATTGGATTCGGTGCTCTCTCCGGTTTTGACTGTTTGATGTATTTGTACACCACACATGACGGAAGTATACGCTGCTGATACTCGTACGTAATTTTACCTCAACGTTGTTCAGAATGTGCATCTTTGTAACACTTGGCTGCTTCCTATCTCCTCGCGCAACAAAACGCATTCAAGCGTGCCAGCCATAAAGCTAATTCGAATAAAATGTTTCACTATTCCGCGTAGTAGCTTGTGGTTTGTTTAATCCAATAGCACTTCCGGGTTTGACCGTCGACTACTTTAAGATAATGTTTGACAAAAATAGGGGTGAGTTTTGCAATAATTTATTGTGCCAGATATTGGAATATTTAACCAACAAACCGGAAACAACATGAGCACTTTCAGGGATTATTTGCACTTTTCACGCATAAACTTGTGTATCAGGCACGTGCAACTTCCGCTATGAAAATGTCAATTCCATTGTCACATGGCGTCCATATCTGTCAAAATTCCGATGGAAATTGTTGCGCTTAATGTTTTGCATTTTGCGCACGTGCAAAATTCGAGTAAACATTGCGACAGTTTGCATATTGAATCGTCAACGCGCGTCATCATTAAAACTGCACTAAAAAACTTCAGTTACATATGATATGGTTTATCGTAAAATACAAGAACTTTTCTTAAATTAAAAAAAAGTATGAAACCATTTTTTATATTAAATTTCATATGAGATTTATGCAGGTTTATGTTAGCAGTGTGATTAAATGTTGTAAATTTTATGCAAAGACTTTGTATAAATATTATTGATTTTGTTTTCGAATGAGATGAAATAACGACGTTGCCATATTTTACATTCGATATTTTTTGACGCCGCTCCTGTACACGTGTATAACTTAATACGGTGCGCGGCAGCTAGCAGCAAACGAGAGCGAGAGATTTCCTCGTTTTTTTTTCTCACCCAAACCGCCCGCCCCCCGGTTGGGTTATTTTGCTGGCTGCGGAGAACGCGCGCGTTGCACCCGTTGAATTATGGATTTCAGGTAAAGGTTATTGATCATTTTGTTTACAATGCCAAGAAAATCGCTTCTGCATTGATGCCACACATACAAACAAAAGCAAAATAGCACCGGAGGAAAAAAACGAGAAGGAAAAAATAAAATGTGCAAGTAGAGCAAAGATGAATAGTTCATCTTCAGCAGGATGCGTTTCTCAAAGAAATTTATTACACAAAGAAGACGAACGATGCTCTGCTTACTCTCTATTATAAATGGCTGAAAAATGCAAAGTTTCCGTGTAATTAATATTTTGCGTACCTTTGCATGGGAAGTTTGCATTCTCCGTTTGATTCTCGGAAGTTTTTCGCGCACGTTTGGTAATTTTGTAATTTTCAAAATTAATTTCCGGATTTGATTAAAACGTCTAAAGTGTTCAAAGCATATGATGTCTTGTGTTTACGAAAGTTTACGCGAGTATTTGTTCTTCGATGGGCCGTAACGAAAATAATTTTCATTATCTGGGGCAGCGAAAAATTAGGGAAATTAGGGGCAAGAAAATACAATAAATACATTCTTGAAAACGCTGAAATTTCTCAAATGTGCCACAATTTGTTGACAACTGAAAATATTTGTCAATTTGGACTAAAACATTTATTTACAACGCGAGTTGTGCGCTGAAGGAATTTCATTAAAAATAAATGAGCGTTGCGCGTACGCGGAATTCGCATAATAAATTTTTAATTACGTCCACATGCGGACTCAGCTATCATGATTTGCATGACGAGATGCAAGTAGCAACAAACAGTGGCAAAACAAGGGAAAAATGGCACGCGGTGTGCAAATAAAAAACAATTTCGGCAGAGCGCGCGCGCCCGCCCGCGGCGATTGCATACAGCGAGGCGGCGAAAACGTACGCAAACGATGTGTAAGTAAAGTTTAAAACTAGTAGCGGTTGCGTCGAACGGCGCCGCACTGGCAGCGGCGACGGCAACGGCGGTGGCGGCACTGGCTGGCGGCAGGAGAGCAGGTATAACGCGCTGTAATACTAGTGAACATATATCATTTAAATGCCCCCCAAGGCAGCGCTAAATTTACCCAATCTATATAACCAGGTGTTCGCGGATTAAAATCCAAAACCATAACTTTACGCGCAAACGGCGGAGGCGGCTGTAGTGGCTGTATTGCCACCGCGTTGCCACCGTTTGCCACCACAGCCACTGCAGCAATCCAGTCGTACATACGCAAACGTGTTCAACTTTTAAATGTATTTCTCGCACATGCGGTGAAACATTTGTTCCCTTTCGTGTTTACGCATACGTCACCGCAACAATTTCTGCCGTATCATTTATTTTACGGAATTTTATTTAAGAATTGCGTTAAATATTTATATCAAAATACGTCATGCGCTGAGTAAATGTGGAAATCTGTAAATGAAATCGAGCGTCAAGTGAAACACGTTTACAAAACGAAGAAAAACCGCCAACGGCGTTGAAACGAATTCGGCAAAAGGACGAGACGAGTACAACGCGAGCGTGGAGTCTAAAATAAAGCGCTCACGAAACATGAGGAACCAATCCGAAACGTGAGTTGTTAACGTAAAAAGTCATCCGAGTTGTGTGCGGGTGTATTGATGGGTTATTTCCGTGTCGCGTACGTGGTGCACGCAGCATCTTTTGAAGACGCTGCCGCCGTTGTGGCGGTCGAATTTTTCGTCAGCGCTCTTGTGGGATTAGCACTGGCAAAAATGAGCAGCGCAACAAGAGTGCCGTCGATTTTTATTGAAATATTATCGAAGCGTTGACCTTATCCTTCGTTTTCTCGGCCGGCTTGCCTGCGTGGCGCACCAGTTTGAAGGAGCGCCAAGGATCATCATGCGTGCACATTTTTCACGCCCTCTGAGCGCCCTCTATGGCTATTCATGTGCATAACAGCCCCAGGATTTTATCCTTCGATGCCATGCTCCTTGCATAATACACTTTATTATTGACTTGCTCTCTATACACGCATGACAGGAATTATTACTGCCAAGGCTTTTAGCATCTTCGTATTTTATACGCTTGCAGGATTAAAAAAGGATATTTAACTAAAATTGATGATTTACAAAAATTACGGAAGAAGGATATTTTTTAGGTAAGGCAGAGAGAAATATCCTTAAAGTCAGAAATAAAATGGGTAATGCAGAGATTCGTTAGTTTGTTTAGAATTATTTTGGGCTAGGCTAAGGCAAACAAACCCTGCCTTAATTATTTATATAAAAATTTTCCGTATAAAGGATATTTTGACAAAATAACTGAAGGAAAATTATCCTTAAACCGAAAAATAAGAAAAGTTAATGTAGTTAGTTTACTAAGAATTATCCTAGACAAATTTCAAATAGATAGGAATAATTCGGAGGGAAGTATTTTAAATTCAAAAATAAGACTGGGTAATGCAGAAGAAAATTATGGAAAAATTATTTTTTTTGTTGATAAAATGATATTGATGGAATTATATATAAACCCAAAATTGATTGGCAGATATTTACTAAGAATTATCCTAGGCAAATTTAAGATAGAAAAAAATAGTAATTCACATAAGAATTATCCTTAAAACGTAGTTTTTTTGGAAATGAAAGTTAACGGAAATTAACCCAATAATAAGAATAGGTAATGCGGAAGTTAATTAATTTACTAAAAATTTCCTGGAGCAATTTGAGATAGATAGGAATAATGATAATTTATATAAGAATTATCCTTAAGAAATAAATGAGTTTTATATTAACTCTAATGAGGTGAAAAACGCGTTTACGTTTCGCGTGACGCGAAGTTTTAAAAGTGTTTGGGTCTTTGTACATTGGCAGCAAGGACAAGTGAGATATTTTCCGGGCTCGTGATATCATTGGCGCGCTGTTGAAAGTTTTATTAGCCGAAAATGAAAATTTGACGATTTGGCCTTCTGCGCTTTCGCGCTGCAAGGCGCACGACACGCTAAAATATGCAATTTACACTCGTACAGCTTGTGCTCGCGCCGCTGCCTGCCGCCGTCACTCGACGATGAGGCAATGATGCACGCCGAAAACTTTTATGCGAATGAAAGCAACAAGCAGCATTTGCGTTGATGAGGAAGTTTCACATAAAATGCGTTTTTCGCCTTATTTCGCTGCGTAAATATGCCTGCTTTAAGAACAAAGCACAGCAAAGCAAGCAGCTCAAACTTTATAGCAAATCCTATGAAAGAAGCACGAAAAGATGAAGAAATATTAAGCAATAAAAGCAAATGCTTTCGATTTTACATGATTGATCCATTCATTCTCATCAATTGACAAAAAATTCGAAGATGCAAATAAATAAATATTGCAATGTATTACACGAAAGCAATTTTCTAAAATACTTTTAAATACAAAGTGGTTTGACTCGAAATATCTTTGCAAATTTATATTACATTTAGGGATATTAAAACATTTTGTATAGTGTCAGATTTTAGAGATCAATCTTCATACGTGCCAAAAGCACACACCCCAGTCACTCTCCTTTTCCTTTTTATTTTTTCAAAAGCCAAAAAAAAGTGGAAGAGGAAGAGGGGACAACGTATGTAAACATCGGTCAAATCAAAAATTTCTTAGGATCTCTCTCGTATTTTACATATGCAGACGAACATCAAACGCAAAAGCGCGTATTTTCAAGAGTTTAGAGTTGAAAGACATTTTTAGGAAATGAAATGAAGGATGGGGGCGCGTTTGCCTTCCTCAATGGGGAAGGAATAAGAAGGACATGCTTTGCGCGCAGGTAGTTGAATGTATTAAAGAAATGAGAAACAGGGATGTAAAGAATGACTTTTTTGGCGGGACGATGAAAACTGCGATGAGAAGAACCATTTTGATTGCAACCTTTTCTTTGCTCTTTTCTTCGCCTTTTTTCTGCTATCAAGGAGATAAAAAGGGAATAAAATGAAATGAATTTAAGTGTTAAATGTACGAACAGTGTTTATTAAAATTGATCCTTTTCACCCTAAAAATGAGCTTGATGCGCAATTAATTTTTAAAAGCTTGAATGAATTTTGTAACGGGTAAAATAAAATTGTTCAAAACTTTTATTAGTTTGGTAAGATTTAATTAATTTCAGTATTGATCTATAAATGCACAATTTATTAAATACGAGAATGCAGTTGCTATTTGAAATAGTTAAAGTAATTAATCCATGACAGGAAGTTGGAAATTCTCTCGGCAAGTTGTGCGCTCGCTCCGCATGTAACTTGCGATCGCATCCGTTTGTGTGGTTAGTAATTGTGATTGCAAACGCCAAAAGTGCTGAACGCGAAACGAAACGAAACGCATCAAGCGCTAATTGAATTCGCAACTATAAAATCAACGTAGAAATTAATATTCATCGAAGCTGCTCAAAGTTTGCAAGTCGAGCGGCGCAAGAAGCAACCAACATTCACTTGCATGAATGCGTAATCCGCAAGCGTTAAAGTCAATTTCAATTAATCTGTCGACTTTTTACTTTCTACTTTCGCCCAACTTGCGAGCGTCGAACGCGTGGAAATTAAAACACTAAAAGTATTTTCACTCTTCCTAATGTTTGCAAGACAAACACGATGAGTGAAAGGGGACGCAAGATCGTTTTTGCGCGCACAACTCTCGGAAGGTCTTTAGGGTTCGTGATTAAACTGCCGCGGAGCTGGAAACTGTGACACACGTCACCAGGTCCCCAATTAGTCGGCAGCGGCGGCGACGGCAACAAGGGCGGCAGCGGCGGCAAAGACAAACTATTATTTCCATTCTGAGCTCGCGCGGCGGGCGGGCGCGCGCGTTGACATCTTAATAGATATCCGGCCCATGGGAGACGCATTTACTTTAAAAGACAACGACGAGGCGCCGCGTTCGCTCAATTTACGCATACACGCGCGTGAATCGGGGGCGGCAGAGTCGCTACCTTCGCGTAGTCTCGCCGATATGGGAGGCGGCGGAAAGAAAATCTTCCGCATTGTGTGTAACAAGCTTCTCTGCGTTAAGAGATGTTCGTGCATGAAATGTAAGCAATTCGTACGCAATTGTATTCGGAGGGTTTAACAAGGTGTTTGTTATTTATTCACGTATTACATGAATGAATATTAGCTTGATTCATTGTTTGTATTTTACTTTAATTGTTCATTCTCAAATTGTCTTTGAATTTTCTTTAGAAGTCATAAAGACTTTCTCTTCATTCTACGAAAGAATACCCTATTTATCACGTTTAAGGTAACGTGGGGTAAGTGCACACACGGAGCAAAAATATTAATGCATGATATTTAATATAATATGATAAAAAGTGTAATAATTGATCATATGCACAGGGATTTGGTGGATTAATTAAGATATTCGTAGATTTATAGCAATTAATTCGGAAGAATTAGAAATAACAACAATGTTCAGCTATGCTTATCATATTTGAACCTCATTTTCTAAAGAAATTTTATGTTTTGCGTCATTTTTTACAGAATCTTATAAAGTATTAAAAATAGTTTACTACAAACCAAACAAACCAATAATGTACGTTGCATTAATGAAGCTACAGAGTATTGACACTAATGATATTATTAAAAAAAGTTCTTTTAGTGAAATTTATTAAATTAAACTTTTTATCAAACATAAATTAGTATAGACTATCTTATTTTATTTCACCTTAACAAAAAAACATTCACATTTTTAACCAAATAATAGTTTGAATAATTTGAGGTGTTCGGTAGCTTGCAGGAAGGACTATTTCAATTCCACATTTTAATCTAAATTCTCGAAATAAAATATGTTGCCACTACTTCAATTCATGTTTTAGTGATATTTTTAGTTACTTCCTCAACTCCAAAAAAAAACAACCTATTTAAATGCGATAAAAAATGTTAAGATATCTATATTAATAGTTATAACCACTTTTTAATAAGCTTTGGTTCACTTACCTTGTTTTCGGGATCGGGGTTCGGTCGATCGGGGCGAAAATCTCGTTTCGTTTATAATTTCTTTAATAACACAAAATGTATAAGAATAATTAGCTATTTTGTCAGTATTACTTAAGAAGTATTAACAAACGTATCCGCTCGTAACCATATAAATTATGTAGTTTATTATGCGATAAATTCAATATATTTAAGCTCATAGTTGAAATAACGAAAAACGATTGTGTGGATTCCTCAGTTCATTTTACCTTTAAGTTTTTTACTTAATGAATGTTAAAAGGATAAGTTGATGAGTACATTGCGCAAATTACTCACGCTTTAATCACCATTGAAGGAAACATTCACGTGAATTTTATAAAGCGTAAAATTGAATTTTCTTGTTGTCGATTGAACTCCCAAAGGCGAGAGCGACTGGAGTCTGAACATTGGCGAGCACGCCTGATTGTGCGAGATTAATTAATTCGTAATTAATCGACGCGTTCGCTAATGCTCTTTTGTGCATTATTTGCTCGATGCGCGGCGAAAATTGCGCGCAACGAAATCGAGCAAAAAGCAATTAGTATTGCGCACAATTTTTAACATGCTCGGCATTATATTATTTTCAGCCTTTTTTCCTGCGCATTGTAAATCGCATCCTTGATCCCTGTAAATGTAAATTAAAATTTAACAAACAGATGTCGTTTGCGCGTGCGCGTTATCGATGAAGCGGGAAACTTTGAATGGAGCACTCTGGTGTATAATAATTTATGAATGTAGCTAGTTATAGATTTCGCGTGAATAAGAAATGAGCACAAACAACATAAATGAATCGAAGTGCTCGCGCTTGTTTGCGAGAGATGAATGCGCAATGAGCGTGAGAAGCGCGCGTCGTGCGTGCTCGAGCGCACTATGCGAAAACAAGGGAGGCGGCAGGCAGGAAGGAGTTGCGCGAGAATTTTTGCAAAACACACTTGAACTCGGTTTAAAATTAATTTAAATTCGGCGGCGAGTGAGCGGCCGTGATTGAACGTCGGCGAATTGATGAGCAATCAAAGCAAAGTGAAGCAGAAACGGCGCGCGCGCGCACACACGATTGAAAACAAAGCGATCGCGATTACTTTGTGCGCGGGCTGATGATGGGGCGCGGGCGGAATGAATTAGCCGTTTTGTGCATCAAAACGCCAAGTTTTACATGATAGATAGCGGCGGGAGCGAGCTGGAAGCAGATCAAGTGCACGCGCACAAAAGCCGAAAGAAGATCGCACACGAATGATAACGAGCGCGCCCTTTATAATCGCGCTCGCATAATTCCATTGTTCGGCTTATTGCCGCTTTCTGCGTTCGGCTTCTCGGCGGTATGAGGTGAGTTCAAGTGAAGAGATTCAAGCGCCGTTCGTCAACTTTAGATGCGAGAAAATGGTGCTTCATTACGTACGATATTATTGGGTCTTCGGTGTTAAGCGTATAAAAATTTAAAAATAACTTAAGCCTATATTGGGTTCTTACGCCTTAAACTCTATTGACGATCATTTCTTGGATGATTGGAAGATGAAGATCCGTGGAAATACTACTATACAGGCTGTTTCAACTATAATGCACCAGAATTGATTTTAATAATTTATCTTCCTATTCATATGTGTGTCTGTCGACTGAAAAACTACGTAAATGGGAAGATAAACTATTTAAGTCAGTTTAATGGCCATTTTTAGGGTTGAATGATTGATAATCACTAGGATATTTTAAAGATAACGATTTACCATTATAACTTTTTTAGATCTCGAAGTTAAACTGGGATAGAGGTGAGTTTTTTTAAGAAAATACTAAAGACGAGACTGAAAATGTGAAGGAATGATGCTTTTCAATTACCTAGCTCAACGAATGTGTAGTTTTGATACGTATAGACGGGTAAAAGTAATTAACACAAGTTATTACAAATTTTAATAGTGTTTACGGTGTTGCGTTAACATCTCGCATTGTTCCAAGGGGGTGCTTGCTTTGTATGGCTTTGTTAGATGCGATTACGTTTGCAAAGTTTTGTTTCCAGTTTATTATACGCTTGTTGCGAATTAATAATATAAATCTGCAGCTGCGAATGCGCGTCCAACTTGGATAAACGACAGGGCTATGATGCGTAGGTATTAATTTAGTAAGCGTCTTGCGTACTAACAAGGATCAAGGATGTCTTTTACACAAGTTGCTTTATACATATTTATTCTCATATTTCTACAAATGAATAAGTCATGTTTCAACTCTCAATAATACATATCAAATAATTTCACTGGAATAATTACCAAAGTTCAAGAGGGAAAAATTCGTATTTGATTTGAATCCTTGAAATTATTTCTTCTGAAGGTAAAATGTAAAGAGTTTAAACAGATCGATAAAAACCGGAAACTTGATGTGATTTACTTCGTGACGCATTGATTAAAACACATTTTTCGGGGGTTTATTATTCGGTTGTAAATTATTTGTACATCCATTTAGCAGTGCGTGGAATGCGAATATCGTTAACCACATATGCACAATTTTTATCCGACGTATTCGATTTTTGCAACCCCCCACATTTTGTTTGCACACACCTACGTACACTCGGCGAGGGAAATGCGCACGATCTGATAATAACGTTGGCGAACGTTATTCCGAATCGTCGATTCTGTGTCAATACAGTTAGTTACGTAGGCAAATTTCATGCGCGATTCACTTCGCGCGCTTTGAATAAATATTCAAAAGAAGCGCGCAGGAAATCGACGAATTGCCTGCGGAATGAATTCATGTGTTGTGCGCGCGTATCTCGCGTCGGAAATACAACAAATTGGAGAAGGGATGTGCGCTCGCGACGCCGAAAGGGGAGATGAGAAAAAGGGAAAAGCAAAAATGTTAAAAAAACGTGAAAGAACACAAACACGGCGAGTCATCGTGTCTAGTTTCGCAAGAGCGACTTGTAGACCAAATTGTAGACAATGAATCAGCGTTCGCTTCTTCGTGATTGAGCGACGACGACGATGATGTCGGGCGTCGCGACGCTTTCGTATCAGGGCCTCATCAGTGTGTTTACCGAATACGTCAAATAATGGAATGCTCGATCAGCTAGGATGAATTCTTCTTTTCAGTTGTCTTTCGCATACTTTTTATGCTGATTTTCTAGGAAATGGTATTCCGGAAATGTATTTGTCATAATTTTTATACTACTTTCATATTTACTTTAAAATCCGGAAAATAGCAATTTTCCAAAGATGAAAATTTAGAGTAGAAAGGAATACTAATTGAATACGTAAAGATGTTCGTATGTAACGACGAAAATGTTTAGTCAAAGTGAGAGTTGAAAATTTTAGAGACGAGGAAAAATCTTCATCCGACACTTGAGAATTTATTTGTTGTTTTGCGCCAACTCGAGCGTACTTTCAGTAAAGTTGGTTCACTTCTGCAGCATCTTCCGGGCGTGGGCGAGAGGAAGCCAAAAGGGCCTTATCTGTAAACAGATTCATAGGAAACGATTGTAGTGGCAAGCCGCTGAGTAATTTCCGCGAGTTTTTCAGTATTCGTTGCACACTTTGCCAGTTGCCGCACGGCCATTTATGTCGTCTCGTAATCTATTTATTGCTATTGCAAATTATTTGCGGTGTTGCTGCAACGACGTAAAATTGCCACGCGCGCACATTCGATGGCACTCTTTATTGCGGATTTTTGGCGACTTGTGACGTCGTGAGAGTTCATTTCAGGAATGAATTGCATGCCGAAGACGCAGTAAGGCGTCATTCAGTTGGATAAGAGCATGATTTATGTACGTGGCAGTCAATTTGGAATTATTCTTCGTTCGCCTTTTTTTTTGCGACTTCCGCGCATCGTGCGGTCCGCACGGCTTCCGGTTTGAAGAAGACCTCTTACCGGAAACCGATACTAATATTGTTTGCATTGCTGACCTTTTGCTTCGAACAAAAAACTGCAAAAAATGGAATGTTTGTCTTCGTTTTAGGGGCTTTTTCTGTTGTTTGACTAGCAAAAAGTTGCTTGAAGATACTTTAACATTTTTTAAGATATTTGTCTTTCGAACAAAAGATCCTCACTGACTATTTATGTTTCTATGGTTGCTGAAGTTGTGGTATGGAAGAAGTTCATCTAGGCATAAAAATATTATTGAGTTGGTGGAAAATTTCAGATTAATTCGTTATTGCCAGTTTTAAAAGTTTTATTCGTGCATGAGTCATCAGCACATCAGTCTGAAATTTTAATGCCCATGGAATAGGACAAGCAAATTGTTACGATTTGCATTATGCTTCTGGGTGGGAAATTCTTGTGTAACGCGTTTGCTGTACTTCTTATGTCCACATACATGGAGTTAATTGTTGTTAAACATTTTACATCCTGTTAGAATTTTGCTTTCAACACGACACCTTTAAACTAGTAGAGGCTGTAATTATACCACATGTGTTCACCGATGCCATTGTGTCTTGTGACGCTCCCTTTACGGTTGTTGGTGTTCTCTTCTCTTTAACAAATAACTGGTTTTTTCAACAAATCTGTAAGTAAAACATCTCTCATTAACTAGAAAAACCTCTAAAGCATGACCACAATTTTTAGTAATATCCGGCTTACGCTCATAATCGGCGTCCAAACAATGTGCGGTTTGAACCCTGATATGCTATGGCTCGTGCTATAGATTTGTAAAATCATTAACGGTAATATTCAATCAGGAAGAAACGTTTGCGTTATTAGTTTTGCAAGCTGCTGAGCTCTGTATATCTGAAGTGTATTTTGTTTTCTTAAGAACGTGATTTTTTTTATTATACTTTATTATAGTTTTTTTATTACTTCAAAACATGAGCCTTGAATTGGCGGAGGCGCAGATTACGCTACATTCGTTGGGGGCGCTTCACCTGCGCTTGCTGGTATTCTCTTCTCATTAACAAATAACTGCAATTTTTAACAAAACGTAAGTATAATGCTTGTAATAGCTTCTTCTAAATAATTGTTAGTAATACTTGCCATGCGCTTGTTTATTTATAATCTACCTTGAAAACATACACTTTGCTATTGTTATAGGCATTGCATGTGGTCAGTATAAATGTAAGGCTTTAGTATGAAGAAGCGATAACTTGTTTGTCCGGTCTGATGATAACTGCTAATTTGAAAAAAAATATTTTACAGATTATGCATCTAAAGGCTAACACCTGTAATGATTATGCAACTAATGAATCAGGAAGTGAACATTGACTTAAGTTTGGAATCGCCACAAGAGGCGCTGTGTAGTGATACCGGCAGTGTGGTTAGTGCTAGTGCTCCTTTCCCAACAAAGAAAATACGAGTTTTCCAACGTAACTGTGAGTACATCTATTATTATTAGTTACACAATTCATCATAATACTCGTACAATCGTTGGCAACATATGGCATGCGGTTATTTCAAGAAAAAGCCGTATTGTACATACGACTACTGCATAACCTCGAATTTTCATGTGCAGGTTACAGGAATGGTGCAGTTTTGAGGGTTTATAATCCGCAATCAACGTTAATTAAGCCATTAGTGTTACTCGTTGCTTATTTCCAATAGTTCGAACAAGGTGGCACTTGTTAATTGATACGTGTTATGTACTCTAATTTACAGCATATATTCCAATATGCCCTTGAGGTAATCATGGGTTGGACAATATATGACAACGTTATAAAATGGCGATTCAGTGTTCTGATATCATTTTGCTGAGAGTTCAATTCATTTTGAGAAACACCCACAGTATTCATCAATACTGTAAGTAGAACCTTTTTTACCAGTTGCTGCTTACTATGTAGTTATTGTTGCGATATTCACAACACATGGCTTGCGCTAGAATAAAGCATAATCTTCGTTGAAGGCATCAGAGGTATAAAACGTCTTATCGGAATGCGCTTTGGTTATCAATAACGTGCTCCATGTATGCACGCTTTATGCCTGAACTTTGTAGTTACTTGGAAGTAAATTCCATAGAATTTACTTGTTACCTTGCTTATTTTCGTCCAATAATTGACTAAAAATGCACAATATGCGTAGATTTGCTCATGGCAGACTTTACATATAATCATCGGTTACAATGGAAATTGTTTTTAGGATATCACATATCACATAAATTGTTAACACAACCACGCACAATCAGAGCTTTCAGGTTGAGAGAGGTGATATGGGCACTAACGAGGTAGTGCAAAAATATTCATTAAAGAGGATAACTTCAAATAACAACATAAACAACACATGTTGTTGGTACACATCCTTAATTGACATTCTAAGTATTTAGAATACTATTGTTTAACATGAAAGAGTAACACAAAGACCAATCATTGAGATTGTTGATTCACAATAAGCGTTTAGCAAATTAGTATTGTACATGGTAGTTGAATTTAGGTATATTGTTGACATTAGCGTATGGTGAAAACGATGTTGAATTGCGCTCAAAGTGTAAGTACGCAAACAAGCTCCAACACTATGTATGGAGGATATGACGATAGAAGCAATTATCCTTGGGTGCGCTTCCATGAAATGGCATTTTTCGAGGCGCAATAGGAAAATGAAAAATACGAAGAAGAAAACCATGCACAATAGCTCTTCTTCGTCCTCTTCGTCATCTGCACGGCCATTTCTTTCATGCATCGTCAACAGACGTGCGCTCGCGCTTGCAATGATGTTCATCTTCTTCACATTACGATGAAAATTTGCGTTTCCGTGGCGCTGACAGGCGACGGCGATGCTGCGAACGCGTCGAACAATGACGCGACTGCTTCATACTGAACGCATTCACGCTCTTGGATTGTAATGACAATAATGATAACGTGCTGTGCGCTCGGTGCTCGCCATGGAAATGATCGAGCAACTAGCGCGATGTTTTTTATTCCAAGAAGACGAAGGAGAAGAAGAGGCAGCGACGAGCGAGCGGCGGTGGCGTGCTCGCTTTCCATAAATTCATCCCCGATGTGCTTATTACACACATTTTTCGCATGGCACTTTTCTCTCGGAATAACTCAATTCTAACTCGATTTACACGAGACGCTCGCGCGCGTGCATTCTATCGGTGTACATCGCGCCAAATTGCACAAGAGAACCGCTTTTGTTTCGCTATAATTGCGAAATTACACTCGCGCATTTACGAACGCATTCCGTGCATATAAATAAAACACTCGCATTGCACATGTGAGTGAAATTGTATATAATTTCGTAAAACGCGCACTATCGGAAACATGTATAGAGCACGCATTGTACATTTGGTTTATTTGGTTGTTGGTGCTTAGTAGTACGACCACGAAACAATCTCTTGGCAGATAATTTATTTCATAAAAGGCTCGCGCACTTAATTCGCACATGCACCCGTTGGCTCGGAGCGAGCAAACGCCTCGCGCACGTTGAAAAACAATCCAAGAAAAAAGTCGTATTAGTCCGGCGCGTCGACATCATCAGCGCACAACCCACGGGTGCAATTCGACTTTTTCTTCAGGCGTGCTAACAAGTTGACTCCTCGTCTCTTGTGCTCTTTGCTCTTCGGTGGTAATCTCGTCCGCGCTCGGCCGAAATGAAAATGCGCACTGCGTTTCGTGTATGTCTTTACAACAATGCCAGCAAATTAGGTTTTAATCAAGAAATGTGTCTTTTTAATTGGCAATAGCCGACTTGGAGTCAAGTTCGTGCTAATACCTCAAACTTGCTGATGTATTTCATTTTGTTTCGGGCGCTCCGAGTCGCAAAACTTTTTATGACTGCGAATTGCTCTCAGCGATGATGAGCGAATGAACTGTAACTTGATATTATTTCAGTCACGTCTCATTCGGCGAAAAGTTATTGTAATGCAGCAATTTATTTTTACGTTTTCACCTTGATTCTTAAAGAATTTCATGTACTGACTGATGTATGCGCATTATCATTCTTGATGCTCGTGTATGGGTTGTAGCAATTTTTATGATTATCACGGCATGAGCGTAAACGCTAATCAATTATGCATGATATTCGTGCAAAGTAAGGTGATCGTCAATGAAGTGAAAGTTAATAATATGCGGGTCGCGTGCGAAACACTCGCACTAAGTGTGGTGCATCCTAGGCAAGTGCCATAATCATAGCTTATCCACGGACAATTAACGACGCCATAAACCGAACGCAAAACGCCGCCGCCACCACCGCCGCGACGCATACGCGATGCGAAATTGCATTTCCGACGCCGGGCGCATTTCGTATTCATTGCATTCTGCACTCAGCATTTCGACATTCGCTGCTGCCGTCGCCGCCGCCTGCACTTGAATAGCAAACCGTAACCAATGCGAAAAAGTAGCACCTATCTTTATTGCCGTCCCACGAATGGCACACGCTCGCCGCACAATAAAACGAAAAGAGATCTTTTCGCCGAGTTCAAGTGATGGATAAATAATTAGTGGCGCGTATTAACTGGGTACTGAGTAACTCAATTTGACGCTCATTACGCTGAGCTTTAAAGTTCGCACTAAGTATAAATATTAATCACACATGAAATAATTGTGGCACGGATTCGCTTTTATAAAGGCATGCATTTATTAATCGCTAGGAAAATAGTTCATTTTCGGATCTGGCGTGGCAAAAGGTGAAAGCCTCCTCCACAGTTCATTAGCTTTGAAGTGCGCATCAATGGAAGAGCGTGTTGTTAATTTGCATGGCGATAGCGGACCGTACGACAAAAGCGCGTTAATCGGTCGGTGAACAATTCGTGAAGGGGATTTCGCGCGCGCTCCAAATAATTTTGATCGGGCGAGGCTCGAGAGTTGGACATTGAACACACTTGACCAACAACAAAGCCATGCGAGTTGCAATTGTGCCCCTTTGCATTTGTTACCTCGGTCAGTCGCGCATTGTAAGCCGGCCTTGTTGCTCATGTTGGCATTGTTGTTGCGGCAATTGCTAGTGATGCCAATGTTGCCCAACATACATTCATGCATGTCCGGCTCCGCCGTTGCCGCCGCCGCCGCCTTCGTCGTCGCGTTGAGTAAACACATAGGCTAACAGCTAACCGGGGGGAACTTTCTAACTTATTGAATGGCGCTTCGAAATGACCATCTTGTTAACGCGCTCTCGCCCGCGCATTGTGCTCAACTTCCAAGCATCCAGCAAGCGCGCGCTTGGCGGCTGCACGAAAAGAAACTGCAACAATGATTGCATTTCTCAGGGGTGTATATTTCACGCTATTCCGCCACCACTTTATTATCTGCTTGCTTCGCCAATGGCTATGTTGTTAAATAAATAAGAAAAGCGTCTTTTTATACCCAGCCACTTCCCGACGCCACCAAAAATTAAGTCGTATTAGTTGAAATTGTTTATTTATGAAAACGATGAGAGATAATTTAAAATTGTGAAATCTGACTGGATTTTCTGACAAACAAAATACAAAACTAACATGTTTTTCCAGTACGCGCATCGTCGAAATGATGATGAAGTCTGGAAGAAAAGTTGTGACGCAAAATACTAAAAAGTTATCTACTTCATGCGCTTCTACGTTGCTTGCATTGGGCGCCAGCAACTTCAATTCCTAGTTTATTATCCGTGATGATCGCGAATTAACTCGATTAACTTCTTTTCGCTCTTGACTTCTTCCCTGTGCCGTCGCTCCCTCGGTGTTAAAAGTGCGAGCGCCGACCCACAATGGGGTTCGGTTCTTGGCCGTATTGAAACATTGCTCGTGGAGTTTGGCACTTCAACACTACACTCTCAAGTTTTGCTGGCGAACGATGACAATTCGAGCGCGAGAATTCTATTTAAAATCGATGGGCGAACGCGCAACTTCTGGGGGTCGGTTACGGCGCCGAAAATGTTTCGCCCTTGTATTATTCGGCCGGCGTTGAATGCGCAAGAGATGCGAATTATAATAATCCGGCGCGTAATTCCCAAGCTTATATGGTGTTGCTTTCAGTAATAGCTTGCAATTCGGGAATCGTTGACGTTCCAGTTTCTCCTAATGTAATGTTGTTAACAAGATAATCATTTGCTTATCAATGCTGAGCGTAATATTCCCTCGGAATGGAAAGAAGGTACTTATGTTATGCGGAGATTAATTAAACCAAAAGCACAAACGAGTGCACTTATTGCAATTATTAGTAAAATTCTAGTTGTAGGATGCACTTTAAGCTGAAAGTACACAATAGCGAAAGAGGAATGAATTCAAACAGCTCTTTGAATTCACGAAAATGCGTTCCATTTCGAATAAAACACATACGCATACACCAGAAGGGCAGCGGCGGCGGCGAATTTGAGAATGTATTACAATAATAGCATGCGGAATGCTCGGCGCGTTTGCCAACTGCGGCGAAATTTGTTCCGAATTAATTATTATATATCCATAACACACATAACATAAGTGTGTGCGCTACACTATTGTCTCGCGAGCATGCAAGTTCAATGGTATTATTCATTCGTCGGCGGCGGCAACGGCAGCGGCGCATATTGTTAATGTCCGAGAGCGCAAGTGGACCATCGGGCGGAACCGCCGCGTATAAGTTTGCTCGCCGCCGCCGCCGCGGCTGTACAAAAACGAATAAGCACACCCTTGAGAGAATGCGGCCGCTTGTTTTGTGAAAGCAATGCTTGAAATTCATGGAAATTCAATCGTATTTGAATACGTACTCACTTGCGCTCTGTACGCATTTATATCACCCAACCGTTTGAATTTGCACAAAGCGCAGATTGTTATGTGTTTTTAAAATTATCAATGCAGAATTTGCAGTAAGCGTATCACGCGTTTTGATAACTTTTCACAAGTACAGCAAAGTCAATTAGCATTGTGTTGTCGGTGATATTAAACCGATTTATAACGTTTTCAAATACGCTGGGCCACTTTTTCGGGCGGCGGCAAACTCGTCTCCGGAAACGCTTCTGCGGTGCGGTTATCTTCATTAATCCGGACGTAAAACGGGTGAGCGCGAGCCACACAGTGTGTGGATTCGAACTGTGGTGGTGGCACTGCTGCAGAGCAAAGCTGGGTAAAGGACGAAGCAATTGCGCGGGGGCGCATTGGCGAAATGTAGGCGAGTGTAAAATTAGCCGCTCGTTGTGCGGCTATTTGCGCCAATATATGGCAGGACAGTCGCTCGCTCGCGCGCGCGCTTCTCCTAATTAAACACACAACTCGTCCGGGCTTTTTTACAACTTGCGCGCTAACACCCGTTCACGGCACGCGCAAATCCTCTTGTTTGGTGCGCTAATTTCTTTTCGCCTCTTCGCATAAAAGCTTCGACTGCCGTATAAAAGCCAAACCGAACACTTGCGCACGATTCTCATGAAAATTAAGCAACTCGCTCGCTTTTAGGTGTACTACTTGCCGAAAAATAATTAAGCGTATAAAAGCACGTGCTTGTTGTGAAAATAATTTAACTAGGAAAATTACAGATTTCCTCGTCGCATACGGCTAAAGTTAATTTTAAAGAGCGTTATTAATATTCCTTAAAGCGGTTATTTATAGAAGGTAATTAAAAGTAAAGCTTGTCCTGCGTTTTCACATACTTTTTTGCGACTTGTTCCGCTCCTTAAGTTGCCCGATAAATTTTCATAAACGCGCGCGACGTGCGCGGTGTTGCTGGCGGTGGCGGTACCTTCTTCCTTCTTGGGTTTTTTCGGTTTTGTTTTAAAAACGCTTTCAATGCGCAAGCAGCGCTAAAAAGTTGCTCAATTCGTTCGCATTTTTTGTCATTTTTTTTATCCGTGAATCGGCGCGCACACACCAAAGTTAAGCCTGCGAAAAACGGCACGTGAGAAGAGGCGAAGAGAAAGGAAGAAAATCCACGCGCGCGCGTCTCCTCATTGTCCTTTCGTGTACGGGCGGGCGTTTAATCCACTTTTCCGTTATCTATTCAACAACACGCAGCCGTGCGCAAACATTGAAAACCATAATCGAGGAGCACGTCATGTTCGCGTTGTTGGCGCGCGCGCGCGCACAATGCTCTTAGACAAACGCATTCAGCAGTGTTATCCTTGAAGGATGTTTAACTTTGGTCCGCCCGGAAAGAAAAAGCGAGCACGAGGCGAAACGTTTTGATTGAATAACAATTTCTCCCGGCGGAAGATTCATTTTTTATGTGTTTTTTTGCAATTTTTATTTCGCGAAAAATGTTGAGAATTTTTATGTTTGATTTCGCAAGATTTTTGCAGTTTTAGCGTTTGAAAAACTTTTTGCTTGTGCACACGATTTCTCATTACAGCCGCCGTTGCACATTCATCGGGCGGTGCGGATCGCCCGCATTACGCCGCCGCCGTTGCTACCGCCACCACCGCGCCGATAAGCATTTGCGAATATTTGCACACAAATTGAACTTCGAACAAGCGTTTCTCTTCGAGCCTCAGCGAAACGATGGGGGTGGCGCGGCTTAATTGCGTTTGCTTCTCATATGCATGTATAAGCAAATTCTATCTTTCTATCGAATTTACAAAATTATTTTCGAAATACGGCGAAGGTTGAGAATATATTTTTTGCCAGACACAAGTTGTGTCTTGATTGTTCAACCCTTGGGGTTGGTTTACTTGTAAGTTGGTCGTTCGCTTTGTGTCTGCAATCGCTCTTTTTGCGTCTTGCAGCTGTATGCAAAACGAACTCATCTTCTTGCTACTGCTGCATCTCTGAAAGTTATGTCGTCGCATGATGCAAACACAATTAAGCGCGTGCGCCTCTTCAACTTGCCGCTACTGCTACTGCCACTGCCACTGCCGCCGCCGCCGCACCAAAAGCAACGTGTGTGTACGAACTTGCGGTGCGGTGTAAACAAAGTACGCTTTACCCTTAAGAAACAAGTACGCAATGAACAAAAGCAAAGCGTGCGCGCGCGCGCGGCCTTAATGAAATTAAAAATCATGTTAAATGGCATTTAACGTAACAAAATTTCGCAAACAATGTACGCATTTCTTAATTAATGACTATATTATACAAATGCCGGTTTTATTGTTGCGTCGAGTGTAATTTATGTGTCGTGCGCAACCCCTCACAGCATGCGCGCTTGTTTATTGTGTATAATATTCATGGATTTCCGGGCAAGTAAAACTCTTTTATGCTGGAGTAATTGCTCAGCATCGGCGCATTTGTTTGTTTATACACCACGAGTGCATGTGTGCGTGTGTGTGCCTGTGCTTTTTTAATATAACATTTGAGCGAATGAATGAATGAATGGAGAGAGTGTGTGACGAAAAAATCAGCGCGCTTTTACGGCGTGGACGGCGGCGAAGCTCAGCGCCGCAGCACGCTTTAAGGGCGGATGTTAATAACGGGCTGCTGGCGACTGCGGCCAGCGCACGGGCGACACAACGCGTAAACATCATACGCGAAATAAAATTTAATTAACTGTCAAAAGCACCTCAGAATCCTGTAATATTGCATGGGCTTTGTATGCGAACGTTTCGTCGACGTTTTTATAGTCGCGTTTGTGTTTCAGGACAATACGAGTGCGCGCTAAGGGACAAAACGTTTTATTCTATGTGCTCGTCAACTAGAAATTGATTATTTGTTCTCGAGCTATTGTTGGTCTTATATAGCTTCCTTAACAAATTTTACGGCCGTTTTTGTGTGCCTCAAAATATTAAATATTTTATGAAATTTGTTTTTAAAAATCGATTAACAATTCAATGGCTAAAAATGAACTGCGCAGAAATCAAATTAAATTATTAATACGTAGGGTAAAATTAATTACTTTCTTGTGTGATTGCCGTTCAGTGAAAACGTTTAGGATCGATTTTGTTTGATCAGAAGAGTTCGAAGGTAAAATGAAGTTTTGTTGTCGGTGAAAGAGTTGGAAGAGAATAGTATAACAATGTGTTTTTTTGGTAAATGAATAAATATTACAAGAGTTTATTGAGTAGAGAACAACATGTTCTTCATTCAGTTCGTCTTCATCTCGTTCGTTCGACGCAGCTCGTCGAAGCCAAACAACAAACTTAATTTGTAGCGAACGATTGACACTGTCGGTACACGATGGTGAAAATTAATGATGACGGTGCCGCCGCCCTCACGGCCGCCGCTAACAATAGCCGCACTAAGACAACACGCGTTTTTGCGCGCCAGCCAACAAATAGGCTTCGCTATTTCCATTACGCGCACCGAAAATACGAATCTCCTTTGCAAGATTAACGAACTGCTCGCAATATTGAAACTCACTCGACTGCTAATATCTTTTTTCCTGTATTTTCACTTATTACAAGTTATAATTGCATCGCACAAGTAATAATATTATCGTTCGATCACACTTGCCACGTGAATATTTCCTAATTCAGATTAGGAAGAAAGTAATGATTAGTTTTCTAGAAAAATATTATCTGGGATTAAGAGGAGCGTCTGATACGCACGCCGTTGGATCATAGTAAAAAGCAAATTAATAGTCTTTAACGACATGACATTGGTTCAATTTGTTTTCTCGTAAGTTATAAGCCCATGCGAAAAAACGATGCAATTTTGTGTGAGACAGGGCGGAGTCCTTCGAGTCCTTCGAGGCTCGTCGTCGTCGAACAATATTGTCCTTATTTAATGAGCGCGCCATTCCGATCCAAGTGCCCTTAGTTGAGTCGTCTTTTTTAGACGTTCCTTCTGCTATTCTATCAGCTTTTTTAAGGGACTATTTGTGATGTCGTTATTATTGACAGTCTATGCGTCAATAATAATAAAATTTAATGCGCCTTCTTTTATATTCCCACTTCCATTCATATTTAAATTTCATAGATGCAATTGAAATTTAACTTTTAATTTATTAGGCATTTATTCTAATTATTATTCAGCCTCTCTGTTACAGATGTTTCATCCTGATCGGGAATAAGAAAAACGATGAGTGTTTAATTTATATTAATTTATCTTGTGGTAATTTGGAAAATGAAAATTCATATTACGCCTAGTAATAAATGCAAGCAGAGCACAACTTGTTCATCGACGGTACTTTCTTCTTTGTTATTAAATTATCTATCGAGCGTTTCGTTCGCCTGCCCGCTTGGTGCACTTCCACTTTATCTGCGTTTTCCACTTGACTTGGATCATCGACTCGCGCGATGTGCAGCCAATTCCGCAAACCTTGTTCTTTTCGCTCGTTTTGTCAATACTTTCCGCACTTGTCGATGATTGTCGATGCTAAGGTCATTTATATAACTAGATTCCAATATGCTGTACAAATACAATCGAGGAAATTCCAAAGTTTCACTTTAATACTCAAAGTTTTATTATCTAAATTATGAGCTTCATTAATCCAAAACAAGAAACTGACATACTTCAGACGCCATGTCGAATCAATGCTGAAATATAGGTACGCGTATCCGGTTTTGAGGGTGTCCGACAGTATGCGCCGGCAACGCTGATACTGCTATTGCGGATGTAAGTGCAAGTAGATTGAGTTCGTCGTTGAGGTCATTAAATTTGCATGTTTCGCATCCTCGCACACGCTGCGGAGGCGGCTGAAGTGAGACAAGTCGTGCAACACGACGCCTCGATGCGTGTGAATGTATTGGGAAGCGGCGCAACAAGAGAGGATTCCTCCGGTAAGCACGTGCCGTATGCCGGCAAACGAAGTTTACACCCTATCACCTGCGCAATGTTGTTCGCAAATTTAATCCGGGGGCGGCCGTTCGATGCTCCGCTGTCCATTGCACGTCTCGGTTTCACTTAACTGAACTTGCCATTCCATTGCGCTTTGATATACCCCGAGTTTCGTGTCTCATAATATTAGTTGGACTCAAAGAAGTGAGAATGATTTAAGTATTACGCAGGAAGATAAAAACAAAACCGGAAAGCAGCGAAGAGAGCAAAGCAAGTAATCCATACGTCTATAAATAACATTACGCTAGTTATTAGTTGTTAAAGTCGCTGTAATAGTTTTGTTTTGCATCGCTTAGCTCGTGAGCGTAAAGTTTCACGTCGTTATTGCACGTGCAGCAAGCGAGCGAGTTTTCGTTAGAGTATGAGTCTCATCCTGGCGCGAAAGGAGCTCTTGCTACTGCTTGGTCATAATAAAGTGTTCCGCATCGCTGCAATGCGTTGGCGGAGGTGGAGGCGGCACAAGCGCTCCACAAATGCAATGGTCCTTCTTTAGTTCCAACGCGAAGAAATTTCTTCACGTGGAACGCACGAAACTAAGTTGGTTAACACGCGACTAGTAATGTATGTGTTTCGGAATGGGGAGAATTTAGGAAATTTGGAAAATTATAAATTTTAAATGATTATTATTCATGAATTCGCTGTTGGGAAAACGGGTATGAATTGTAACACCCTAAAGATGTAGAATTTTGTTTGTTTGTAAGCAGAACGAGAACGAGAACGACGAGCAAAAGGCAAATCGGCTAATTTATGCGCGAATTAAAATGCAGCGCAGGTATTGAAAAGAACGAGTTGGCGGCAAGCAGTAACCTGACGACGACGGCGCTATCAGTGATGCTGTTGTTGCCTTCGCGTTGCATCTGTTTGTTTGCGTCGGGCGCATTTGCGAATTGAATTGCAGCATCGCGTTCGCCGTATTTGCACTGCTACTACTGCCTAGCGTACCATACGTACGATGACGGATCGCTTTATTATCGGCGCCGCCGCCCGCGTCCCGCCACATCCGCGATGTGTAATTGAAACGTCAAAAGCACAAGTCGCGTCGACGTTCGCGCATCACACGCCGTGCATATTTTACCGCAACGGCCTTCAGGTAGAGAGATATCCGCCTCCCAATCTCCCGTCGTTCTAATACAATTTCATTTTGACTGGCAGAATGTGCCAGATTCCTGGCCGCACGCACACTGCTTATGAACTGCGCACGTTTTTAACGGATTTATAACGGCCAATTTGCAATCGCAATCAAGCCCGAAATTGAGAAAACTAAATTAAGAATCACAATTGAACATGGCGCAAACAAAACGCAAACGGTCCATTGTTGGCTTGTCGTAGTGCGTAGATAAAATAAATATATGTCTCGAAGTGAATTAAGATTCGTATCAATGCGACGGCGCGACAGCAAAGTGGATTTCACCTATTGGTAGCGCAAATCGCATTCGGCGACGACGGTTGCATTATTGCTGGCATCGTTGCCACCGCCAACCGCTGCCGCCTACGACTGATAAGTCATGATAATAGGCTGAATTCAGTGGCGGTAACGGTATACAACCGTAGATAATATTTGCCGCCTCCGAGGTTATGTGGGTGCATGATAGTCTTGAAACTCGAGGTTATTATCGCATTAGCTATGTAATTTTACTTTTTATTCATGTAAAATATTTATGTATTACGGTTAAAATGATAAACTGTGGGTTGTACATAATAACTAGTAATTATGAATACCTTACAATTTGTTGGTAAATATGAAAAAGTTTTTAAAATTCATCAAATTAAGTAACATATTGCATATTACACCAACCATTTCTAATACCCCAAGTAATTATTCATAATTACCGGTTATTATTTATTACTAATTTACGGATTTATTACAGTGAGTCTAACAGATACAAATCAATTAATGCATTTGTTAATGCATATCTCGCACTTTATTGAATTGACTTTAACCGAAAAGTTTACCGAAGAGAAATATCGAAGTTGTGCGAGGACGCAACATTGTGGCGGAAAGTTTTCGTTTTTTTTGTCTTCGATATCTATCGTCCTCCTCGTCTAGTGCTAGCGCGCCACTTACGGCGGGCGGCAGAAATAAAAATAGATGATTCGCGCGCTGTATTGGCATCCAATATTGTTCGAGTTAAAGCTGTCAGCGTGAAAAATTCAATATAAAGTTCACAAAATATAAGTCAAACAGCCGCCCGCGCACAAGGGAGCCATTTCGTGATCATGAAATTTTCGTCTGCGCGAAAATATCACATCCCGCCGTTGTTTTTTCGCCTTATCCAATTATATTCCGTGCAAATTTGCATTGTGGCGCGATCGTCTCGTGTGTTTTTTTGCGCAACGAACGGAAAACAATACGTTTTTATTTAGCCTCGCACAATAAGTACAATAAATTGGGACTTGAACAAGAACACACTCACTCGTTCGTTCGTTCGTTCGAAGTCAATTCATTCTCATAAGTGAGCCCAGCATCGCTGTCTTTAGATGTACTCGAGTCGTTCACTTCATCAATCTATATTTTCGCGATCGCTTTCTCTTCTTCGGAAGCAAAAACTGAGTGCACTTTGCGCTTAAGTTGGCTAACGTTTAGGCCTGTTTTGTTTTCCGCGCGCACACTTTTAAGTGCTTCTTGATGATGACTGGGGGCGGTAACGGAGGACGGCGGTGGTGATGAAAAATGTAGTTGAAAAGTGTTGGCTGTATTGGCGCAAGAAAGGGTAAATATTTATATTCATTTTCGATAAACAGTACGTGACGTTACGTAAATAACTTTGACGTCTGCATATAAAATCAACAAACATTGAATAAAATTGTAAATTATACGCGAGAGGATTTTTTCTAGTTATCTTATTGCATAATAACAAAAAAAATATTCACTTTACATAATGGAAGGATGTAGGATATATTGTGTACAAGTCTAGATAGAAACTAGTATTTTATGCTTAAGATATTTTGATTCGACTTTATCCTGAAACACGAAGGAAGAAAGTGTATGATTTGTTAGAGATTCGCGTTGCGTGAAATATAAGTAAGGAATTCGTCCGAGTGAGAAAACGGTTCGGGAGCACGAGACAAGACGGCTATAATAAAATATTGACGTGAGTTGAAGCGTGCGCTGCACGTGAAGCAAAAAAGGACTTGATTTAATTTGCGACGCTTTCGGAAAATCGCAAAACAATGGCCCCTATGCAGAGCACCCCGTTCGTGTCTCTTCTTTAGTTCATCTCCGCGTTCTTCCTGCTCCTCGGCGCGGATCGTAAATTCAATGTTCTTATAGATTTTTACGTTCCATCAACTCGTGAACGCAGTAGCAGCGAGAGCAATACGAAATAATTTTATTTCAAATTCAACTATGTATTCAATATTTGAATATTTTATTGTACTTCCTCGTATTCATATTTCACGACAATATTTTATTCCGCGTATACAAAAATATACATTACGTATGCAATGTATGCTAAAACAAATTTAAAAATGAATAAGAAAATTGGTTGATTGAGGGAAAACTGAAATGTTAGGACTTTCAGGATTCAAGGATAAATTATTCAGATTATAATATAGTGACTACGGGCGATCAAATGCTATTAACTGAAATTGCATTTGATGGACCTTAATTGATTGACCGTGATAAGACATATTATGTCGAGAATATATCATTAATATAATTAGCTATTAAGAATAATACCATTGATGGATTGACTGACATGAAGTTATTAATTTGTATTATTTAGGTGAATATTAAAAATTTATTATTGCAATTTAATTATAATAGGTATATGCATCGATTTAAAAATGAATAATAAAAGTTGGAAATCATATAAAATGCAACGAAACGCATATGTAACGTAATGTAGTACCACGAATAATAGCATTATACGCGAAAGTTAAATCGCAAACATTCATGCGTACAATCAGGGAATTAATTTACGAACACAACAAATTGATTCGCGTTGAGCAATTTGAAAATTCGATATTATCGAATATATAAGTAATCGAGTACGTGCGGTGTAAAAACATACACGTACACGGACGCGTATTAATAATACATGCGGCGTAATTAGTTTACAATTCGTACGGTGAATGGCGCAACAACCACACGAACAGAATTTGTGCAATATTATGACGTACGGCTAATTTCGGGTTCGATATGTTATTAACAACTCACTCTGCATTCAGACGACTGACTGCGTGCGCATGTATGCATTTATTTTATGCGCATTTTGCATATGTATTGCGGATAGTGCGTGTGGTTCGGTGTTCGGTATGGGTTTTGGTACGCAAATGCGGGGCGTACAGGACGGCAGGGATGTGTTACGCATATTATCATGCGGGAATTATATCCGCAGTATTTATCTCCTAAATTAATCATGTTATATGGAAATTGCTCGCGTTACATGCTCCAGAGACTAACACATGGGGCATCTGTGCTATTTGTGCGTTGAATTAAAATACTCATGCTTCGATAACAATTGATAATAAATTGATTAATTTTTTTGAAGTTTCAGTTTTTAATTAAATGCATCAGTGGTTCCCAATCTTATTTGGCACACCGCGTCGTTTGGGAGCAAAATATTATTTAACAGCCCCCTTAAATTCATTTGGGGGCGTTGAATTAAATTAAGTAAAAATTGCATTATTTTTGACAAAAAATATTAATTAGCGTCCCCTTATTTTCACTCGGTACCCCCTTAAATTTATTTTTACTTAATTTAATTCAATGGTTGTAAATGAACTTAAAATAAAAATGACCAGTGGTTCCCAAACTTATTTGACCTACTCCCCCTTTTGTAAAAAAATTGCTTAACACCCCATTAATATTACCCAAATTAAATCCCCTAAAATTTTTTACTTATCTCAATTTATCGAATTTTCATCATTAGTCATAAGGTTGCAGCGCTCATCACGGTAAATCACTGAATTACAAAAAATAAAATAAATTATAAAGGAAATACACAGCTTTTTCTTGGCGCTTTTCCCTAAGTTTATTATTTGCTACAAGCCCCTAAGTAGTGGTTAAATATTAATTAGAATGAAGAAAATATTATGGCGAGAAAAATTATGAAGAAATATTTGAGTAAATTATTAGAGCACATCACATATCATCCAAATATGTATTTTTCGCTGAGCAAATTGGCAATAAAAGTTTTGAGATGAAAAGCAAACACGCGCTCTGCTGATGTCTGCGGTAGAGTCGTTATCCTTGCGCGCGATCGCTGACGGAATATGAAACAGCAAGCAGCATACTGAGAGTCTTGGCAGGCGCGCGGCGGCAGCGCAAAATATCCTTTATCTAAATACAATTGCTGAACTGTAATAATCACACACAGGGAGTGAGTAAGCGAGCGAGTGCGAGTTCTGCTTCATTCTTTGGCGTGGCACGCGCTTATTGTCTTCATACTCGGATGCGTTCGCATTTATCTGTTTATTTGTTCATTTGTTCGACTAGTTGTGTGTTTCATCTGTTTCTATTTATTTAGCGATGATTTGTACAATTTGCATACATTTTAAGCATTTCTATCGGGCGAAGGCAAAAAGAAGCGCGCGCGACTCGTAATGAACGCGTGTAGGACGGATACGTGAGCGGATTATTTATTATTTTAACAATATACGCGCGTATCTCAGGAGCGCGGTGTTGTATTCGGCGAGCTGATAGAGAAATGGAGCAAAGTTGAGATGACGGTGGCGTCGGTGGCGGCTGTACTGGCGGTGGCACACCACAATATCATCATCAGCATTGAATGAACTGTGCGCTGCGCCGCCGGTGGATGATTGATGTTTCCCTTTTGGCTTTGTCGCACGCGCTGATATATAATGATCACATTGCCCGCATAACCAATCATATTTTATGGCTGTATTATGCCGGCTGGCGGTCATTGTTAGCCATTCCCGAAACTCTCTCGATTTGATGATTGAAAACGTGTATTTGTTGTTTCAACGTTTCGTATGATAGTGACACTGCTTTTCCGATTCGCATACAGTGCCCTCATTTTTTACGCGTTACAAGGGGATGCGTTTCAATAACCCTTCATGCTAGAGCTTGATTAATTACAAAATTTCAGGAATTCATGTGCATGACGACATTAAGGTAAAGTGGGGTAACTGCGTATTTGCAGTTAATTCAACTTTTAGTCAATTTATTTTTCATTTATTTCATAAGAATTTTATATATATTGATATCAGCAAATACATCAACCAATACTCTTTATTTTACATTAACCATATCACCAGTTTTCTAGTTGCATTTACCTCGTGCTTCTTGTTGCACTTGCCCCGTGCTATGAGAATTTTGGGTAGCACTTTTAATATGGAGAACAAACTCCATACATTTTGATATATCAACGGGGATTATAGTTCAATGCACTTGTTATTTGTTAAATTTTTGTTATTTCTTAAGCTTTTAAAGTAATTGCGATAAATCCAAGAATTTCTTATTTAATTGAGCAAATCCTAATAGATATCATCGATATCAATTTCTAGTACATTACTAGCTATATTTCAGATGTTGCAATTTCTATCATTCTTCTTTCAATAATTACAAGACATTAATGCACTTCTTGCTTCGTGGTCGCACTTATTCCACTTTGCTACAGATTATTTTGCTAGAGGCAGATAGCTTTAGAAAATAATTTGTAGTAGGATGGATTGAGTTAACTTGCGAAAGAGTTACGCAGAAGATATCTAACGTTTTCAATTAGGAAGTTTAGAAAACTAATGATAATTTGTTTAGTTGTTAAGACTTCTTGACGAATAGCGTTGGCAGTAAGCTTTGTTTATGCACGTTAATTGAGAACGGCTTTTTCATGGCGGCTGCAAATGATGATGACGATGATGGGAACGCGAAACGAAGAGGAAAAAATTGTATGGGCATGGGAGAGCGCGCGTGTTAAGTAAAGGGAAAAATGTAATTGTAATTGACGCATGAAGGCGGCGGGTTACTTGCACGCGCGTTCGTTTGCTTGCTGACTCGCTCGCTCACTTCACCGAAACGTTAATTACTGGCGGACGGCTTGTTCGCGTCTTGCTTCAACTTTAATTTAACTTTAAATTAAACTTTTATGTAATTTCTAAGCATTATTTTAAATGGTCGCGTACGCCGTGTTTAAAGCGAATCTTTGGTGAGTGAGATTTTTATTTTTCAATTTCAACGCCCGTTTGCCGACGCAAACGTGGAAAAACACGATTCTTTTATTATTGCGACAAGGCGGAGTGCCGTAAAAACGTAATTTTGCGCATTCTTTTTTTTTCGCGCACGTCGAGTTAAAGACCGTAAGATCTATTTAGTAACATTTTTTGTGTAATTAAACAACGCAAGTAATGAAATAAACACGTTGAATAATTCGGATTTGATAAATGCTCAAATAAATCTTAATTTTATTTTCGCCGAAAATGCGATGTGAAAACGAAAATATTGTTTAAGTAGATTGTTTAAAAAGCTATCAAATATAAAAGTTGAGATAACGTAATAAAGGTAATTGAAGTAAATAACAACGAAATTGAAGGCTTTTCCTGAGGTTTTCCTCAAGTTTGCTAGTTAACTTAAAAGTTGAAATGGGAAACTATCGCATTCTCAAATACAGCGCGGTCCATTTTATTTGTAAACTTTTCATCCGGAAAAACCAAACACGTTGTAATGGATACACGTTGAATTGCAGTTGCAGGTAAATAAAAGGACGAGAATGCAACAAAGTGTGGTCGGATGGAAAGGGGAAAAAGTTGAATCGAATCGAAATTATTTACGCGCGCGCGTCCTTCATTTATTCGAGGCGAAGCAAAGCCAACCATTTTGTATCTCTCGTCGTGCGTTTTACCTCAACGAAAATTGGTTTCTTTCATGGATCATGTGCGCGCCGTGCTAAATCGGAAAGGCGACTTGCTGCGAAATGCGCTAATATTTCAGTACGTGTAGCGAGTGTTCTCGATGTCTTCGCATATTGCAGGAGAGACAATAATCACGGATTTCGGATTGCGCTAAGGTGCAGTAGAAACAAGTGAATCGTAATATTCGAATTGACGCAATGAATTACCTCGTTTTACGTCGTTACGGCCCGCAAAACTACGGCCCTCATCGTTATTCGACTACGAATTGGCACTAAATTTATCTGAATTATTTTCTATATTATTGCTGCGTCTGCATATGTTTTATACAAAGTGTTTTCAAATTGGGTTTAGCGACTGTTGGAATACAGTCGTTACGAGTTATGAACACTTTTGTAACGTTGCGCACTTTATGTTTGATTTATGACTTTATAAAAAATATGAATATTTATGGCACATATTCGTTAAAAACGCGTTTAAAATGTTTTAAAATGTACAGCAGCAGCATATTTTGGTATGCATTTTATGAATTGTTTAAATTTAATTGCTGGCGATTTTTGATGCACTAAATTTCATTAAAAAATATTAATCAAATAAATGTTTTCCCGGGAATTTTTTATCTAAAAAATATGCGGAAAACGAAAACTATTTCCAATTAACTGTGATGAATTTTTGGAAGTTTAGTTTTTATATTTAAATCGGAGAGTGAATTTAAAATCAGTTTTTTAGGTGAAGGAAACAAATAAGACACATGCAGGACATGCCATTTTTATTTAATGTCCTTTCCTTTTTGAACGTGTATGATTTATCCTTTTCGTATGCGTCCTCGCATCAAAAGCGTGTTGTCCTTTCGAAAAGAGGAGGAGGACGCGTGATGTATCTGGCACATACATCTCGGTAATGGACCCACTAAAGGACCGCTGACTGTGCGCGTCCCGCCAACCTTCCTTCACTGCTTCATCGGAAGAGTGGAGGCGGCAGCGGCGGCGGTTGAACGTCTTCTCACCATCAGCAACAGCAGGAAACGAATCCTTGCTGGGACGCGTTATAAAGTAGTTTTTTCCTGCATTTTTAAATAGCAAATGCACTTAAGAATTCTTTGGTTAATTTTGCGCGTGGGATTCCGATCGTGCATTTAATATTTTATGAAATTTGTTTATTGCGAACGGAAGTGGCGTTTATAAAAAATGCAATAGTCCTCGATAAAAGGACGCGAGGAAAATGTTAAAAGCGAGAAGAAAAAATACATTTCTTCCTTTTCCGTGATACATATTTCTGTACTTTATTTGCATACCGAGTGAGACAAAAATAATCTGCTTAAAAAGTTTTCACAGATATTTTTGCACGTGTTGTGCAATTGGTATTCACGTAGCGTTCATGCGAATTTTTTTTTTCGCTTACTGTAGTCAAACTGAAAACTATAGAAACGTCGAGAGAAATACGTGTTGCAGGAGCACGTTGCTTATAGTTTCATCACTTCGTCTGTCATTTTTATTAAGAGTGTTTTCACCACTTGCGTTTAGCACGTATTGCCGTATCAATCAGACTTATTCATTGTGTAAAATAGATTTTAAAAATCTTATGGCTCACTAGAGTAATTTTCAAAAGCTGTTTTGTGGGCTCCTTTTAAATGCGATTTTCTTGTAGGTCTTTTATCAGGATTTGCGGGCGTTTGAAGTTGCGTTAATTAATTGGAAATTTTTTCCAAATTGTTGTTGGCATATTTTGTTCTATAGTTCTATTTTTCTTTGACTAGAATTATGATACTTTATACCAGTTTTTGTGCTGGATTAAGACAAGTACAACATGTAACATGATGGATCGTTTACACTGGTTCGTGTGCAGAGTTTGCACGTGCGTATTTTTTGTTGTTCGGCGCAAATATGTACTTCGCGCTATCCGCATGCGTAAAAACCCCGTCATTGACACATATATATCAATGTCAAAAAAGGAAACAAGACGTCATTGCTGACATTTTTACCCGCCGGTTCAATCCAGAGTAATCCAAGGACGCGTTTCCGTTTTTTCGTTAATTTTCATCCCCATAGAAAATTACTTTATGCTTCGTTTCAGTCGCTTTTGTGACACTAAATAGTCAATGGAAGATTTTCCTTCGGTGTTTTTGCTAATGTATTTATTTTAATGCATCCATTGTGGAGATATATTATTTAGTAGATAAGAGATAGTGCTAGGTACTCGGAGGGTTAATGTGTTTGTAGTCGCGTTATCATAATATTATTTTGGGGGTTGAAACGTCGAACTATTTGATGGTGGATTGCATATCAAAGGACGCAGAGTGTAATGGAAGAATCCATGGCGGTGGATGGACAACAACAACAACGCAATATAAACGATAGACGATCGATGGAAATGGGGGGTGGTAGATGGGATGGGATCAATGGGCGGCAAGGGAGGATGTGATGTGGCGGCAACAGTGCGCTCGGCCGGGAGAAGATATATGGTAACCTTAGAGGTCGGTTAGTCAATCCCAATTATCTCAGCGTATTATGTTTCATGCGGTTTGCTTCCTTTCCACATAATAAACGATGCGGTCGCGCATGAATTTTAATCATTTCTGGTCGCGCTATACTCACCGCCGCTGCCGCCACCGCCGACGCCGCTGTTAAGTAATTGAATATTATTTAATGAACATATTTTTCGCATTACGTGCCTTAATGGTCTAATGTTTAATGTTTTCTTGACGCATTATGCGTGAAATTTTCACGTATATTTTGGGCGTTGGGAGTTATTTTGAACGCTTCAATGTCTCTAAGTGAAAGTGCAAAGAGTAAACGCGATAAAAATATGAAAATTTTCTGAGGAATTTATACGGAAAGACAAATTTTCTGGTGACACTTTGCATGCCACAAAACGAGTGGAAAACGCCGGAAAACTGTTCATAGCAGAATGCATAAAAGTGCCATGCCACGTATGCGCTCAAAATCGACACGCTGCGGTCGCACGTGCATTTTTCGCAATTGATTTCACCCCGATCTAGAAATTTATCAATTCGCAAGCGTAATGTAATCGCCATATCGTGTTATTAGGGTGCAAAGAAAGGGCATTTTTAACGTTAGCGAATTAAAATGAAGAACGGTATTTTAATGCATCCGGGAAAAAAGTTTGCTTAAATATTTCCGCACGCGCGCTTGATGACGGCGAATATAATGTGTTATTATCCAAGACGACGCACGGAAATATCTAGACAATGCAAGAATGACACATAGATTTCCTAAGAGACTAGCAAGGGCGGCGGCAGCGGTGGCGGCGAGTGTGGCGGAAACGGAAGCGCACTTCCAGCGCCATTCGTCGGCGGTTTTCCTCCGTTCTCTTTATCCTCGCGCGGTGCCTTCTTAAGTGCACCACGCACGAAGAAGAAGAACAAATGTCGTTGTCGTCTACTCGGCGAAGAAGTACCCGTTTGCACACCGCAAAAACCTAATTAATGTCTTCTTTTCATACAAATAAATTAAATTCTTCGTACTTTGCCGTTTCGCACACAATTTACTTGAATTTCAGCCGCGAATGTCTGCTAAAAATTTGCCAGATATTTTAAAAATTACTCCACTTGCTCGTTTTACTCATCATTTCGTCCAAAGATAAACATTAATTCAGCGTTATCTAGTACAATATTTGTTTAATTTTATTTCACTGCGCACGCCTTTTGAATTAATTAAACATAAATCATTTGGTATTCGTGTGTGTCTTTGCTAATTCAACAGAAGAACGTGTTCAAAGATAAACCCTACCTTTTATTTACTTATTTTAATAATAATAGCTTATTATCTGATCGCGTATTGAAAGCAATTAATCTTTTGGATGTGTATAGTGCGCACATAGCATGTGGACGTAGTGGGTACGTGCCGAAGGCAAACTAGTTGAGCAAACAACTTGAACGCACGAAGCACGTGTAAAAAGCTGAAACATGTGCTTCGTTCTTCGCTGGTTGCTTTCCTAACGTAATAGAATGTTGAATGATAATGCATAAGGGTGCATAAAGAACGACGAAACTAAGAAGCTGCTTCATATAAAGAAGCCCAAGAATTTCTGGCAGAGTGGGAGCTAAACTAAAGTGAATTTAGTACGATAGTAAACCTTATAACCATTTATCTCATCGCTTTCTTGAATTTTCTGCTTAAAAGCCCAAAATTTAGAGGTTGCAACTCAAGAATTTACTTTAATTCTTGATCAAATACGTTCACAGGCGATTTTTGGGTGTTTTGTTTAAAATTAAAAGGGCGAGGGTAAAGTATATTAAATTTACACGCCGTGTCCTGCGTATTAAGTAAAAGGAAGAGGGAGAAAATGGGGGGCGTGCAATGGAAAAGCGGAATCCATATTGAATGAGTGATATCTATCATAATGTCCTGCATCAGCTAATAATCCTGCTGTTCGTGGCGCACTCTCTTTCCCTTTTGCATCCCCTCGACGCTTCTTCGTCTTCTTTGGCCGCCCCCTGCAGGATGCCCATTGTATTCTTCTTATCGCGATACGTCTTCCTACCCTGAGCCCTTGTCACCACCTAACGTAATAAATTTACTCGCTGAATACGTTGCCGCCGTTGCCACCGCCGCCGCGTTGAAAACGTACCTTTTGGATGCCTAGCAAGCGGCTATTGTAGCTTCGTTTAGGAGGCGCGCTCTGCTTCATGCACTCACCTACACAGCCAGAAAATGATTTTATTCCCGACGTGAAATATTCCGCGACGATGGCGGAGATTTGAAATATTTGGCGATTTTTTAAGCTAGGGGTTATTTACTCGTTAATAGCTGACTGCGATTAAACAATTAATTAATTGCTTAATTATGATTTACAGCGTCAACGAATTTATTAGTGGGTGCGAGTTAATTTCGGGTGTGCGCGCACGGCGCCTGCTTCATTATATCCAAAATTCGCCAAATGAGCGAAAATTACTCTCCCGTGGGATTTCGCGCGTTGCCGCCACCGCCACCGCGGCGGCTACGAAAGCGTAATTTCAATTCCCTCGGGATCAAATCACGTAATCCGGTATTCTTGTGAATTTTACTAAAATTCCCCCGTTTTTTTCTTGATTTCGAATGAATGGGAATATTCATGAATTAGTAGTATAATCCTGAAACGTGAATGCGACCCTTAGTTATGTGTCCTTTTATTATCCATGTTTTGTCCTTTGATGTGCTTGCTATGCTCTTGGACAAATGACAAACCCACATTTTTCCGTATTTCGTCCACTAACAACCTGCGGAAAAAAAGAGAATGCAGCGCGTCAATTTCCCGTCCTTCTGTCGATTCGCTTTGGCGAGTTTTTCGGTGGGGGCGGCAAGGAATGAGCGCGTGTGTGCCTGGTGCAGCGGGATTGGCGACCAGCTGCAGTCAATTTCGAAGCAAATATTGGCCGATGATGAAAAAGTATTTCGTCAGCGCTCTTTTAGCGCGGCGTTTATTTGTGTAATCCACGTCATGAATCCTACGGGAAATCTACCGGTGCTAAACTAGCATCATTTGGCATATACTGCGTGTTGGCAAAAATGCGAAATAATTCACGAATATGAAGAAAATGCTTTGCGTATTTCGTTGCGAAACACTCGCAATCAAGTGTTGAGATGAATTCGATGCGATCGTCGCATGAAAAACGCAATGGAAATGCGACCACTTTAGGGGCGGCGGCGGCGAGTGGCGTTTCATCCCGTAAGTATCCTCCAAGTTGCAACGTTGCCGCCGCACGGGAAGCAAAAAAGGTACAAATGGAATCGCCACGCTAGAAGAAACACACCGCAAAAGTTGTGTGTCCGGACGTGCGGAAAGAAATGTTTTCTCTTTTGAAGAGAAAGCGTGTCTAATCTTTAAACCGCCTCTTTATCCCGGGAAATGTGGGTGTTATTGCATTGCAAACGAATAATATTTTAGAATATTTCCAATAATTACTCGAGATTAGGCAAAACCTCATGTCACTTCAGGGAGAGACGTTAATTATCGAACGCGCGTGATTTTGTCGAAAATCTCTAAATGACGCGCATTCACCCCCCAACGAATGAAACGTATCTCCAGACATGGAATTATCGTTAACGCTAGGAAAGGCTGTCCGATGAGGCGGCATTTAGCCGACTATTAGCTCAAACGCTCGAACTAAACGATAATAAATTCATTGTGTGCAAACGCGGAAATGAATAAAATCAA
The DNA here is from genome assembly GCA_030264675.1 of Anaulacaspis nigra. Classification (NCBI taxonomy): domain Eukaryota; kingdom Metazoa; phylum Arthropoda; class Insecta; order Coleoptera; family Staphylinidae; genus Anaulacaspis; species Anaulacaspis nigra. The sequence continues at coordinate 54,350 of JARJDV010002748.1, forward strand.
TGGCATATTAATTACCGAGTGTGAGGGCAGCCAAAGCGGAAAGTCGGCGAACGGAGGAAGTTGATTTAATTCGAATAAATAATTCCGTTCGCTTTTGCCGCGTATGCAGAACTCGTTCGCGTGTGCGCGCACTCTCTCGTTCAACTATCCGAGGAGGCGGCAGTCGCCCGCCACCGCCGACGCCGGTCTAATTAGCCCCGGCTTTTAATTGCGAACGCAGCAACTTCAGATTTTCCACACGATGAGCGGTCGAAACAAGCCGCCAGCCCATTCTCTCGTCGCGCCACCCTCGCGCAATGTTCTTCACCGCGCATTCATGCGCAATTCTTGAGCGGCGGCGCTCTTCCGTGTAATAAAATTAAAAGAAATGCATTTTGTGTACTCTCAGCTGCCCCGCTAGCGCCTTTTTCACCTAGTATCCACCCCGTGATGCACAGAATCAAGTGCTTGCTTTTGTTCATTGCTTTATTATCCCTCTTGTGTTGGTGCGTGCACCAATGCTGCACGGATTCCTATAAATAAATCATAGAAGACTCCAGAGAAATTTAGTTTGCCAAATAACTTAATGATTAATATCTTTTTCGTTGCGTTGCATAGGGTTGTTAGTCGCTTGAGGGTTGTGCTCTGCGTTTTAAATTAAACGCCACTACGTTATATTTTTTTCTTCCGCGAGGGGTATAAAAAATTACTAAAATTTTTATATTATTAAGATTTTTTAGGACGAAATATTTTTCAATTTAAAAGAAATTTGCATTGTTTCAGGTGTTTCAAGTTGCCTATAATAGAATACTATATAGTTTCTGTTTTCAATAATTAATTTGCTGTGCCATTTAATTTTCGTGATTTTTCTTTTAGTACTCGTTTAAGTAATAGCGAGTGAATCAACCTAACATAAATTTAATTATCGCGAGTATAAATTTTGGATGGAAGAATTAAGGATTATCACGTCATCTTCTGAGAAAATGGTCTTATTATTTAATTACACATTCGCATAAGAAAACCCACAAATTTACGACATTTCGCGGAATTTTCAGCTTTTCAAAATGAATGATTTGTATATCCCTTGTCAAAGTCTATAATCGTGAAATATTAATTTAGATATTTTATCTGCGTTTTGCGCGAAAACTTTATAAACTTTTTTTGAACCAAACTCAATACAAAACAAACTTGTGGAATATTTTCACAAACAATTTAACAAAGCACTTTTATATTTCTCGCTCGGACTTTTGTATACGTGCGCGCGCGCTGTGTATTTCGAGGCAAGGGAGAATATGGAAATTTATTTATACTTTGCACTTTATGACCAAGTTTATATTATCCATCGGGTACGTAAGATGCGCAGCGCAAAAGGCGAATTCTTCGAGTGGAAAACATTGTCGGCGTTTTGTTACCGTTTTGGCGCATGCATTTCGCTCTCTGGCCAAAGAAACAAACGCGCGCTACGGCAGGAAAAAAGAATGGAAATAAAAATGAGCGCCCGTAAATGTAAATGTCCTGGATGACAGGTAGGCGCGCGCACTCAACTATCCTCGACGCTGGCGTTAGTTACACCGGAAAAATTTTTGTTCATTCTTTTGCATTTCTTTGTGTCCGCGAACGGCGCGCATACGCAAATGAAGAGCGGATTTCCATTGGTTGAATGGGTAATAATGGAGAAACGAGAGACAAAGCTTGTATACACAAACAGCGCAAATATTATTATGTATTGGTTATGTAGAACATTTGAAAATAATCGACAATGAAAGCGGTATAGTCATAAAATTCATCGAGTACTCACCTTTTATTCCACTTTGCTGCGATTTGATGCGTACTTTTATGCCCGCTTTTCGATGAGTGAAGAAGCGCGCGCGCGCGCGTGTTCAGAGCGGTAGCAGTTCAAGTGGAAATGTTTAAGATTAGAAGAAGGGCGTTATGATTCATGCATGTGCGCCCGTTGTTGTTGTCGTCATCGTTGCGTGTGCAGTCGACCGGAAGTAGCACTGCAAAGCATCGCAAACGCAATGGACGCGTCGAGCAGAGACGAACGACGAAATCGAATTGTCGTTTGAGTAAATGCTAGGCGCCTTCGTCCTTTTTTCCTCGCGCTTGATGTTCGTCGTCCTTCTTTCCATCGCCGGCCACGACGTCGACGTCGACGATTCTAATGCTCAAGTGAAATGCTAAATCATATGTAAATTTAGATATTTGAACGTAAAGCCAGCGTTTATGCGTGCTACAAAAATCTATAAAGACTAAGACGGTTTTAGAAGTCCAGTCGAAAAGAAAAAGGACGATTCGCTCTTCTTTAAGAGGTCATTCAAGTGTAAATCGAAATAGTAAATACAGACGAAAAAATTCAGGAAAATTAAAAATTCTTAAAGGAGTCATTTCGGAGAAAACGGATTAATCATATCTGAAAATGAAGTTATTTTGCGTCACAAAGAAAACAAACACACGAAAATAATTAGCTAGTATATTTGTATTTTTTACGTGTTCGTCTTTGTCTCGCCTATGGAAATCGACGTAAATCTGGCACATAAATCGTGCAATAAATTATACTTTATTAAGGCTTTCTTCTTATTATAAGCACATTAAGGCAGGTGAATTTTCACATATACGACGAGCGCACGTAAACAAGGCAAAATGTTTCCGTAAAATAATTTCAGGATTTGTATGTATATGTGCATTAAAGTCGTTACACAATGCGCCATAATGACGAAACATTTTTGCCATTCGAGTTGTTGCAACTCACACGAATTCGAATTCGCAACGAAGCGCGAGACGTATAAGTGGATATAATTCATGCCGAAGCAATAATTCATGCAATTATATGAGCAAACGTTAATTGCACAACAGTCACCGTCCGGAGAGGTGCAATTAAATATGTTTGTTGCACGCCGAATTAAGCGCGAATTGAAAAACTCTGTGGAATTAAGACGCGCGTTTAAGTTTCGAGTGAAATATATTCAAAAAATTAGTAGGAACGCGCTAGTTGCCCGCAAAACTTTGGCGCGCTTTTGTTGGGTTTATTTTGCTTACGTTACCTGCGCTAAATAAAAACACGTCCAGAGCGAGCCCTCCCGAAGCGAACTTTTATGTTTAGCGTACATTTCTTCTTCTTTTTTTTGCTCGGGCGTCGTTTAGTTGTTTGTTTGTTCCTTTTCGGCGTATTTTTATTCGCTTTTAGTTGCTTTGTGCAGTTGCACGTGTGTCCAACTTGGAATGAAGATTGCAAGGGTTGCGCGCGCGGCCCCGAAAAGCGGGAACGAGGAATAAGAATTACGCATTGAATGCGAGTGGAGCGAACGAGACGCGTGCTGCGCGCCAAACAAAAAGAAGTAAAAGTAAAGTTTTATAGATAGACTGATAGCGCACATCGAAGCCATAAAATACCTTTATTTCGAAATGGCAAAGGCATTAATTTACCGAGACACTAAGGTTATCTTATCCTTGGCTTTCTTGTTCTTTAATTTCCTTCAGGCGCGGGGGCGGCAAGCGACTTCTCAATACACGAATGGATTGCTGGTAAACACGAAAAGAAACTCTACTCTAACGTGATGATTTACAATACGTCAAACCCTTTTTTCTTTTTTTGTGTGCTAAAAGGGTTGTTTTGGTATTTAAAAAATTCAGGTTAATAGAAAATTTAAGTACTTATAGATTTTTAGGGGATAACATAATTTGAGGTTGAATGAAATAAAACCAAAACAATTGTAATGTAATTGCAATTGCACTAAGACAATAATCGTTAGGGTAGTCCTCGTGTGCGCTTAACCTAAAATAGTAAAATTACCAAAAACGACTTGAGTAAGGCTTTATTCCTCTTCGGTGTTCGGTCGCGTACGGAAAATCGAAATAAAGTTTCATTAAACCAAACTGTAAAGCGGCATGCGATGTAAATTAGGTGAACCTTAACTGGACCTTACACACTAAAGAATTGAAAATAGAGGGCTTGGACGAGGCAAAAAAATTAAAAGCAAAAGCATTTTTGGTTAAATTTTCATTGCGTTTTATTCATTATTCTTTTGTTACGTGTTTACAACGCTCGACTGAAAATAGAATAATAAAAATATTACGGTTGGTTTGTGTAAAATAAAGGTTTAAAAATATTATTTATAAAAGCATTAAAGAATAATACACAACTTAATAGTTCCATCATACAATATGTATGCGTGCAATTTTTATAATATTTTTATAATATGTTTTTATTCGTTTTACGCTCATAAAAATGATAATGAAGGAGTGTAATAAACTATTATAGGAGAACTCTCGTAGACAGGGAAATTCCGTATTATGGAAACAGAGCGCTCGTAAAGCAGAGGAGAAAATTATTATTGGCGTAAAAAATATTATTGTGCTCAATTATGTTGATAGGACTTGGAAATTATTGTCATTTAATACTTGATAATTTTTTAATTGGTCATTTGTTGTGAATAGGTTGTAATAATCGATCAGGGATTAAATATTGAAAACTAACTAAACCACGAAAGTGGGTTAATGCATTTATGTATGGGGGAAAAGAGGGTGTGGGCTGGTTGAATTTTCGGGAAGGATTGGAAATTGAAGTTGAACATTTTTAAACGCAAATCCACGCACATAGCATGCAATTAAACCGGAAAAGTTTTCGTGATTGGCAAAGTTTTCACTCCTCCACACATAAATACTGTGAGTTGAAAAGTTTGCGATCATTAAAGACTGGAAAACATTGAAATGTAATATATTCATTGTTTACCAAAAAATGGTAAAAATTACAAATATTTAATGCGTAAAAAGGAGAGAATTTCAAAACTCAACCACCAGAAGGAAAATAAAGAGAGGGTGGAATTAATTCTTGCAGGTGTGAATCGATTAAATTCCGCTCGTGGTATTTTTTTTATTATTGCGGAGAGTATTTTGCTGCGTTTTTTGTTTGAATTTTTGTCTATTTGTGTGGATCATGACTAAAATTCCGACAGGCGTCCAAAAATAGATTTTGGTTATGACGAACGCGTGCAAAAATTTCGTCCTCGCAAACAGGATAAAAACTTTTTCAGTCATCGGAGAAAATTCCCGCGTAAAAAATTGAAGCGAAAGTACGAAAAGACATTCCGGAATTCACCTGTTTTATTTTTTACGGTTCGGCAAAAATATAAACTATTTTTTAAAGTGTATCGCAGGAAGAAGATAAAATGTTCTAGTTTTTATGTCCCGGCTAGTTTATGTTATTTTTTCTTCCTCAAAGTCTATTATTTATACCACGATAAAAACACGAAGATACGCGATGAGCACGCACGAAGACGCAAGAAAAATGAAAATATTGGTGACTCAGTATATTTATAATAAAGCATCGAGCAGTACAAAAGATGGCTGAGCGTTTCATACGCGCTGAGAGGGTGAATAAATTGACTCGACGTATATTTGACGACGAATGACGACGAGGAATAAAGTGAAAAAAAAACTACCAAATACGCAATAAGCTCAAGAGAGACACGTTTAATAAAGTCCAATACGTGCGTAAGTGAGAGGAACCCGGGAACGACCGCCTGATAGGTGATTTATCGAGATATTTATTGGAAATTTCTGTCCACATTAACATTTTACACCGGCGCGCATGCATTGATCGCATAAATCTTATTTTTATTTTGTGACTTTCTTCATGCGTTTTCTCCATCGTTCTTTTTGTTGCACGACTGGTGCAATTTTTTATTTCTTATTTCTTGTAACATTTCCACCCTTATTTTCTTTCATATTCTAATAAATAGATGGCGACTGTGTGTGCAATTTATTTTACGTGTTTGTGGTCCACTTATTTTTGAATTTACTTTGAAAAAGAAGATGATACTTTTGTGCTTTCTTCATTGGAATATGCATTTCACTTGACCTGCTTGGACTGGACCTTCAAGGCACTTGAGTGTATAACATACATAATAGCTGTTTGAATCTGGGGGGTTGTTTAAGACGGAAGCAAATAAAGTAACGAAATACGCGAGGGCCAGAAAGGTGGACGATAAAAGATGACTTCAAGTATTTTTTTTTCGAGTGAGAGTAAAAAAGATGTGGATGAGGTTGACTGAATAAAAATCCTCGCGTCTTACTTAAAGTTTGCTCAAGTGCGGTACAACAAGTTGCCTACAAATTATTATTGCTGTTTCGTTGTAAGAAGGTCTTTTGACGATGCCTAAGTGAGATTTATTAAGTGTGGATTTCGGGGAATTTAAAATTTTTATTTTATGCGTAAATTGTTTGAAGCGCAAGCTCGATTAAATATCATAATGTTAATTGCTTGCTCAAGCGTAAAATGAAGCAATGCACTTTGAGAAAGGACGAGCGAAAGGATAGGGAAAGAAGTCGGTAAAAAATTGTGCGGTAAATGCGGTGAGATTCAGTGTTTTGCGGATACCGGGGGGGTTAAGGTGGGATAACATGAGGCAGAGAGGTGATGGTCAGCTTTATATAGGACGCTAATGAGCAAAGCCTCCTGCTGAAGGCGGCATTAGTTATCTTTCGTTATGCGCTCCGTAAGTTTTTAATGAAGATTCGCTACCGCCGCCGCCTTCGTCGTCTTGTCGTAATCAGCTTTGCTTCGATGCGCAGATGCTTTCAGAGTGCGCTCACGGTGCCAATGTCGTTACGATTAAAGTCCTTGCTCTCTTGTTGCTTACACGAAAACCACACGTCAATGCTTTTTGCAAAGATCTTCATCATGGTTTTAAATTTTTAATTGTTTTCTGCGTTATACTGAATGAGTTGTAGAATCTGTAATAATTTAATCATGTATGTGAGCAATATAGCACATAGTTTAAAAATGTGCAAAGCTATTTCACGCAAAAAAATGAGTCGATTACAATGGATACTACTTTGTTCGGTTCGTTTTTGTTATGGAAAATTTAAATATTTATCAATATAAAACTCTAAAATAGAGCAGTTAATACAAAGAGCTGGAAATAATACGCAACGATAGTTTTTGTTTATAAAAAATGTTTTTGAAAGTAATTTTTCGATTATAATTTTCCTTTGTTGTTAACATAACTCATACTAGCAAATATTGGTTTCTAAATAAAGAATATAGGTAAATCAGTGATTGCCAGAGTATTCCGACTATTTATAAGATGTATTTAGAGCTTATTAATTGAATAGACTAAAGATGTTTCAAGTTTTCATTTTTTGGATAAGATTTTATCATAAGACATACGTTAAATTTAAGTCCATATTTCTAAGAGACAAGTGGTTTCTTATAGTGCGGTAAATTAAAAAAAACTGTGCTGTGTAAACCATTACAAAGCTATATTTTATGGATAATGAAATTATAGATAATTTCGCTGATAGAGCTAATAGTTAATAAAATTCAATGAAAAATAGAATAAATCTAAAAACTATTCTAGATTAATTGTCACACTTTATAACATACTTCGCAAACTGCTTCATTCTTCTCTTGGCTGTTTGAGAAGTGTGCACACACAATGCACTAAACGAAATTGAAATTCTTGCACATCGCATTTGCACGAAATTGGACATGGCTTGCGCGTTTGCTTATTGCGAGCGAATTGTTACTTTTAACCCTTTTACTGGCAGGAATAGGCGCGCCCTTCTTTCGTTCAATAAAAGTGCGTCATCTGCACCTGCATTTCAGCATCGAAATGAAGAACTTTGCAGCCAATTCTATTGCTGTCTGTAATTATTTTTGTTTCGCTTAAAAAACACGAATCTTCTGCTTTCTAAGCGCAAATTGCTCGAATTCCAAGCGAGCGGGCGAATATAAATAAAAGTTGCGCACAAAAGATTTATATTCACTAATTGTAATCACGTGAAGGAAGCAGCGCAATTGCTGACGAAATGTCGTCGAGTGATGAGCCAAGGGAGATGATTCGTGTTCTAAGAGGGAGCTAAATGTTCCCTTTCAGCGAGAAGTGACGAGAAAATGTCAAGCATGTGCTTTGTTTGTTTAAAGATCGCGTACGGCACTTAGCAAAATTGCCAAGTATTAGAACAATCGCAACGCGAAGTGAAATAAAGATTTTCGTTTTGTAAATAGGGAAAATCCGTAATTAATTTATTTATGATAAAATCTATAGAGAAATTTGAAGAATTTAAATACCAGTAGGTATTCGGAAATTAATAGGATATTTAATGCGTGTTTAGCAAATGATTGTAATACTTTAAAGCGTTTGAGCTCTCGAAATATTTAGGTAAATATTTTACATTTGCGTTTAGTGCATAGCATGCAAGCCAATTGAAAGTAAAGCAAAACAATGAAGTATGCAGCGCAAACGTACGTTGAACAAAATGAGTGGAGGAGCATGGTGAGGATGAGAGGTAGCGAGGAGAAGGGAGAGGAATCGTAAGGATTTTTGGATATAAATGATGTTATTACATGGATAAACTCGCGTACGGTAAGCTCCTCGCGCATGATACTTGAATGTAATCGCGTATAAATCTGTTCGCGAAATCCTCGACCGCCGCCCCCACGCGATTTTTATTATCTTATCATTTAGCAGTACGCTCGCCGCCGCCACTGCTGCTGCGCATTTGTATTTTACCGCTTGAATGAGCACATAATAACACACAATTGCGCTACTAAATTGAATTTTTCGCCGCATTTTCTGCCAAATTCAGATTCATTTGCAAAGCTGTTTATGCTTCGCATTCGCTGAATTATTAACGTAGATAGCAACAGCGTGTAATAAGGAATAAATGAGTTCAATTATTACGTGAATTAAATTGCTCGAAGGAATATAAAAACATGTTGGTATTTTATTCTGTACTGATGGGTGGTAAATATAATTTACTTAGTAATTCCGAGATTGAAGTAATTGCGGGAATACGTTTGAAATTTTATTAAATTGAAATATTTATTAGAATCCATAATCATTCATAGTTCATCACGTAAATTGTGTGGTTAATCAACTGATATACAACGATACGAATAGACGAAGCGAAACTCGATTATCATTCCAATTTATTATCTTATCTTAACACATGTTACTCCTCCATCCAAGTCAGACTTCTATAATCACTACACACCTACTAAAAGCTATCAAACTGTATATACAAAGTGTCGCATTAAGAAAGGTTGGATTAAAAGTAGTGGGATTGTTCATTTCATTTTATGGCTTGGTAGAAGGCAGAGTAGCAGTTAATTTAATAATTTTAGGGGATTTAGTTGCAACACCCTATTTGATTTAGTTCTAAATAGTGTAGCAACGAGCACACCTATCTAGCTCTACTGTCTCATACACCATTTGAATCTATCAATTAGGCATTCGCATTAATTCACTTTGGTACGTACATATGTACGGCGCGCACGAATTGCGCGAATTACAGCGAAATCTGTGTGTAATTCGCGAAATTCGCATTCGCGTGTCACTGAACCACACTACGGATAGATAAATGTATATCGTCTTGAACGGAGCAAGGAGCAGTGGTAATGCAAGAAGCACTAATGTGCTGCGAGTGCTCAATAGTACATACTCTACGTTTGCATAGATTATACCTATATCGACCTCCCTGCAAGTGTGCCATTCCGTCGAATCAAATGAACGCCTCTTGATTGCACTTGGAGTTGCCGAAGAGAAATGCGATAGGCGCTAGACATGCACCATGGTTTCGAATAACTAACTGACAACTATCTTTAAAGCACATGCAATATTACTTGATAGTCATAATCATAACTTTGATATTAAAATGTTGATGCATTTTATTACAGTTACGATTCGATTTAAAATTACAATTAATTAAGAGGAAATTTATTTCCAAATTTTATTATTTTAGAATATTTTGACTAAAAATTAAACAAAGCAACAGGACTGTTGATAATTATTATGACAATCTGAAATTGTTACAAACCGAATCAAATACTGGATGTAGCGTAGCGTATTAGCATTTTCGATGAGGATGGTGAATCCTTGCAAATGTTTGTCGCCTACACGCGCTGCATTTAAAATCGAACGCAGCAATAACAAGCGCGTGGAGCATTCGTTAGCGCAAAATGTTACTAGGATGGCGGCAATAGAAGCATTGGCGGCGTTAGCGTGCGGTCTGCGTAAATCGGAAGCGGTGCAATAGCAAACTAATGCATACGATGATGCGCTGGGTGCGTATGTAAACAAGATAGAAATTGATGCAATATACGAGAAAGCGTGCGATTGCATTTCTGATCCACGCAATCAACACAAATCTATGCGTACTTTAAATCTAGCTGCAAGGTGATTAACAACGTATTCATATAAGAAATTAATTTGAAAATTTATAAAACTAAAAAAGAATAATTTACATAACTTGTAAGATTCAATGGTTGAAAAATAATTAATTTTTATTGGACGACTTGGTGTATTTAACAAACATCACATAAAAGTTAATATCACATGAATCATATTGCTTTATAGTACAAAGGAAATTTAATTAATTAAGTGGAAGATTTATTGAAATATTCGCAAAGTTGAATCGAATTTCAATTAACATAAATTAACCTGCAACAATTAAAGTAAATTTTCTTTAAACATGCATATTAATGAGCTATGTTATTTAAATTTATTTAAAACATAATTTCCGATTAAAATATAACAAAAATAAATATTATTCAAGCATCGTTATTTTTAAGCACAAAGTATGCACTAAAACAATATGCAAATGACATGCGCAACAAATTAATGAACAATTAATAATTGAAGTTAAATTCCGCGCAAGTGGAATTATGGCTGCAATTAATTAGCATTTATTGATCCTCTACATATTTTCACTTTAGATGCAAATTAATGCAAGTTTATTCATATTAAAACAATGCCAATGTGTACGCACGCAAATATTTTATACATTTTGTACATATTTGTTAATATTTTTTTACATACATAATTAGCACACATTCGCCTTTTTTCCTTCCTCCTGTGCTCGCTTCATGTTGGTCAATTAAATACATTTTTGCAATGGCAAAAGTGTGTATGCGCTTTTTTTTTGTGTTAGCATTTGTCGATGAATCGAACTGCTCTCTAATGGAAAACGACAGAAAGCAAAGTTTATTTAACGAATTCAATTGATTAAATCCGATGGATTTCACTTCCGGTTAAATGAATACAGCGAACACTTCATTACCTCGCGCACATAAAGATTTCCGGAATGCAGCGCTGAAAAATTCAATCTCCTCTCAGCGTTCTGTTTGCGCACGCTAAAAAGAAAACAAAAAATTAATTTCGAAGAAAACAGATAAGGCCGAAAAACGAAAAATACGCTGATTTTAATTCGTAAACGATGCGTGTGTAATATAATTATAGAGATAAGGGTGAATTAAGATAAAATTTACTCGATATTCGTGGAAAATTTATTATTTTTCATTCCACACATTCTCCGAATGCCTGGCAAATCTCGGAAATGTTGGTAGGATCTCTCGTCGTCGTCGTCCTCGTGCCTATTCACTTTCCCTTCGCCGATTGCGCATTTTCAGGCGTGAAGTGAACGCGTAAAATGAATGCTCGTCGCTTGTTCTTCGGCGGTTTGAAAGTGTATTTAATTAAAACCACCGCATTCCTCTTCATTTCGTATTCGGCCTTTTGCGCACGATGTACCCACCTGGGCTAGAAGAACTCGAAGAAGTGTAATGTAATGCAATGTTAGACGGCCTAATCTCACGCTTCTCCTGCCTGCCATCCCCGCCGCCCGCCGTTGGCTTCTTTGCGTGCGCGCCGCGAGACCGCGAAGAAAATGCACGGCTGTGTGTTGTGCTTTGTGCTCTTTGGAATCGCATTAAGATGGCTGCGCGAACGTAGATAATACTTTGTTATGTAAATGAATATTGTCTTTGGCGGCGGGAGCGGCATGCGCACGAAAAGGTGTTTGAATAAATTCGCGAACGCGTTCCTCTTCTTTTGCATTAATGCAAAGTTTGCACTTAGCCGCCGTGATTTGCCCACATTTCGTTTCGTGAATCTGCCGCCGCCAACCAAGATAAATAACAATGTCGTAACGCGCCGTATTTGTGTCACATTTTCAATTTATTGCCGCGCTAATTTACATGAAATTTAATTAACGAAAGACCCACAAAGGTATTTTAACTATTTGTTCATTGAGCGTATTTCATTATTAATTAAATATTTGTTCATTATATTCCACTAAAAAAATAATTGTCTAATTCCTATTGGAAGGAAAAGGGTAGCAATAATAATTCTTGAATTACTAATGGTACATTATGGCTGAATTAATAACATATGATAGATTATTCATAAAGTACAATTAGTTTATCTGAGTGCTTAACTTGATATCTAAATTGGAATATTGGCTCAGTGTTGTGAGAGTTGCATACGATGAACTATTAATAGAATCGTTAATGTCAGACTTATCAGGATGAGCGCAATGCGAGCAATCAGATCACTTCGGAGAAATGCAATTATCTCAAGTGTCAAAACAGAATGGTGTTTTTATTCCGATTGAAATAATGCCCAATGTAATGCGCATTTTATTTCAAGTCTCGTGCACGTTACGTTCGCGAGTAGCAAGCGCGGGCGCGTGGACATAAATCAATTAATTAAAAATTCTTAATTAACTTTGCAACTCTTTGCCAAAGCGTGCGCGCGCGCGCAAATCCATCATGAAACTTTAATCCAATGACGGGCGGCGGGCGCGTTTGGATCTAATTAAATAAAAATTACAAGCAAATTACAAACAAACAGCTTTTACGTTCATTTTATTACAACTTTTATTCCAGCTTTAATATTTCTCGATAAAGCGAATATTTTATCATTCCATTGATAGTTAAGTTGTACAAACAAAAATACGAGAAAAAAACAAAGTATTACGATTCGTAATTACTGCAATCGTTAAATAAGAAATGAGGAAATTTAACTGCGAAAAAGATTTTATAACAGGGAATATAATATTTCCGTGATTGAGCGTTTTATTATGTACAATATAAAAAAGATAGCGGTGCATGAAACAAATCGAGAATGAAAATGTAAAGAACGGAAAATGGAACAGGCAAGTAAAATGGGACACAAAGTATTTTATTGAAATATGCAACATAGTTTAAAATGCTCTTTGTGCATTTGGCGCACTGATATTAAATAAAACTGCAATGCGTACAAGTGCATCCTTCGCATGAAGTCAGTACATTGACGTCTCTGTATTTTACAACGACGAAAACAGAATGTTGAAAGGATTAACAAATGCACAATGAAAGTAAAAATAAATACGTCGTGTTTATAATATGCATAACAAGAAATAAATTATTACGTTATTAATATTTCGAGTTAAATAAATCATGATATGATGCAATTAAAATGTTGCAAGGCAAAGTAAGTGATTAATTAAAAGTTGCAAATATGAATAATTAAAACTTGCGCAAAGTTGTTTAATAAAATCTAAATGAGTTTGACTTGATTTTGCGAGCGAGGTAGCGTAAAAAATCGCTCGAGAGAGAGCTCAAATATGCGATAATGCATCAAAATCAAGCAAGTCTGCCGCCTCTCGTATAGAGATAGCGTAAAAGTTGAGTGAATGAAAGTTGAACGCATGTTATGTGGTTTTCATTGGCGGCACACTCCCGGGCCCACCCCCCGCGCGTTGTATCATCATCACGGCGTCGGCGGCGGTGGCGGCCGTGGCAGCAATGCTTTCTCCTTCTTTAGCGGAACGCATATGCTACGCAAATCCAAATACAAATACAAAATATCTGATGATGGCTGAGCTGTTTTAGCTTCTGCCGCGTACGAGTAACTAGACGAGAGACGCTGTTTCTTTGATGTTGCGAAACTTCGATAGTCGAAATACAATTTTGAAATTGGTTTTCGCAGAGTTTTGCTTACGCGCATACCGTCTGCATGCGCTTTGTTGTTGCTCACTCGAAATGTATACACGTAGAGCAGCTAAAGAGAGCACTCGCTTTTGAGATCTCGCACTCAATGAGTGCAAGTGAATATTTGCCTTCCTCAGAGACGAAAACGAAGGCCATTCGTGCTTTTGACATTTTACTTCTGCTGAAATAATTTCAATCAGAAACTGTTTTCGCTTGCTCCGAATTAGTTTGCGTTTGCATGTGCGCAGATATCGCGCGGCCATGCTTAGAGATATGAATTTTCCGGGGGCGGAAAGGTTTTTTAGCCGTCGGTATGAAGAATGCACTAATCAGAGCACAAAACCTTTTGTCGTTGTACGAATGGAAAATAGATTTCCGCGCGCGCTCGCTGCTCGCTTGAGAAACAGGGGAATTTATTAGAAAAGCAATGTGACAGAACGCACGCGGTCGGGCAAAATAGACGGACGGAAAAATTCCGCACGGTCCGGTGGCGCGGCGGCGACGGCAGCGCAACAATCGGAGCGGCGGCGGCAGCGGCGGTGGCGGCGACACACGTCAAAATGCCTGGCGTGTTTTCCCTTCATTCATTCATTCATTCGTCCCGTGTCCCGTTTCTGGGTCGGCGAAGAAACTATACATACGTATGCGCGCGGACAACAAAACGGAAAGGAAAAGCTTTTTTATCCGGTTTCATATCGTAATTTGTGTTTTGTCGGAGACACGTCAACGAAAAAGGAGCAAAACGAAAACGGAATTGTTAAAGACGGTATTCGGAGGGAAGCAGCGTGTCGCTCGCTTGAGTGATATTTTGAAGCGTGCTGCGGACGTCTTCATCAATGATCTCTTGAAACGCGAGCGCGCGCGAATTCAATTGTTTGTCATTTTCGCCGCACGCGAGAAGGGGTTTTCCGGGAGGGGGGAGGTTGGGGTTGTTGTGCACTCGCTTCGATGATGATGACGACGATGATGATTGTCAAGAGGCAATCGCAGAAAAGTGGCGGTCGCCGTCATGCCGCAGACAGAAAACTAATTTACAAACTCGCCTCTTAATTCGATTCGAATTAAGTTAAGCGAAACGTCTGAATGGAAATAAATCAACGGGGGCGGCAAGCGTTTACGGCGAAATAGAACGCGCGTTGCGGTCGTCGCTTTCTGCTCCAATGAGTGTGCTCGTGTTCTCCGAGCGTTTAATGAATTTATTCTAATGTTTTCGTTTATTCAAATTTGCGTGCTGTTTGGAAATAGATCAAGAGAGATTTTATTATTAGATTTATTTAGTTGCTTTTTGTGTCTATTTGCAAAATAATTAATGGTGGAAAACTTGTGAACTACGTAGAAGTGGAGTAATAGAGTTGAAAGTTGAAACAAGTTGAAATTGACGGTGGATGGTGGGCGGTAAAAGCAGCGCAATCGAAGTTTTCGCGCGATGCTGGAGGCAGCAAAAGTGCAAAAACGTGAAATTGAAACGATGATTCTAATAATGAAATATCAATCGTTGTCACGAACGACCGTGCTGCCGCTCTCTCGACATATCGACGCCAACTTTGCGCTCGCGTATTTATCAGCGACGAAACGGACAAATTTTCTTCGGAGGCGGCGGAAGCGGCGATGATCAGCAATTGGTTTTATTAGAATTGCGCACATTTAAAAATTCGCGTGCGATACTAACAATAATAGTGCACTTAATTTCGCGCAAATAATCAAAGGAGTTGCGTCTTAAATTGGAGTCGGTTGAACGGGCGCATTATTGCACACACACGCAAATATGTGGGTGGCGGCGGCAAGCAAACTGAACGAAACAATTTCTAATAATGCGCGAGCGCGCGCGTTCACGAAACAACAATAATTATAATTGTTATTATGCGCGCGAGCACCAGGACGACCGCGCTATAGTTTTGGTGTTGGAGCACATTTTCTCGTCGTGTTGGCAACGGTGTTGTTGCGCGGAGGCGGCAAGTGTATAGAGTTTCATTCATTGAAGCGCACTCAAACTCTCGACTTTCGCTCAGCTCGACGGAGTTGGCGTTGGCGGCGGTGGCGGCAGCGAACTCCACCTATGGTGCATTGTAATCACGATCTCGCCCCTCACGCCGTTTGTGTATATGAAATAATGAAACGTTGTGCTCCGCACTCACGTTAAATGTGCATGTTCTACAACACTGCGACGTTTGATGATAGCGCATTGGCTATGCAATTTAAATTATGAAAGCGCTGTTGCTGCAGCTCGGCTGCTGATGGCACTTTACGCGCTCGCATGCTTTACAGTTTTAAGAAGATTCGCGCAAAACGGGAAACGCTAATTAAAAGTCGTTAAGTAAATACGGATTCAACTTCATAACCACCATGCAAAGCAGCGTGTATTATTATCTTATTATTGGCTTGCAAATTATTTAAATTACTACATCGTAATAATTTTTCAAAACATACTTTAATTAGATTTAATTGAAGGTTGTATTTTTATTGGGTGTTTAGCAAAAATCATGAAATTTTAAAGATTTTGCAATATCTGAAATTGCTCAATTAATTATTTTTAACAATTAGTTCAAAATCATCAGAAATAACACAAATGTCAAACATCAATTTTGAGTCCTAATTTCTAAGGAAATATTACGTAGTGCGTCACTTTTTTGCTGATTATATTTCATCACAAACCAATAATCTCTGTTGAATTATCAAAATAGCTGGAGGGTAAAATAGTATATGTATATTTTGCAATCCACCGATTTTCAGCCACTAGGTAAGTGCACTCTAAAACCCGAGACAAGTACATTCCAGCAAATACTGTTGTTAAATTGGTTTGATTACTTAATGATGCCATGGTGCACTGTGCAGTGTAGCCACACAAATGGCGTTACTAATAAATAGGTTCTAGTTTTTATGAAACATAAATTAGTATGGATTATCTCACTTTTATTTTACTTCAATATTTTGATATTTATTTTCTTCCTTAATTCTAAAAATAAACAATGTATTTGAATGCAATAGAAGCCGTTATTTATTTTCTATTGCAACAATTATAACAATATATTCAAGTCTATAATAAATATGTAGTGTCGTTTTCGTGACCAGAGCAGATCAGAAATCGTATTTCGTTAACAATGTTTGCGATTCATTGATAATTCAAAAAGCATTCGCTAATTATTATAAAATATTTTAAAGATATATAGGTTAAAATAACAAAAAGCTAGGTTGCAATTCCCCCACTACACGTTAAATATAATCCCTAATAATGAGATTTTTTTTTTATTTATTCCTTAAAGTTTGTTATAATTATGAAACTTGTTAACTAAATTATTAATCACCATCGAGTCAGGTAAAATTAGATGGCATGAAGATGTTTTAATAACATTAAACAAAAGTTTACAAGTTTTTTTTCATAATCATTATTTTTACTTCCGTCTTTCTGTTTGAATTTTTTACATTACTTTGCGCATACTACGAAAAGAATGGCATGCGCCTTTATGCATCTTTGCGCAAGTTTCGCATTGTGCGCGCACTTTTAGCTGCTTCGCACGTCTAATTAAAACTTCCTTAATTACTAATACATTATATATACGCAAGCGTTACACGTAAACACAAAAGAAATTCATACTCATCGTCCTTTTCATTTTACACTTTTTCGCGCGCTGCCCCAAAAGAAGCGTCCAAGAAGTCGGCATCATCATCATCATTGCCACAGCTATTGCGCACCGCACAAGAAATACTCGTCGTGCTGTAATGCGGAAAGAAAAACTTTGACTGTAATTAAAGGTAGTTTTTCAGGCTAGTTGCTCAGTTAGTTAATTCGGTTATGAGTAAAGAAAACCATTACCGGTAAGCAGGCAGCGTATTTAAAATGCGGACACCCTGTAAGCGGATGCATAATTAATTTTTGAGGCCTTGTGACGCGTCCATGAGGCGGTAAAGCTGCCTCCGACGAGACGAGATGAATGAACAAAGGCTTAATCCACCTCACGGGAGACGCAATTAACGTGCAGACAAAGTGCGTCAAAGTGTTGCACTAACAAAGTGAATAAGATATTGCGGAACAACGCGGCACCGAAGGAAATGCGTTCGTATTGTACAATTTCCATACGCTTTTCGCGTGTGATTGGCAAACGCCATCTTTGTTCCTACGAAAAGTTAAATTGCAATTTGCCCTCCCGGATTTTATAACTTTTTCAATAACTTTCAAAATTATATTGTTCAATTTCCGTATTAATTATGAATAATAATTCTAATAACTTATTTGGCCTAATCTCCCCAAATTATAGTGCCCCCTTTTACATATTCAGTGGTGCAATTGTTTGAGGGTGAATGCACCACTTTGGGAATCACTGGAATATCGGAATTATAATTATGAATAGCAGGGAATTTTAATTATTCCCTTTATAATTAAAAATTTATCATTATAACTTGCATAAATACCAGCATGAATATAAAATTTGGAAAACAGCAATAATTCTAAAAATGCACAACTCATAAATAATGAAATAAATTAACACACAAATATGTTACAAATTGCAATTAAAAGAAGTGCGCACATTAATAGAGAACTGAATATCAATAATTAATACGCACTGGATGAATATGCAATTTATATTTAACAAAATTCTATGCGCAGTTGCGAAACACGCAGCGGAACCACAAATGCAATATTTGTTAACTCAATCGCTAATTGCATTCATTTAAATTTCGGCAGTGCAACATTGCATAATAATATTTTAGTTATGAGGATAAATAATTTAATAAAAATGCATTTGTAGGTGTTTCCAGGTATTTGGCATACAACACTTTGTATAATAAACGTAAATATATACTAGGAGTGGAATAATAATATGTTATTAATAATATTGAAATATGAATTTAGTTTCCGAACTAGCTTCGTTAGTTCGACAAAAGAAGATTGCATTGAAAATTGAATTTCTAAAATTTAGACATCAATTAAAAATTGGAGACAATTGTGTGAAACAATATATCGGGCTAATTGTCAAATATGTAGGGAGAGAATGATCAGGATAAGGAATATGTAAAGTAAACATAAGGATAATGCAAACATGACTCACAACAAGCAACTGGATGAGTATTTGTTGTCCGATTGCTTGTTTGTTGTTTGTCTGTTGTCCCGCTGCGTGCTGTTGATATTGTTGCTACGTGTATGCGAATTGTTGAGACGTGTGTTCAACAGGATTGCACCAAACATTCGCTTTGCGTTGGATTCGATGTTTTGGTCTTGAGTTTTAGTTTAACCGCACGCGGTATTAAGTATTAGTTTTCAGGTGCAGACATTTCATAATTAGAAAATGGTATTTTCTTCGGTATGTTGATAAATTTTTAAGAATTAAAGAAATAGTTCGAAATTGATCTCATTAAGAGATTTTGTGCTGATAAACAGAATTAGCCTTTAAGCAGAATTCAATTAGCTATGAAATGCATTAATTATTAGATGTAATCTAGTAACATTATTAGTGTTCCACTCAGCAATGTCACATAGTCCTAGACATGATATAATGAGTGTTTCAAAAATATTATTAAAAATAATTAAGCAATTATTACGTTATTACAAAAATTAGGATTTTTATTCTAATGTATTTTTGAATCGTTGGTTTCTTGAAGACGACACTGGGTGTTTGAGGATTTAAATTAATATTTTCTTTGAAATAATGATTAGTGATTTGGTAGTTTTTGAATATAAGATTTTGATAGTTAATTTCGTAGTAGGTAGTTTGTTTTTCAAGAGGTGAAAATCATAGAGTAAAGCTTATAGAGGGCATTAGGGAGTCAAGGAAGAGGACACACTCACTAGTGCTACGGCTGATTTAGTGTTCGGGAACATATGCGTACGGATAGATGGAGTATCCGCATGGAATAGCATTGATATTGCTTGTATCATTCATGTATGGAGCATAAGGAGAAACAGAAGCGCACGAGTAGGAGCAGGAAAGCGAAGCGCGCCGCGCGTAATCAAATCATTGGGTTAGCATATCATAACAGCGCATCGTGATATATGTTTCATTGTGGCGAACATGCGTGTAATTACTAATTACAAGCAGGTGCGCGCACCCTCGCCCAACGCGCATTTCATTGTGGAACACACTACCACTACACCCTCGCCTCGAGAAATACGAATATGTGCGCTGTCGTCCTTTCTGAAGGGTTGCATTCGCAGTGCATTCACCTTTTATACGCGCATTCGCATTCAATCAACTAAAGTGATTTTTGCACTCATGTGCATATTTCTTATGCATTTACGTTTTTACGACGATTTTAAATTGGCATAACCGGGAGTAATTTTATTGATAAAATCTCGCTTTGAGTGTTATTTAAATGAAGGCTTTATGAGGTTAATTGGATGCGAGCAGTGTGCTGATAGAATAATTAGTAAAAGAGTTATTACAATGTTTAATACGTATGACGGGATCATAAACATTTGTGGTTATATCAAAAAAATGTTTTAGTTTCGTCAAAAATAAAAGTCAATGCATTGAATAGAACTAAGAATAATTATTATGAGTATAATTATTCAAGTTAACTAATAAAATGAGTTCAACTTTAATTCGCGAATGCAAACAACCCCGTAAAATGTTTAATATGACTGCAGTATAAAAACGCGATGCGATATAAAAATATAAAACAATAATAGTGTCCGGTTTTTTACCCCCTGAATTTGTTTGTTTGCAAATAACCGAGCGAAATGTTTGAACGAGTGCAAGAGCATTATAAAGCAATAATAAAAAGATATTAAGCTATTAACTTGAAAGAGCGCGTCGCTTATATTCGGTTAGCATATCACGCCAGAAACGTATAAATTCCAATAATATCTGAATGTCCATCACGCTGCCTGTTTTGCATGAAATACTCATTCGAATAACATTTTATTTCATACGTTTTTCCTTCGTTTTTGTTGCAGGACGTCAACGAGACCGAGGAAAAAGCTGTCTGCTATTGTTTTACAAGGTAGGATCATATTTTTTTATTATGTTACTATTTTGAATGCAATCGCAAAGTTGGTAAACAATTACGACACACAGGAAAAAATCTGTCAGGTATAAAATTAGTCATCAAAGTGAGTCATTTAGCTAGCTCCCTTGTAACGAATACGTCAAGCATGAGCAAACGATGACTCGTTGAAATACATTTATATTTATTGATACTTGACATTCACCCTCTCGCCGTGCTTGGCGTGTGAAAGGAAAACATTAGCCGCAAAGCATACACACACACACACAATGTGTACGAAAAGCAAGGAGAGCACTTATTGCCCTATTAGTAATTAGAGAGTGGTGAAGAGTGAGAAGTCATGGGAGTCATATTATACGCACTCGACGAGGTGTGCGAGAAAACAAATGCAATTTGTTAATGGCACCATTTTTGGAAACTGCACCCTCTGGGCAAACAATTAACTTTTATTTTCTATCAGCCACCTCATCGTGCTCTTTATTTTCTTGGCTCGACAAACAAATGGTTTATTGCTGCTCAATTGTCACAATATTTAAGCAAAAATCTCCGAAATGTTTTGGTGGTTATTTTCAAGGGTAGGTGAGGTAGTATAAATATTTATTTGCGCTCTCGACTGACTGACGAAAACACCACTAATGGGAAAGAAATAGATGAAAATAGATATAGATGAAAGTCGGGTTATCCGCTCGTTTGCAGTGGCAAGTCGCAATGCCACGAAAAAAGATTTATTGTTTAATTTCACTGAAAGAGTCCAAGCCGCTTGCTGCGTACTACGTCTTCGTTCTTTTTTTCGTTTGTTTTTCGTGCGGGCTTACGGGCTTCTTGGGGGGGCCTTCCACCTAATATAATTATATCAGTTTATGTCATATAAAAATGTCGTCATTATTGTCTTGATAAAGTCCCGTCGCGCGCGCGATATACGCGCGCCTAAAGTGAATGCGACACTCACGCAACTCGGATATAAATAAAAATAGCATTCTTACTCTACAAA
This sequence comes from Anaulacaspis nigra, assembly GCA_030264675.1. Classification (NCBI taxonomy): domain Eukaryota; kingdom Metazoa; phylum Arthropoda; class Insecta; order Coleoptera; family Staphylinidae; genus Anaulacaspis; species Anaulacaspis nigra. The sequence goes on from JARJDV010002748.1 coordinate 76,015, forward strand.
ACCGAGAAAGCTCTGCAACTGCACTTTGAACAAAGTAATAGACGTTTAAAGATTTTAAAAATCACGTTTTTTCAGAAATTATTCTCTTGGTTTTATGATATTTGTGTTTTTGTGTCATTTGGGAATGCTTTGAAAATATATGTATATTTAGTGCCGCTGAAAACAAAGAAGTTCTAAAAATAATTGTCATAAATTTCAGTGGAAAGTGCCATGAAAAGAGTAATTTTCATTTAATTTTACACGACTGGTGAAAGAATAATTTATTAGATCATTAAATTCCCATTCGTTGTGTTAATTTTGAGCCAGGGAAATTTGCTATTACTTATTAATTAAATACGATTGCGAGGTGGAAATCTATCATGATTTGAAACAATGAGATAGCAAGTAAAGCCCGGGATCAAATTATTGAGATTTACGAATAACATCTTTGACATCAAACAAAGCCTGCGAACGATTTAATATAGCGGTGCGCGCATGTAAAAGCACTGCGGTTTTTCGGCAATGAAAATATTGACACTTTAATGCTACTTCCGTACGAGCACAGCAATATGTGTCTGCGTAAATCAATTATGATTGGGTTCGGCTCTCTCGGATTCAATATCCTGCGTCGCAACGAGCGGCGCACTGATAACACGCAAGAAGTTCAAGTTGAACGGGCGGCGGCTGTGGCGGTGGCGGTATTAGATTATCACTACGCGCGCGGCTGTCAATCGGCAGCTGGGTGACAGTGCCTGATATGATAATATATTATCAATGATTTGCCTGTTTGTCTATCTTGTCCGCGCTCATTTTGATTTATTTGTTTGCTCGTTACCAAAATGAATCACATAATGAATAGTTTCATAATGAGATGCGGTATAATAAATAATTAATTAAAAATTTAATATTTAATAAACTCATAACTTCACCTATACAGTTGTTTTTTATGTCCATAATATTTTAAATTAGTGCGCGAATTAATGAATAATTTATTAATGAAATTAATTTTATGAATTTATTATGGAATTTGTGATATTTACTTCTAGTTGCTCGACAAACGTTTGATTTCCGGTATTGAAAGTATTGAAAATTTAATTATGATTAACAAGAATTCTCATTTGGCATGTTGTTGATGCAACACGCATATTGGATTTTAGTTAGTAATCATGCGCGTGGAATTTATGATGGTCACTGCTAATTTTGCGGCTCTCTCTAGGTTATCGCAATGAACTTGGTCCTCATGTTTGCTGCGTTGCGTTATTGCCGTTCTCGGCGACGATGAGGACGACAACATTGACTTTTACTATGCTATACGCATGTTTGTCGTGGGTGGTTGTTGGTGGAGAGTACGGAATATTGGGACTGTGGCAAAGCAGCAGCACAACACGCGAATGCGGTCGCTCTTCCATTACGCGATTGGGCCTGACGACCGAGAGGCAATAAAACACTTGTAACTCAATAATAAACATGGATGTTATTGTTTACTAATAATAACCGATACGCTGCTGCCGCTAACGTTACCACCGCCGTTGCCGCCACTCTCGCTCTTTGCATAGTTTCCCTGCGGTTTCACATCCACCTTTGTTTCACCACTCGCGTTTATTAATCGTTTAATGGATGATTAATACTAAATAGATTGTTAATTATATTAGAGGTGCAATTGCAATTATAGGTAATTAAAACCCACATTGGGTTTTTACTCCTTGTTGGCCAATTCTTCTGGATAGGTAGAAGTCGAAGAGTCAAGAAAACAGTACAAAGCATTGAAGAAATTGAATTTACTATTACCACCTTATAAAAGCGAGATGCAGAACCAGTCAATCCCTGTTCTATTCCTTCGGCATCTTTTCCAATCAGGCAAGACTCAGGCAAGAATCGGTAAATCAAGGAGGTACCCCCTTAAATAAGTCATGTAAATACCCTCTTCGGCTTCTAGTTTGAGTTAACTTTCTAGGGTGAAAAGGTAACTTACCATAACCGTACAGTGAGAGAAAATCATGGTGGTACCCCTCTTCAGGCTGAAAATTCACTCACTCTTTGGCAATGTTTTCGTTGACAACCCGTCGGTCCAAGGAATGGCCTATTAGGCAATCAAGAAAGAGTAGATTCCTTATATGGGATTATTTTTTATTAATATTTCAAACTAGTTTTGTATGGTAAAATATTAGGGTATTATTAGTATTATTCGTAAATTTCATTGCGCCTCTCGAATCAAGTCACATAAAAGCACGAATCGTAATGGCAATTGTGTGTCAGAATGAAGAACGTCTCTTGAGCATTACACGCGCCTTCTGATAGTCATCCGAGCGTATTTCCTAGATAATAACCATAATAGGACGGAATGAGGCAACGAAACCGAAATTTCTGGTTGCGTGCCAAGCGCCGTATTTGCTATTGCTGTGTTTTCCGGGGCCAAAACGAGGAGAAACCAGCTGCGAGCGGTCAAAAAAGACGCCCCAAGAATGAACACATAGTGTCTGTCGCGTGTGAGTTGTTGTCGTACTCATGCGTTTTTTATATTCCATTAAAGTGTAGTTTTGAGTCATAATCTATTAATTTAATTACGCTGACGTAATTTATTGCTTTTTTATGTAATTATTTCTCGGGCGTCAAGAACTTATCAAGAAGAGATAAATAATACACAGAGGCAAGCCACGAACGTGTTGAAAGCCATTAAACATATGTTTAGGAAAAATTTAATGGGAAATTTTAAAAATTTAATAGTTTTGCAGCAAGTTTAACTATTAACACTGCGACCAGTTATGCACTTGAGTCGCAACAAATTAATTATCAGCTTTAATTGTTAATTGCAGCTACAGTGTTAATTAACGAAGCCTCACAGCCATGATAACGCAAAGACAGCGTGCCGAATGGAATTTAACGAGAAACGAGCATCCGGTCTAATGAATTAATCAATTGTCATATTTATTATCAGCATAAATTAAATGATAATGCAGTTGAGTTTAATTATTAATTGATTTGTGGCTTTCCATCTGGTGTTTAACAATTAAACACAAACAAATTACGGAGTTAAATTAAAATTAGCGAACGGGTAGGATGAGTTTTTACAATTAATTATAAACTTCAGGAAGCGCTTTGGGTCATATCTGGTATAATTCAGTTTACGGTAAAAGAAATGCAAAACAATATCAAACTCAACGAGTCGTCCTGTTTCTATTGCGTGATAATAAATATAGTCGAAAGGCATAAAACAGTCATTCGTAAATGAAACTCGTAGAACATCTGCGCTATGCACGAGGAGAATGAGGAGAAGTGCATTCTCTGTCGGTCGCCGGCGCGCGCGTTTCAATTTTAGTTTCAGTTTTAGTTTCAGTTGTGTCGAGCGCACTACCGCTGGTGGTGTGGAATGAAACGAGAAGTGCACACAACGAGTAATACAAATTGTGATAAAAACATCGTTACGAGCGGGTTACCGTCGATGTGTAATTATAATAAAATTAAGCTCGGCTCACTTCAAACTGAATTCATCTTGCGCTTCATGCCGATAAGTACGATTCGCGTTTCTATTTCCGGATGCGTCTGCTCTACATTTACAAATTTAACAAACTGTCTGACTGACATATTTCGTCTGCGTACGAGAAATTAATCGCGCGCGTATTTTATTCTTTGCGTGCGCCGTTTGATGATTCGAATTTTTTATTGCAATAAAAATTATTTGATTGGGGGTGGAAGATTTAAATTACTCATAAGTATAAGGGGGTGCAGGTAAATAGAGCGTGACGAGTGTATGAGTCATTTTTAAAGGTGGGGTTTTTGTTTAAAAACGAAAGGGAGAGTTTGAGAAATTATATTTAATTATATTTGGCAAAGACACTAAAAAGGTTTCAAGAAACGTGATTGTTATTTATGGAAAAATCGTCCTGTTCGTAGGCGCTCGTGCGGGTTCGGTTCGTAGCGCGCGGTGGCGCTTTCCACGGAAAAGGATTTCCTCCCCGTGCCGAGGTAGACGCGCTGCACGGCGCGCGTCAGTAGTGACTCGTCGGTTTTGGTTGTGTGTTGCGCGCGGGGGTGGCTTTTTGCACGCGCGGAGGCGGCGAACGGTGCGTGTACACGGCGCACCGCTGTAATAAAATCGTACAAGTTGTGCTTTAAAACTTGATCGTCATTATGGTTGAACGAGTTTGAAAACTGGATTCGCAGAGTAAAACTAATGCTGGATTAAAATCATTAAGAGGTGTCATTATCAATTACGCAAACGACACTGCATACTGCATATTTAGTGTATAAAATAACGCTTAAGCTCTAATTGAAAGTGTACATAAAACGCGCGCAAGCCAGTTGCAAGTTTCTAAACAATCATAATGTGTTCAAAACGAGTAAAAACTTGTGAGTGTCTCGTCGTATTCTTGTGCGCCAGCTCGCTGCTGATGGCGCATTGGACACGAGCGCAAGAGGACGATCTTGAAGATGGTGTGCAAACGGCGATTCCCGAGGAGGAGGAATTTTCTGCAGGTATTGAGCAGAAATTTCAGTTTTGCGAAAAGACGACTTTGCATAATAAATACTTTTTTTCGTGGAACGCGCACAAAACGTAAATTAGCACAAGTTGTATGCGCGAGCGAAACTTTAAGTAAATTAGCATTTTATTCACTCGCCGAGCTTGTTTTCCACTGCATTTCTAAGACGCGCTGGCCGCAGAATGCTGCACAGTGCGCATCTCTCGGTAAAGGCCAAGTTAAATAAAAATACACAAATAAAAATAACGCGCTTTCGAAGTCGTCCCAAAGATTAAACTCCAAACTTGTGAGCGAGCGGCCGACCGAGAAGCAGAATTCCTCATGAAGGGGTCTTTTGTGTAATTAGTCGAGTTAGAACTTTCTTTATTTGAAATTTTCTTAAGACGCGCGCTGCAACCGTTCTAAACGAATATAGAATTATTTTTGTTTAAGAAAGTTGAAAGGTTGTTTTCAGTTGTTTGTCGGAAAATTATTGATACTTCGCACGGCGGTTGATTAAATGGCTACCTTTCGGTTTATTTCGATATTTCAGCCATTTCCGGTTATTTGCCGGTTATTCGAAGCACCGGCGCTTCCCAATTTTCCGGCCGCCAAAACTGGACTAATTGTGTTGGAGGTGTGGATACGCAAAGATAAATAGGAAGCTTAGTGCGATATTTCCGGCCGCTGTATCGACGAGGCTTAACGCACCCTCTTGTGCCGGGGAAAACAAGAAATAACCCCTTTTCTCCTTTTTCTTACTCAGCACACAAGGGGAGAAAATGCTGCGGCAGTCGTCCTGTCCGCAACAATGAGATTCACGTCTTATTTTTCTTCATTTCATTTTCCTCGCGAACTAGATTTCCACATGCGCTTCCTTTTTCTTCCGCTTCATTCGGTATCTCAATGATTATGTAGTGCGTCAACGATCAACACCCTTCGAAGGGTTGCTTTTTCTTTGCAAGCACACAATATCGCTGTGTCCAGTCGTAATCCGCGAGCTTATCAACAACACGACCGCAATAATGATGGACAGTGCTTTTTCTAAACGCTCCCTCTTATCGGATGCAATTGGCTCGATAAGACGTTGTTATGTGAATGTTGTAGGGGAGCAAACGTTTAATCTATTTTCCGATAAGACTTATCTGAGTCGTTATGGCCGTTGAGGCTAGCAAATTATTTAACAAAATGCGAGAAATATTATTAGGGACATAATTATTTCGCACGCAGCATAATGTTTTATGAAATGGCGATGTTTATAATACATTATATAAATAAAATAAACGAAGCGCATGAGAGCAAACGATGCAGCACTGTCAGTTCTTTAATTATCGCAGTTTACAGCCCGTTTGTGCATGCATTGAAATGATCAAGCGCAACGCGAAACAGTCGAATCGGAAAACTCTTTATACTTTAGTGCAACGCGCATAAAAAAACATGACACGATTCATTTTTTCAATTTCCTTGGCAAAATTCCAGTACAACAAATCGTAATTGTAATTACGAAATTTACGGTGCACTGAGTAACAGTTTCAATACGAAGATATAAAAACTAGACGAATTTTACGAAAGGTAGAAATTTTTTACATTTCGGCCTTTTTTTGTAAATGAGATAAAACTCGGTGAACTCGTGTTTTCCGTACGTTAAGTGTATGTGCACTCATCATATTTGCCAGCGCAAATGCGAAAAGTTAGTTTTCGGCGGTGGCGGTGGTGCGCGTGCTTTTATGCGCTCTGCCACTTTCCACGCGCCGCCAGCCGCCCCCGAGTGCAACATTGCGATGAATCGCATAAATGTGTATGAGTATAAATCGCCTGAAATAAAATCCTAATAGTGATACATTTTTATCTCGCGTCAACGTGCTGAAGGAAATTGTTGTTGTTTTCCGCGTTTGTTTCAAATGACAAAATATGTCAAACGGAATAATAAAAGTTTTAAATTTTGTGTTTTTATGATTGTCACATTTCCATAAATATTTATTCAATAAAAATCAAGGATATAGAATATTTTAGATGAGATTTTCATTAGTTTCAACTTAAATTAAATGGAAGATAAGAAAGAGGAATTCTTCTCTAGGTTGAGTTATTACACGGAATTGGTTATTGATTTATTATGCTGGAGGTCCAATGTGCGAATATTACCGCCTCCTAGAAACGTATTTAAACTACGTAGCTTTCGTGCTAGGTGACTAGATAGTGTTTGCGAGTTGTGCGCGCCTATGTTAAGTAAATTATTAAACTTTGAGAAGCTCAGACTCTTCACGGACTCGAGTTATTTATTAATGCATTTCATTATATATTCGCTCGCTTAATGCACACGAGAATTGTATGAATTATTTCTTACAGTTTATATTTATCACAATTGTATTAATTGTTGATATTTAGAATATTGTTATTATATTAGTATGAATTATCAATGAGGCGTTCATATTCTAAAACTCGTTTGCTGGAAGTTTAAATTTGATAACGAAATATGTTTGGTTGATATCAGCACAGTAATTACAAGTAAAATGTTTTATTAATTTCTTTTGGCAATATTTGTTTGGCCGTTTTGAATGTGCACGCGCTTTTTTTAATTACCATTCGTCAAAATTCATTAATCAAGCGTTGGGATTCATAGAAATTGTAATTTAAGTCCGTTTTACAATTTTTTCCCAGCGATATGAATGTTTTTTACAGCGAAAAAGCATTTCAATATTTGCCAGCTCACTATTGATAGATCAGTACGCGAATGGACAGAGATGAAAATGAGAGATGAAAAAACAGAGAGGTTGTGCTAGACGCCGCGCTGCAATTTGGCATTTTTCATATTGCGCGAGAATCGTAAATGTAATCGAATTGTGCGCGCGAGCGTTGGTGTTGCTGGCACTATTGCTGCCGCCGCCCCCGCCGTCAAAATGCTGAGAGAAAGCAATCAAACGCTCTCGCCCATTGTGCTTTTTAATTGCGTTTCCATTTTTGGCAATCAACATTGTTGTCGTTATGTATTAGTTGGCGCTACCTTTGTTATAAAATTTATATTACAAATATTGCATTCGACATCACCGTCATCGTTTCATCCTAGTCGACTGCCGGGAAATTTAATTTGTGCGCTCAAACTTTAATGCAATAAATTACTAATTCGGTTAAAACCGATAAAGGTAGATTGTTTGTTCATTTTCGATTTTGCCATAATTTAATTAAATTTTATTACTACTCCAGTTTGAACATTTCGTCGAACAGAGATTTTACAATAAAGCTTTATTTAATTAATAGAAGTCATGATAAGGATTATCAGCTTGATGGTAAAAGAATAAATGAATTGAAAATTTGCACCTCGAAATAAAATTTTGATTTTGTATTGAAATAGGTGAACATGCAATGCAATTATTTTTTGAGGGGATTGTTGAAATATTATTGAATTTTTGATCGAAAACAATAGACTCCCCCAGTGCATATTTCTCTTTCAAAATAACAAAATTCAATTATTTATTTTATCGGTAGCGTTCGCGTGCATCCGAGTAATTATCATCATTATTACATTTGTTGCAATTATAATGGATTGGCGATAGCGTAGTGAGAATTACGATGACAAAAAAGCGGAAACGCACAGGAACGTAATGAAATTGCAATTAAATTGACATTTTTATCGGTGCAACTCCCACATGGATAAAATTGCTATTTCCTTCGATATCGTGAAAATAAAACGCAGGCATTATTATGATAATTAATGAAATGATAAATAAGTAATATATATTTTTATGCGAATATTACGATCAAGTAAATTCTAATTTGAAATTTTACTAGCTTTACAAAAATAGGAAGTGATGAAAACTCGTTATTTTCCGCAATTATTCTCCCGTTCGTACTAAAAATGGGTAGTTTTCTATTATTTATTATTACAAGAACATAATAAAATATTTACGCCAACCTCGCTATTATTTAACATTAGACAGCTATATAAAAAACACGATTCAATGATATTTTCATAAATAATAATCGCTGATTTATGCATTTACGTAATAATTTTTATGGTTTGTTCAACTCACACTGCATTTATCTAGCGGAATAATCCGAATTAAAGAATTAAAGCATTTATAAAGTCAGTTCGTAGTATTTAAATAAGTTTTCATATGCGCATTTATCGGAATTTTATGAATTTTAATTTGTGTTCTTTATTTCTATTTGTTTTACCTGCCTGAAGTGGCTTTAACCGCCAAAAAACAATAATTTTGTGTGGGTTTTATGCTTTTATTTTCAGCTCGAATTTTTATTTTTTGTTCATGAACAAAAACCGGAAGCGAATTATAGATGTTTGCCTATTGATTATTTATGCGGTGCGTTATTTATTTTTTGATTTGGAGTTGGTAGATTTTTATCCGTTTTATGCTGGCAGCAAAAAATCAGAAACGCGTATTATTTATTTCGCGCTCGTTGTGGGCGTACTTCGCAAAGAAGAAATTCGAATATTTTTAGACACTCTAAAAATACACGGCCATACTGAGATTTATTGCAAATTTATTCGGTCGCGTATAAAACATAAATGCAGATTGTGCAGCACATATGCGAATGGGGAAACACGCGATGTTTTTGACAATCATCTGCAATCAGGTGCGCAAGTGCGTTTTTGGTCCGTGAAAATCAAACCGGGCAAAAAACAACTACCACGCTTCGCGCTTGCCCACGGAAAAATGGAGGAGAGCGCAAACTTTTTCCGCATTGGCGTACAACATCGAACCGCATCATTGCTACCGGGAAATAACCGAAAAGTTGAGCGTTCACTTGGCCATTTTCAAAGAGCTCTATGCTGTATTTGGTTGCTGATATTAAAACCGGAAAACGTATTCGAGCAAAGTGTTTTTTTTTATTTCAACAGGAACGATGAATACGTAATTAAATAATAATTAACCTGAGGCGTATATTTGAATTCCACTTTTGCATTTTGCAAACGCTTTCCGGTTGCCAATTGAAATCGATTGACAATCATTTTGAACTAAATTAAAAAGGAGTTAAAATTTTTGGAAATGATTCTGGTAGTTCAAAAATTAATTTAGGTAAAAACTTGGGAATCTGGAAAGCATGCAGAATGTTTATTGATTATTTTCACGTAGCACTCGGAAAATTTATGCACATTTTATATTTACACCCGTATATTTCGCGTAGAAAATTTTCAATCAAAAAACACTCAGCACAGCTGAGAATTGAATCGAAATTTTGCAACATGAGACAATCTACAACAGTCTAACAAACCGCATTCTTGCGCATTCCGAACAGACATGCCAACTGCTCAAGACACAAGAAAAGACATACAATATGCTCAACTCTAACAATTTTTCACAAAAATCTCTTATTTTTTCTTTTCTCTTGAAAGTTTAAATATGCGATAAAGGTTTAATATTTTTATAACTCTTAGTGCTAGTTTTAGTCAATTCATAGATTTAATCGGTTGTAATCTTTATGAAACAAAAGCATATTGTGTGCAAGTCCTTCGGTTCTCAAATGGAAATTCCTGGAAAACGCAGAAACAGTGCTTGCAACAGCAGTAGCAGCAGTGCACACTTCGTATCGGGCAAATGCGTTGAATAATGCAATGGGATTCTGCAATCTATTGCCACCTTCCATTCGAATTCATCTTCGCGATCACTCAATGTGCGTTCCATACATGTGTCCGTAAAATGCATATGTATTAAGCTTTGTACACGTGGCAAAGTTGCATATTTGTATGTGTGTATGATAAGGTTGAGGTTTGCCTAGCTCTGTCAATACATATTGTATGTGTCGGCGAAAATTGTGCGAGTGTTTGTAATGAAATTACACACTTCTAGCAGCATCCCAAATGCAACAAGCGGATGTGTCGTCACTGCCGTTGCACAGTCTATCTCTATCCTTTGTGCCTTTGCGTTCATGTCCTTTCTCTTGCGCGCGCTTTCAGCGCATCATCGCATCCTGCGAGCAATTTGCACGAAATGCTACCTCTAACAAGCAGGAGTCGGTCAGTGAAACCAATGGTTTCAGCCCAGAATTCGAGTGTCGGGTTTCAGTCTGTGCTCGATCCGCGATCGTGAGGTGTGAAAACTAAGCTTTTGTTAGTTTTTTTGGGCGATTTTTTAAATTCCCTAAAGGCAGGATAAATATTTCATCGAGTTAACATAATTAATTAATTGACTATCAAGTAAAACTTGATAAAATTTTAATAATAAGCATCGAATAACAACCACAATTCATTCTTTTTGTAAAATCATTAATGAGTAATAATAGATTCATATTTTAGTGTTATGAAATTAATTGATAAATATAAAATAATTATTTTATTTTAAATCGGTACTTAGCTATTATTTGAATAGATAGTTATTTATTTATAAATATTTAAAAATAAGCAAATATTCACATTTCATTAACCAAACAAATACTAAGTATTTATAGTCAATATTCAAATAGAGCAAGTTGAAATAAAACACAAAAATGAAAAATATTTATATTATATTTAAATATAGAAAATGCATAACTGTAATGCATATTCATTTTTATAAATATTTAATTACCTATCATATTGCCTCGAAACGCTGAGAGATACGAAAGGTTAAGTAATATTTACTCAATATGCGCCTTGCATTTGCATTAATTTTTTGTGAATGTATTTATAGCTTCATTTCACTAGTTTTTACGCGAACGTAAGAGAAAAACGCAATTATAAAATGTGTGTGTGTGCTTCGCTGAAAATTGAAAATCTGAAACGTTCGCCTCGTTATTTGTCGATGCATGGCAGTGTGTAAGTTTTACATTGCACAGCCGGAAATGCAATGCAGCGACAACATGCGCGAGGGACATAATTACCAGTCGAGAGGTTAATAACTATGGCGTTTTTGCGGTTTGGAGGGTAGGGAATTTCCTTCCAGTGAGAGAGGCGAAATGTACTCAATGTATAATACTAAAATGATTTCTATTGACGAGATTTATATAAAATATTTATGATTAAAATTTCTCCGAAAATTTCAATTTAACTTCAATTTTAAATCCTCGAATCGGAATTAATTAACAAATATTTCCTAGCATTCTATTGACGACTTGTTTTGGGATATTAATTGACCATACTGCGTATGGCTATATAAAGTATTATTGTGCTGGAAAATATTTATTTGCATGTAATTTTACTTGGAATTATATTTACAAAATTAAACATGTTTTAATACATTTATTTACTTGCACCCATTTTTAATTAATTTGAATATACATAAATATATCTGGTACAGAATATATTAATACACATTCACTATTCGCGCAGACACGTAGAAAATGCATACGCGCGTCACGAATGTGATTTGCATATTTTTACATGATTTAAATCCGAGCTGAAATGGGCATTGGTGGTGCGTGCATACACATCACCGCTGAAAGTGGCGGCGCGCACCCAGGGAGTTCATATTCGCATCCATTCGCATATTCGCACACCGCGGCAAACGGAGGTAATGAGGGCACGCGACACTCGAGCAATTAATACGTTTCGCTATTTTTACATTTCATTAAAATCCGGCGAGCGCGCTGAATTTTCATTCGCAGAATGCTGCACCACGCTACTCTTTAAAGCTCGGTTATTTAAACGCTCGAGCTTCAACAAAATTAAAAACTAGCTATATTCCTCATTTTCCATGTTCCTCACTCGTTCGCTTCATAAACGTGCGGTAATTACAATCTAATTAAAGATATTTTTACGGAGTATGATAAATAATGATTAATCACCTTTTAAGTCGTTCTTATCTAAATGAATTAATAATTAATTGAATAAATATTATTATGTACGAAGGAAATAGATAATTAATGGAATTTTCATTCAAATATTTCTGCGTTACATTTTTCAGCAAGTTTTAAATTAAAATTCCTAGAATGCAAAATAAATATTAAAGTTTAGTCTAAATATTTAATATTTAGCGGCTCGCTATATTTAGAGTAAATGAATGAACATTTCACTGCCTATTGAATTCCATCCTTCGCATGCCAGTTGGTTTATGAAATAATTACTTAGAAATTGGAGCACGGACTAAACCAACAGAAGTTATTTATAAAAAACAAATCATTGCCGCACAAGAAACACTTGCAATTAATTCGCCATTAATATTCCATTATCCTTAGAATCGCCTAAAATACAAGAACATGTCTACCACGGCTTAAACTTGCAATCAAATTCTTGAACGAAAAAAAATCATAACCGTTTTGTTATATCGCGAACTAATAATGTTGTTTTTGCAACGTTTGTATTAATAATCTTTTGTTCATTTCTTAATCAACTCTTATTCAACGCTTGTCTAGACGTTATCGATTGCTGGACTTAATTGATATGAAAGCGATTTATAACGAAAGAAATAATTTCTATTGTTGGATTAATTTTTATTGATTGAAGGCATCATTACTATAATTATTTCGGGCGGATTATTCAATCAATGCGATATTTATTTTTATGAAGGCAATTGCTAATCATAGCAAATGTCTGCTTATTTATTTTATGCGCTATCGAGTTTTATTCATCGCCAATAAAACGCGACAGTGACGCTTGAAGCCGAAAGTTTTGGCAATTTAAAGCTATAAATCCAACAACACACTTTGAGTGCACACGGACAAAAGTTGAAGTGGCTGCGGAATAGATAGCACAATATGCTATGAAATGTACTAAGGGAGGAAGAGGAAGATGCATTGCATATGCGACTTTCCGTAATATATTTATAAACAATGAAAGCCATCCGAATAGCCGCAGTGAGCGGAGCAGACGGCTCGTAAAGCGACTTATCAAATTTACAATGCGCGTATCAATCTAATGCGCTTCTATGTTTGCTCGTAAAACACAAAACATCGATGACCTCACCAACTAAAAATACAAATGCATTACGATACAGGGGGTGTACCAAAGTAGTAAAAACAATCAATTGTCTACGTGAAGAGCAATAAGGCTTAGGGGAGTTTGAAGTACTCTTGACTTAAGTCAATTAATAATGGAATTAGGGTGTGGGCAGGCAGCAATTATGGGATACTCGGTATATTAACAAGTACAGAATTCACTTATCTATCAATTGCGCAAAAGGGATGCAGGATGAATATGTAGGTAGTCGCGTATTGTGGGGTGGCAAGCAAGCGAGCAAATGAATTTCTGGTAGACCATCAATTGCACTAACCATCATCATGCCAATGGAAATCGGCTTTGCGCACATATGCAGCTACGCACGTACGCCGGCCAAGGATAAACAGCGCACGCTTCCGAGATAAACCGTTTCTATCAGGCGCAATCATGTTGTATGCATGGTCCTTATTGTCCTTGATTTGCATAATTTCCACCGTAATTGAATCGCGCACGTATGCAATTGCTCAAACAAGATATGCTTGCTCATCATAAATACGAAAATTTAGTTGAAATTGCACGAAAAATTTAAATTAAAAACTCGAAATAATGAGAATTATTAATTTCGTAATCAAAGAGGCGGATGATGATTTATGGAAAATATTTGTGCACGAATGACATGCGAGTGAAAATAGAAATTGTTGATTATAAATTATTAATCCGATTGCTCGACGAGTAAGAATGTGCTTGAATCAAATATGCACGTTATTAATGATTTATGATTTGTTTCGCCTCCGAGGCGAGGTTAAAGTAAATAACCGAGATGATTATATGATCGCAAGACGTTTGAGCACAGTCGTTGTACGACTTGGTTTATGCGTTTTTGCCATCATTTCACCTCATCACTCACAATTTGAATCCACGATTCGTGGGACATTTTATGGATTATCCATTAGCATCCGGTTGCTGTGATAGTGCTGTGCTGGTTCCAATTTAAGCGATGAATCGATTCCTATCTGATTTATTTATGACTGCTTAATGTTTACGCATTTATGTTCTTTCGATAAATATCGTTTTTGTACAAGGATATTATTAACCAGTTTTTCAAAATATTATTCATTTTATCAATAAGAATTTGGACACTGATATTAAATCTTTTGGTTATAGCAAGCTATAGGTTAAATTTTCTTTTTCTCCTGGATAAAGGAATAACTAAATTTTATGAATCTGGAAATATAATTAAAATCAGAGGCATAGTTTAGTGACAATTTACTGTCAAATTTGAATAATTTTTGCGACTGCCTTAGCTCGTTGGAAAAATGACAAATTCAAAATTAATTTTTTAGCTAAGTCTGATCCTGGTGTTTCCATAAATATCGTATTGAATCAGTGAAAGGCGTCTTGAATTAATGAAAAATGTTGCAAAATGGTTGAGCAAATAAATCATATTTTAATTAATGCATCAACAACTAGAGCAAAACGTCAGGTACATTTTGCACATCATTATTTATTATTATCTATGAGCGGTAATCTACGATTGCAACACGGGTGCATGTCGTCGAAATTTATGTTTTTCACGCGCTCTCTCCCTTTCCGAGCGGCGGCAGCTAGCAAAACAACAAACACATTCAGCGTGCAGCTGCGAATTACGCGAATGATAAAAAGCGATTTCGCATGCAAATGCAACAACACGAAGGAATGTTTATTCTATTCGCATAACGAGCAAATGAGTGCACGTCGACGGCGGTGACGGTGGCGGCTGCTGAACAATACGCAATAGCACGATGTGACGTAAATAAAAAAAATATTTGTTAATGAATTTGCGCGCAATGCTATCAGCGTGATGGCTCTATATGTAATTCGCTTTTGTTTACTTTGACATTTTACTCGTGATGACGTAAACACAACCCCTGCGATAATTTTCATTTTATTTGTCAATTCGCTTCTAATTGTCATGTAAATGCATTTGGCGTCCGCAATGCGAGGGCCGCACCTCGTAATTGCGTATGTTTTACATTCATCGTTGAACACCCGTTAATCGCGAATTTTCGTTTTAGGCTTTCGCAATCGTTTAATAATACGTATTTATAATTGAAATGGGAATTTTATTAAAAATATGCAATTGTTGCATATTTTAGGGGGCCGAATAAAAGAAGAGAAATTTTAATTAAAATTATTCATTTGTTGAGAATAACGTTTTGTAGCGAATGCAACACCGGGGGCGCAGTGAGGCGATGATGTGTAATTGCTCATTTTTATTCCAACAGTGTGTTGTGTTTCATGTTCGCTGACCGCCTCCTTGCCACCCCCGCACCCGCACAGACAGCAATATTTTTAATTTCGCACTGACGCGTACCGATGCCCCTGCATGCTAGAATTTTTTCATTTCTTCGCCGCCAAATTTTACTTTTTGATGATAAATCATCGTGCACGCTCGTAATTTATCATTCATTACAGCGTGTCCATCAGTAATCAAAAAACGCACACTGCGGCGGCGTGTTTGGTTAATGATGCGGCTTCTTTTGCAAATTTGCATCATGTTCATGTCATTCGCATTCAGGTTCGCAATTAATAATACTAATTTGTTCGAAATTCAATGGGTAGCGCAACATGATGATGGTTAAAATAGAAAAATTGCACGTTTGAATTATTTGTGGGTTAATTACACGTTTGATAAAGTGTGTGATATTCTATCATGCAAGTTCTACGAGCTGTCATGTCGAGCATAACGGCAGTTGCAAGCGCAACGATGTCAATAAAACACAATTTTCCTTTTAATTAAGACCCAATTGCATGAAAATGCCATGATAAAGAGAAATTTGTTGCATGCGCTCGTTCTTTATTAGTAGTTTATGTAATCAAGAAATATTAATGGAAACACGTGATCCTATTAGGATAGTTATGATAGCTTTATCTAACGCGTTGCATGCGACATAAATTCCGCTCTCGTTATTACAACTAGATCCATCACATTAATTTCTTTATACTGCTAAAGCTCCATGAAAATATCGTTCGGAAAACACATTAAAATCGAGAGATACTTATGATAAATTTTCCTTTAAACTTGATGTGTAATTGAAGTAGTGCAGTCAAAGCAAATGACTTTTTAATGTCGTTTTGTGTATTCATAATTTATGATTTCAAACTTCAAACGGACTGTATCAAGTTATATTATTTACTTTTCTAATATTAGTTCAACAAATTAATTAAGGGTAGTTTATATGAAATTTGAGCGAAAATTATT
The DNA here is from genome assembly GCA_030264675.1 of Anaulacaspis nigra. Lineage (NCBI taxonomy): Eukaryota > Metazoa > Arthropoda > Insecta > Coleoptera > Staphylinidae > Anaulacaspis > Anaulacaspis nigra. The sequence continues at coordinate 92,498 of JARJDV010002748.1, forward strand.
TAGAGAATATTTCACTTCATAAAAGAATAGGTAAATAGACTACGTAAATTAAGTTATATTACTTACTTATTGTTGTAATATTACTTCAAGAAAGTAATTAAGGATAGTTTATATGAAATTTCAAAAAAGAATTATCTAGAGAATCTTTCAGTTGATAAAAGAAAAGGTAAATAGCTATATCAAGTTATATTAGTTACGTTTGTAATATTATTTGAATAAAGTAATTAAGGGTAGTTTATATGAAATTTCAACGAAAAATTATTTAGAGAATCTTTGAGTTCATAAAAGAAAAGGTAAAATAGTAGAATAAAAATACATTTATCATACGCATAAAACCTTTGGGGTAGCAAAAAGGGCACAGAGGAAGTAAGAGACCTTGGGCGCAAAATTTACGAAGTGACGCCACTGACATTGCGGAAAAAATGCGAGAAGTTAGTGAATTTGTGTGTGCGTACCCTTACGGCCTATTGGCTTCCCGCCTGCCAGCCGGAAGGACATTTATTTTCTTATATTGTTGTAATAAAGGGCGCGCGGCGCGTAATTCGAAACTATGATCATAAGAGTTGCCGGGGCGCTGTTGTAATGACTCGGCCGGAAATAAATCAGCCCGGCTTATGAAATATTACATTGCTATTACTTCAACCCTTTCTTACAAGCGTGCGTTCCGTCGCCGTCTTATGGCGAACTAAGAACAATTTCAACAGATTAAAAACTGAGAAAAAGAGGATAACGCGCTTCAACAAGGATAATTAATTTCTTTTGCGTCAACAGATGTCCGGACTTAAGTTGTAATTAATACTATTCTTGCAGTTTATAACAGATTAAACTTTTATCCGGTTAAAAACGCGACGATGACGAGAAACAATAGAAGAATAATTTATTTCTGCTACGGTGACGCCCATATAATGTCAGCACTTAAAGTTTACCAAAGAATTATGAGAGGTCGTTTAAAATTGTGATTCGCAAGATTGTTTTGCTTGATAAATAATTAAATTAAGCTGTAAATATTGATTTAATAATTATGTGCAGTGCATTAATTAGTTTTTCTTCTATTTACAGGTATGTTAATGACTTCTTGACCTACTTTTGCAGCCCTTAATATTATTTTTTTCGGGTAAGTGTGGAAATTATTTCTTACGTTATTTATCAATCTTGCTAAGATTTTATACCATGGCGCTCGTGAATTCTATGATAATGAAGCGTGCACTCGTAAGTTAATACAAAGCAAGCCTGAAAAAGCCCTGCATGAAAAAGAGAATGGAACAAAAAACGTTCAAGTGTCATCAAATAAAAATTAATCAAATGCGATGCGGCGCATTTTGATTAATGTTCCACGGTAGGAGTTTCGAAGGCATTTCTTTGATTAAAATATCATTAATTTATTTCATTCGCACAAGTGATTTCATTCCTCGTTTGTTTTTGTTTGCCTTTTTTCATCACCTCCGGTCGGCACTCGTTTTTTCTCTTTCATGTTCGGCATTTTCCACATTTTTTCGACGCGCTGCGTGTAATTTTAATTGTAATTATGTCCCGAACGCCATGAATGAGAATATTTCGAACGGAAAATTGCTAGCTAAGCAGCACGATCCTGCTTTGATGACCAATCAATACGCGCCCTATAAATACCGTAATCATGCAAAATACAGCCCGAAACGCTATAGTCACAACACATTTATTTCAGCGTATGCGTGTTTGTTTAGTCGATGCGTAAGTGTGTACTCAAACACGTTTAAACAGCGCATTCACAACCACCTTGCGCGTGAGCTAATCGCTCCACAAATCGAGTGCGAGTTTCAAGCAAATGAGGTATTCGATCGGTCTTTTGTGCTTTAACCCAAATATTCATTCTAGTTTCGCATTCGCATTTGCTTTGCTTTGCGCGCTCTGTCCACTTGTGCGAAACCAAGTGTTAACAGTCGTGTTTAAATTAATAATTATTGGGGTTTCTTGTCCATGAATTACCATTTACAAATTGGTGCTATCTCCTCTTGTTTTACTTCACTCCAACTTCTTTTACTTTACTTAATTTATCACGTTCAAGTGCTTGGAAGTGAGGCAGACAAAAATTATATTAGCAATTTAATTAAAAGTGTTTCGGTGTAATGCAGGAAAATATTTCATTTGTAGTTTTTCTTTTTCCGAGTAGGTTTAAAATTCTTTTTATTCACGTGGCGTATGAGTGGATTATTTAGAAAGTTTACGTAACACCCATGATAGCGTTACGTGCGGTTTGCAAACTCACGTTACAATTTACTTTCGCCTACGTGCTTAGTTAATATGATGCGGTTGTGTGGTTCTCGCAGTGCCCTCGTTCGTAAAGCATAGCAATATTTAAAAAACCATATGTGCGGCTCTTTTATAACGCAAAAAGCAAAAGAATAAAACTAAAGAAAATCCTGGTTTTGTACTGTAGAGCTTAAATATTTAGTAAAAATGTTTAAATATTTATGAAAGCGACTCAAAGAAGAGAAGATATAATACGTTCAAAGGATTAACAGAAATATTGTCCTTCGACGAAAAGCGCAACTTCCCTGTTAAAAGAGCTTTTCTTTGAATAAGAGTCAGGAAAATCCTGGAAAGCTAAAACACATAAGTTGGTAATATAAGTAAAAACATTTTATAAAAATCAATCGCTGCGCACGCAAAATGTTAATTAAAGTTGGCCATGTTAGGAAGAAATGACGTGCATTTTTAAATTCTTGTACGTCTCGCAATTCTTCGAATAATTTAATGGATTTTCCAGGAAGAGTATTTTATTACCCGGTGTTTTTTTATTAAATAACAAGGAATTTTCTAAAAGGTCACAAACTATGCGAGATTTGCTGATAAAATCATGCAATTGAAAGTTATCTTGATTAATGCGGAAATTAATTATTTTTCGCGGAACAAAGTAAACAAATAATTGAATGTGCGATCGACAATAATTTCAGGAAATAATTAGTGGTTACGCTTTTGTCGGAATCACAGAGGTGGAAAATTATTTAAACAATTCGAAATGTTTCACAATAGATTTTTGGGACAATAGAAAAGTTTAGTTCACGGAAACAAATGTTTAAATGCAATAAAACACAATTACGTTTTAATTAGCTCCTAATTAACCTTTATTTAAACACACAGCAAACTCACATAAAACGCCCCGGTCGAGAAAGGATATTTAATGAAATGGCTATTCGCGTTTGCGGAGCATTTTCTAGCAAAATAATTCGCGTTTACCAACTGTAGTTTCAACAAAACCATATTTACTAAATAAATGTTTAAAATTACTTTAATTTACTCTCGGCTGCTATTAACGAACTTCTTTTTCCTGACATATTAAAGCAAGAGACTTTTACGAGTTTAATAAACCCTTCGTAGGTGTATGCAGATTACGATTAAATGTATTTACGAAATAGAATTCAATAAACCATGCGGCGCGCATTCAGTAAGCGAAATTAAAGATTGCTTTTCCATTCATTTGACGTTTCTTGCATATTTGAAAAGTTTCTTTGCGTTCATTCTTTTGATATCTGCGTGTAAATTAAAATGGTGTAATTAAAATATAAAATAGGATGAATATTGATAAGAGTACTCCAAGGAAAAAGACTAAAATCTGAAGTTTACCTTTGATTTTATTTATTACTCGCGGGCACAATTCAACAAAGTGGAATAAAGTACATGGAAAAGTAGACAAATGAATGAAAATGCAAAATACATCCCTTAATGTTTTAGTTGAATATAATTAATGCGTGCTGCTGAAATAAATTTTTCTCTTTGAGGAAGTTTCGCGTTCAAAATTGTTTTAAATATTACCGTAAATGTGATGGAAATTGTGGTTGACTAAATACACAATATGAGGGCGAAATAATTGTATTAATGTATTTAAATGTGACATGGAAATCGGAACAGTTTGTTGATATTGTTATACAATTGTTACACAATATTGTGTACCACAAATTTTAATGCATCCGCGAATAATACGATGAAAATACATTACAAATCGGAATAAATTTACAATATGGAATACGTATTTAAATTATCGCATGTCAACTACAACGGTTACGAACATTTTCATATGCACTTTTTATGCATTCATCTACAAAGTGTTTCAAATCAATTAATAGCCGGAATTTTGCATTGATTATTTAGTGGAGTGGGGGGAGGGCGGTGAATTTATTTATGGTTGAAACACTTGGTATAATTGCAAAACAACATGCACTTTTCCTCCCTATACAGCGATTTTATATTCATCCATTTGACGTGGCGCGATTCGCATTCTTTCGCCCGCGGGGTGAAAGCATTTGCATTTTTCCGTTTTCCAACAGTTTCGCCCAACTATACGCAACTCGCTAAGTGATTTATGTTCATAAATATTTAAAATTCTACATTGTTTAACCGCATTACACGTAAATGATTTTAGAAATTTTCATTTCTCCATTTTGCTTTATCTTATATAAAAATTTGACCCAATTCGTTAGCGCTCTCGCTCTCGGGTGCGATTTCTTGCTGCGCGTTTTATATTTGAAGAAGAAATTCAGCAATTGCGTTTTGCGCTCAGCTAGTAGTGCTTCATTGCTTCTTCATTGCAATATTTCACAAATTCGTACGTCTGCCGTCTGCTGCTGCCGCCATCGTTTGCTTCATTTGGAAATTGGGGGGGCTTACGTGCAATGCGGGCCGCAAAATGATGCTCCATGTCGACGGCGGCGCAGCAAAGGCGGTGGCGGCTGTGTGCGTTATGCCAGATGATTATCGAATTTGGCCAGGTGTTCGGTGAGGAGAGCACGATTGACGTCTGCTCCATTCGTGCCCTTATCGATTCGAATCTTTATCCCGAGGTATTCTCTCCCTGTTAAATTGAAATTTCAATGTTTTTGCTCGTGTTTGAACAAAGTAAAGTTTATCGTCCACGGGATGAACGGCCGATATTAAATATGCAATAGGAGACAATTAACTAACAAATAAATTATGTCCATTTTCCTAATCTAAAAATACGACGTGGACTTTATGAAACCCTAAGGAAAAGGGCGAATGTATTCCTGGAAGGGGAAAGTCTTAAAATATTCATTCAAAGGCATAATTTTGGGGGCACCAAATTGATGAAAATTAAAACCTTCTTAAACTCTCAATTGTTACCGCCGCGCCCGCTTAAATGCGGGCCGGGCCAAACGAAACGAAAACAAAACACATAATTTCATCTAAATTTCAAATGCTCCGGCTTCGTCCCAGCACACCCTTAACTTTTCATTAAATTATCACTCCGTTTACCACTGGTGGCTCGGTTTTAAATTTTGGTTTCATTTTAACAACACTCGCCGCCGGCAACGCAATGGGGGTGCAAAGAAAAGTGGTTAAATTTCTTCATATTGAAAGACAAGTAAATTAAATACGTGCGTTAAATTTATTGATAGAATTAACATAACCCAATTTTAGCGGCGCACGATAAATAAAACGCAAGCTTTTAGCCGCCTATTTTATATGCGGAAGTGACACATGCGACGCTTATGCACATATTTATATGAAAACCGGAAATACGCAGCGTATGAACGGCAAATAACAACTTGCGATAATTAAATCATAAATATCGATTCGGTGCCGCACGTCTGCACACACTTCCGGTTCGCGTACGGATTCCGGAAAATACCCCTCATTGTGTAGGCATTTATATGTGGGCATGGAGGAGTGAGCGTGTGTGTGTGTGACCTAATCCAAACCGGAAATCGTCGCGCGTAAACATCAATATATACGGGAACAAAGATTTTGCTCCCTCTTTTCGCGCGCGCACACAATGTGTATAATCGTGCAACACGTTGTGACAAATTACACGTTTTTCGTCGGCGCACTTTTCTTTAAAGGACAATTAGCTTGCAATGCCTTACCGAAACGTTGGAGGGTCACGCGACGGAGCAGTCTCAATAACAACCCCCGTATTTAAGATAACACCTTCAGACTTGGGTATAAAAAGACAGAAAAAAGAAAGCAGCGGGAAAAAAGGTGAGGGAAAGAAAATTGCTGAATTGCTCCCAATATTGAGCAAATCCACTTTCCATCGGATATAAGAGACTATCAGGATATTCTATCACATATGCGAAAACGAAGAAGCAGACAACCGGCTGAGGAAGAAGCGGAGGAAGAACGCAAAACGAATCAAATATTCATTGCGATATTGAAACCACAACTATATAAATACATATCGAGCATATTGAGGTGCTCATTCGAATTTTTTCCTCTTTTTCTCGCGCAGCCTCCACCTTTTTCTTCTCGGTTTTCTGTTTTTGGTTTTCGGATATGTCTAAGGATGCAGACGCATGCGAAAAAAGTGCGAGGAAAATTGAGCGAAAATGCAAAACGTGTGCGATGAACACAGGCCAGTTTTTTATGATTGAATTTTACTGGATGCGTGTCACGCGTTTTCATGCGGTTTTCTCGACGTGTTTGAAGGTTTTCCACACGTGTCGGACAGAAGTCGAGTAGGCTTTCCAATTATTATTAGTGGTTTACCACAATGATACAAATATAGACATTAACTCAATATACATTCATTATCCTGAATTATAAATGATTTTAGTACTGCAGAAGTATTTCAATTTTTAATATTATTTTGTGCCAGGAAGTTACATAATTTATTTGCGTGATGTACAAATATGAATATGAATGCGGCTGAAATTAAAAGCATTTTCATTTTATTTTCGTATAAGAGAAGGATTTATCGATCTTGGCCAACAAGTAGAAATAATTTCCAGCGACATACACGAGTGTCATCCAGCACGTCGGTGACGCTCTCGCGTGTGGCGGCGGCGGCAAATGTGTCCCATTCGATGTCCACTTTCAGCATCACGCATTCCAGAAGCACCGCCACTGCCGCCGCCGTCCGACAGACACACCACGCCGAATGCAAGTGAAACGCGGAAAACAGCACACTTTTCATCATCGTAGCGAGAACGCAAACATTTACTACTACTAGTCCTAGTTGAATGTGCGCCGCACGCGGATGAAATTCTCGCTGTCACATGCGCGTTCGTCGTGCGGACAAAGAACACGAGTCCAAGATGTGATGAAAAATAACGAGTGGCACAAATCGTGGCCGCTTGTGAAATTAATAATTTCACTCGGGCGAATAACAAATAAATTAATTTAGGGCGCATCGCGGCGATTAAAAACTAAATAGGGTTTTACGAGCAGCAAAGCGGAAACACTTTTTGTCTAATGTCTTCGCAAGCGGCGCGATGCTGCACTTGGAAAGAAAGCTTTTTCTAATATCCGAAAGCACGGAGGCGAAATTGTAATTCAGCATTGTTTGGCGGCAGCGGCGGCGGAACTGCGTAATCATCTCGTGCCTGGCTCGTCCTTGTTGTTTGCGGCTGGCATCTGAGATGTCTGTTTAGCCAGGGAGACAACAATTTAAAAGTCGTTACCGTAGGCAGAGGCATGCGGACAAGCGGGAGGACACATTACGCGTTGTACGCGGTGGAGGCGGCAGCGGCGGCGGCAACTGTTGGCATCGATCTCTGCTCAAAAACGAATTATGCCTGTAATGCTCTCTCTCCGCCGGCGACATGCATGTATTCTCTTGCCCGAGCTCTATCATCTCACGTTTTCCTTCGTTCTCTCAAAGCGCAATTTTCTCAAGGCTTTTCTTCTCCGCGCAAACCGCGTTATGATACATTTTCCTCTCTTCGCTGCCATTGCATTCTACCCGTTTGCTGTGCTCATGACGCTTCGAGGCGTAATTTAAGCATCTTCAACCCACAAAGCGAGGCAGCACTCAAATTGCTGCAAGAACAAAACGGTTTACTTATTGCATAAACCTAGGCCTGTCGCTCTACTTCCTCTCTATTTATTTAGATTCCACTCAATAACTCACAATATTATAAATTTATTAAAAGTGGGCCATATTTTATATTTGAGATAAAAAATTCTGCTACTGCTACTGCTTGCTTCTTTTTTATCAAATTCTATGTATCTCAGCTCGTTCAATGATTAACTGACTGAACATGTTCCCATTGCGCATATTTGAAGCTCTCTTCTGCATGCGGAATTTCGTCGCTTTCCGAGTTTTCAGCGGCACTCGACCGAAACTCACTCGCAGGACTCGTGGCATTAACTCCAACTTTCCACCCTCGAACGTCAGGCACGTTGCGCCCTTACGAGCGCCGCGAGTACGGTCAGGAATCGACATCATTTTCCCGATATCGACGGCGGCGTGCCATTTTCGCTCGTCCTCTCTCGCGATGCTCAAATTATCTCTTTCGGGCTCAGCGCTCTTGATACACGTAAGCTTTCAGCGGCCGCTAATTTATCAATAATTCCGCTCGGCTTTGCAAATTTCGAATAGCTATATTGGTAGATGTCCATTTTTTATCCAATCAAAAACACGCCGTCGAAAACATATTGTTTCACGTAGGCAGTAGAATAATTTAAGTTATTGCGAAGGTGCAGACGTAAATTGCTGAAGTGAAGGGTGAAATACAATGCGTTTAAGTCAAGTCGAAATTGCGAAGCGAAACGAAACGAAATGAACGGAAAAGCAAAAATATTTATCGCGTGCGTGCGTCGATCGGATGCGAAACAATTCTTTGAACGCCGAGCACCGAACACGAATTGAAGTGAAGGTTGTTTTTCGCAGAAATCCCTCTATCCTCTCTACCGCCAAGCCAAAGCGATTTTTTCCGGGCGCAGAAAAAGAGTTCAATTTCTAATTTTTTCCTCGTGTATCGAGTTATTTCGTCGGTAGTTTTATTCGTCTGTTGGTGGAAATGTATTTATATGCCTCGCATCAACTAGGTAGATATGCGAGGCATCATGTTTGCTTTTCTGTTTTTCGACAACTCGCTCTGACAGGATGCAGCACGTGCCGCACTTTGCCTTCGTCTTTGAATTCGGTTTACGGATGGTACATAGCATTCAAACGGCGTAAAAAATTCAATTTGCCGCGCGAAATATTCCACTTGGATTGAATGTATTGCCCGTCAAAAATCCCAAATCTAATACGGGGATAAATTGGCGTGCAAGCAGACATGCACTTTTCCGAACACTTTGTCAAAAAGGCCGAGAGGTGAGCTGTGTGTTTGCTTTCCAAACATTTCACACGTTTTCTCCTCGCTTATTCGATAACAACTCTTTTCCTGCGCTGGAAAATACCTGAAATAATAACCAATAGAATAAACATTTATTTCTTTAGACACTCACTCGAGAGTTGGGGTTGCGGGGGGGTGGGTAATAATATCTTAAGGGTGAAAATCTAGTTTAATGCGAATATAATAATTCACATAATGGTGCATAATTCATGGGAATTGAGCATCCAGCCGTGCCGGAATCACTTATGACGTGCGGAGCGCGAGCATTGCGGCCTGGGGAAAAATGCAACTGGGGCGCGCGCAAATTTAAGATTTATGGCCTTTTAATATAATGAAGATTAAGGCGTTGAATGTGCATTCCCGCATTCCAGGCTGCTGCCTTCACGTGCATGCAGCGTGTAAATAACTTATTGACCCCACGGCTGGGCGGCGGTTCGAGTGCACCTCGTCGCTCACTCACTCATCCCGCCGCGGCCGCCTCCGAAGGGTATGCATCAGCGAACAGGCAGGCGAAGAATGCGGACGCTTTTTCACAAGCCATTTAATTATGTGTTCGATCAAATTTGCATATTCCTGCTTTCCTTCCTCATTGTGCATGAGCACTTTTCATATTTTTACTGCAAACAACAATTTTCGCTTAATGGATTAATACCACTCGCATTAAAGTATTCTTTCTTCGCGTTTGTTCCATTTTCATTTTCATCCCTTCTGGCTTACGTTTTATTGAAATTTCGCTCTGCGATAAAGTTTTTAAAACTATGTAGGTATTACTGGAAATTTTGCGCCGCAAATTGCACTCGTTTCGAAATTTCAGTGATTTTCCTGCAGTCGTTGCGCATTTTGCTTGCAGTGGCAGCTGTCAGGATCCATGTCCAGTCCATTATCAGCACGAGCAGGACATTTTATACGCCGCTCTGGCAGGACGATTGGATTGCTCAAACGTCCAATTAAAGATTATGAACGTTTTTGCGCTCGCTGCGGACGATTCTCAAGCGCGATGATCCCTTATCACTTATAGAGATCCCTTATCGTTTGATTGTCACATACTTTCCGCCACGATTTTATTTTACCTCGAATCGTGCTATCGATTTCCATTTCTACCAGGAACTGTTTAGGTATTTAAAAATTAAATGCGTTTTCTCGATTTAGCTTTGATTGCTTTTGAGGTGTCTTGTTTATGTTTTAATCTGCTGCAAAAATTAAACGCAACTAAAAGTTGAGCAGATATTGTGTGGAAAAGTGGGCAGATATGATGATTACATGAATGCATAGAGAATATTGCAACTTTATAGGCAACGTCCACGTTGTGTGCAGACACCCCAGAGCGTCGAATGTATATATTCTAAATGTAATTAATTTGTCTGGAACACAATGCGGGCCGGCGCAGAGTTTCATCGGCCGCCGCCAATAGAACAGTGGCAACGTAGTATAGGCTATAGCACACTTTCATTAAATTGCACTTCCGCATGCAGCCGTTTCCTTCCGCTCCTTTTGCGGCGGTCGCTTACCCTCCCCACGGGTAAGTTGGATCTGCATCGGGATGAGCACACGATCGGTCGTTCGGTGGCCAGGCGTTTCATGCGTGTGCAATGTGCACGCGCTCAGATTACATTTTCCAATTACACATTAATGCTCTTCGCGTTGTTGTACCAATGCATCCGCAATAGCCACGCCAGTCCCGCGCGTTCTTTTTCCAGCATGTGCCATTCTGTAAAATTTAAATTAAAATGTGCAACATACTCTATTATTGATAGGCGACCAGCGCCCGAGCAAATTGAATCCGAGCTGAGAGTGTATTAAATTAAGTCTATCTCGTTGCCGAGGCGCGCTTCACCTCGTTCTTCTTGTTCTTCGTAAATTTCTCACAAATCTCAAGGATCCGAGTCGTCAGACGGTAGCAGAGCAAATTGAGCACAAAACCGCTTTCTTCATCTGTTTACATTATAAATATTTCCGCGCGCTCGTGAGAAATCAGCCGGGGCGCGGCGAATCAAACGGAAGAATCAACGAGCGCGCTGCCATGAATACTTACTCAGCGTGGAGGCGGCGTTTATCCTTTTGCCCGCCGCATTGATATTCACCTACAGCGAAGCTCATTGCACGCGCTCCAGCATCCCGGAAAACGCCTTTCTTCTCTTTGCGCGCGCGAAACACGAGAGACGAGAGTTCTGTTTGTCTTCCACGTTCTCCGTGCTCACCTCGTATTGACAGTTCAATTATTAATCCCTGTGTCGTCAAATTCACTGCCACTGATTTATCTATTGATATTGGCCCGCCATGCGCTTCGGAGCAATATAATATAATTCAATTTTAACACAAAATTTTCGTGCTATGAAATCTGCTAATTTCGCATAATGCATTTGTCGCGTATTCTGATTATCGCTGATTGCAAAACTAAATGCAATTTTATTGCGCACAAAGATACTCATAATGAAACAATTAATGTTCCATTCGCCCAACAGGCATGTGATCAACACAGTGCACCAACCCTGGTAAATTGCAGCCAGAAATTTTCATCTCGCATAATAATAAAATAATTAAATCATGAAATAAATTACAATAGCGATGACCAGAACGTATGTTTTAATTAGCGATCGCGCGCGCGATTATTTCACGAGCGCCGAATATGCATTATTATTATTATTATAATTATTGATTGCTGTAGAGTTAATTAATATTAATAAGTGTAAATATGTTATATGGAACGAAGCATGTGGTCCGCCTGTATAACACGGATGTGATAATCTAATTATCTCTTCTCATGTGGGTTCGTTTCATGGAACGCGAAAGCAAGCGCTCGCGCCGGACAGCAATCTAGTCGTCCGCGCGCTGAATCAGTGATTGGATTAAATTAATTAGCATTATGTGCAATTCCCTTCTAAACTCATATTATGCTGCGTCGTCCATTCGGTGGTATTGTCCTCGCAAATTGCATGAGTGCCTTCGATTCGTACAACTAATGCGCGAAACCCTAGGCGATTTAACGACAAGCAAGCAATATTATTACTGCAACGCGAAAATTAGCTGTTACTTTCAATAGATTATTGTGCGCTTTGCAGTATTTACACGAACTTGTTTGTTGCTTTGAAGAAACATCTTGCGCATTCCTAATGATATTTGAATTCTTGCTGCTTTACACCTTTTGGCGGGTAAAAAGCAGGCACGAGTTGGTGCGTCAGGGCGCAGACAAATATTTGCAAATAATTAGGAAGCCAAAACAATTAGCCGAGCTTCTTAGCGGCTAAACGCGCGCAAACACACGTTCACAGTCACAGTCGCGCCGACGACGGTGGCGGTGGCTCTCATTGAATATGAAATGTTTGGAGGTTTTGTTCCAACAGCGCTCGAGAGAAGCACTAGAGTACGGCGAAAAGCGGGTCGTTTAAGTGCTCGAATGAGTTTACACATGATGTGCGCGCCTTGGCGTTATACATGTTCATAGAACGCTAACGCTGGCAGCAAAAACTGCCGCCTCCGTGTGTTCTACATGCGTTCATCTAGTTGTTAATGCTCTCTCGTGGCTTGCGCCGTACCAGGCAATTTCTTACGCCATGTCGGACGATTTTCCAAATGTTTATTGCGCACATTTTGCGTGATTTGTAATTTTCCAACACGTGTTTTGCATTTCGAGTATTTTATTTGTCTCTGACCTAAAAACATGAATAATGCAGGGATGAATCGCGCGCGCGCCACTATAGGGTTGGTAAAAAATTGAAAAGCGGCGAAAATGTGTTTTGACAAAAATTATCAGAGCTGCTGTGACAATGTTTTTCGCCAATTGCATGCAAGTCGAACAATTGAATTCGAATCCAATATTGAACAACACACAAGCGATAACATAAACCAATTTGAAGGTATGAAAATTCAATAAACTGATAGCATCAAGCATTGCATTGTCTTTGCATGAGGCCATCACAATGCGCGAACGTAGAAAACAACAACAACAACAACAAGCGAACCAACCAACAACCATACTGTGTGTGCACGAATTAATAATCATTTGCTATCGGAAATCATTTCCATTGTTTATACTGTTCAATCGGTGGATTTGCAGCATTATGATGGTGCCCGGCGCACACCGATGTTACCAAACTAAATACGCTCAGCTATTATTGCAAACATATTTTGTAAAATGCAAACTTTGTGCGCCAGTTGGCGTGTGGTAGAATGATGCGCTGTTTATACGCTGGTAATGCCATCGGGCCGTTTTGGCATTGCTCAGCTAGGAAGCCCGGATATTATGGTTACTTTATTCGAACAAAACAGCACACAATTGCCGTTGGGTGTGCAAGAAGAGAGATTAAAATTTGATCCTGTTATGCCGATTTCCGTCCCATTATCATTTCATTGCAGTGCATGCAGTGCACACGCTCGCTGATTTGACTAATGAATTATTGATAATGTTGCCATAAATTAGCGACGCTCTCATTAAGCGAAATCTTGTCAGATGAACTAAAGCATAATCGGTTAATTCTTGATGTGATTGAGTTCGCATTTGAAATATTCACGCCAAAAGGTTTCTCATCATTAAAATACGTACCTACGTACGTTTCGACTTTGTATTTGGTTATCTGATATTAGGTACAAGATTTGGCATTTTGAATATGCTTGGGAAAGAAGTTAGTATTATAAGATCAGCTTTCATATGGCTTAAAATTAGAAGCCAATTTCAGTCAATCTTCTTGTTTTTTGGGCCATGCGACGCTCGCGCTCTTCGGCTTGACGATATTTTCTTGTTACATAAACTTCCCCAAAGAGAGTCCTCCTAACATTTCAATCCGGCAAACCGTACTTAAACTTCCGAGTGCTTCTCAATCTTTGAGCAGGCACTGCCGCCGAAGAGTATTTCTTCTCATTTAGGCCAACTTTATACGTACATTGAAAACGACCCTGCACTGCTCCTTAGCCTTTCAATCCGCACACGCGGTGATGGCGGTCTTTGTCGCACCGCAATGCGACAACAGGGGCAACACTACCACCGCCTTAAAGCATCCGAGAGCCGACAATCTTCATCCTGCTCCTCGGCGGCGGCAGCGGCAACAGCATAGGCTTTCGCTTTAAATTTGTCATCGCCTCCGCCGCTACCAACACCACCACTACTACTGCCGCCGCTGCTGCCATCGCCGCCACCAACGTATAGTGTGGGCAAAGTTTGCGGGCCGTTCCTATTAGTTCCATCGCCAGTGCGCGCGCCCTTCTTCTTCTTCGTCGGCAATAGCTTTCGCTTCGGCGCTAACAGCGATTTATGCCGGCGTCGCCAACGCCAGCCAGCATCACATATATTTCCGGGTAATCTAGCCCTCTTCACTTGCCATTTTTCTCAATATATTTCCGGCGCAGCGTGGCACTAAACATCTGTGTGATATATTCCATTAAACTTTCGGCTAATAACCATCCGGACCGCTGCGTTTTTTCCGCCCAGATTTATATCGCGCGCTCTGCCCGACTCGTTCATCTCACTTTTGTTTTCCTTCCACTTGCCGACCCATTCAAATAGATATTTATTTGATTTTTTCGCACTTTTTTCCCATTTCACCTTGCCAACTTACAAACAGCACCAGCCGCAAGGATGGTTTTGCCAATATGAAGGTGTACGCAATATAAGTTATTGGCTTGTAAACAACAACCTCGTTCCCAGGCGTTATTTTGCTGCGTGCGCGTGTTTTGCAAGGAGCAGGAAATCTGCATTCGTTTCCAGTTGACCTACGATTCTTTTTGCGTGCCGGATTTTCGTACGTCTTTTCATTGAAATAGAAAGCGAGGCGTCGCGCGTACCCATTTTAATATATCTATACGTATTCAATCCGTGTGCATATGCAGCGATATGTGTGTTTGGCGCGGGGGCGGCAGTGGTAGCGGCGGCGACTGCTATTGAGATGGATGGAAGTGTGGTGCGGATATTCGAACAAGTCTACTCGTACGTCAGCCGGCTTTACGCCCGAAAGGCGTTCATATAAAAATGCATAAAAGGAACGTTTTAGATATGCGTCCAAACTTCTTTATTTGTCCTCGGCTTTGCAACACCTAAAACGGAAGTTTTACAGAATTTTTCATCTCGCCAGTGCAGAGTTCAATCAATGCATGAATCAATACATCACTCGTTAAATACCTTTGGAATTTCAGTTTACTTGAATTGCATTTAATTTAAATAAGAAATGTGCTCCGAGAAATGTAGTTCGCCTGAAAGTACACGATTTATTTAAATTGCAAAACATGCATCCTTGCATGAAATAAACAAAGATTGCACTTCATTTAATGGTGCAGGAAGAACAAAACAAAATTATAAACGCAATAAATCGTGCGCATTGTCACAGTGTGTTAGTTGTAAATGCTTTCAACTCGGATGATTATCCGATCGGAAATTTTAAGTGGAAATTTAAGAAGAATGTTCGACACATTTCCCTGAACGACGCAGACGGAGCGTTGCAAATCCGTAGCGAAGGAAAACATTGCAGCGGCCGCCTGCGCGTGCTCTCACTTCACTATAGATAATTATCTGTGATATGGGTCCGCACAGCCCCCGAAGAGGGCGAGAATCGGGCGGCAGCGTACCCGAAAAATGCTATAAATAAGAACACGGAATAAAGGGTTTTAGGAGTTGAATTTAAGTGCCGAAAATAAAAAATAACGCGCACCGCGTGTGTAAGTAACGAGTCGTCGTTCGTCCTGCCCTCGCTGCTCGGGAGTTTGTTCGCTCCTTGTGCGGAAAGAGATTTATGTGCGCTGAAAGAGAGGCTGCTCTAAGGAAGCTAATCAAGCGTCTTCGTCTTGTTTTCAGCGGCGAATCGCTAGGGGGGAAAAACTGTTGATAATCACGATTGTAAATACCAATAGAAACCTTAAGCCCTTCTAACGATTGATTTATTCCTGTGTTCGTTTTGCTCGCGCGGATGAATGGCTCCGGCTCAAGTTACCAGCTTGCGCTGACTGCTAAGCAGGCCGCCCCCGTTCGTTCGCAGTGCAAATACGAGCGGGCGATGAGCCGCGCCAAGCCGAATGAGAAGCGCTTTGTAACTTTATAGCGCGCTCGCCGGATCAATTTAATAATCATACCTTGTTTAACCTCTTTGGATTTAATTATCTTGATTTATTGGATTTGTACGACTTGTAAGCGCTTTGCCACTTGAATAATGCTATTTTTCTTTCTTGTTTCAGGTGAGTGTCATTTTACCATCAATCATTTCTTGTTCGATATGCATCTTCAAGGTAAAGAATCTTAAAATTGCTACTTACCGTATTTCTCGGATCAAGAAACGCACCTAATGACACGACGCATCTCAATTTTTAAGACAATTTTCGAAAAATGGTATTTTAAAGTAATCTCAGATTATAATTTTCGTATGCTGTTAACAAAACTCATACTAGCAATTTTCCGACCGGTTTATTAAGTAGACGATGTCTTGAAGGTTTATTTTGCTCGCTAAAAATATGCGCCTTATCGTGCGAGAAATACGATAT
Source organism: Anaulacaspis nigra (assembly GCA_030264675.1). Taxonomy (NCBI): domain Eukaryota; kingdom Metazoa; phylum Arthropoda; class Insecta; order Coleoptera; family Staphylinidae; genus Anaulacaspis; species Anaulacaspis nigra. Next base: position 109,009 of record JARJDV010002748.1, read on the forward strand.
TTTAAATTTTTGTATTTTATTTCCACTCGAAATATCATCCTAATTAAATCGAGTTGCCATGTTTTTGTTTAGTTTTGCGGACAAAGGAGTAACGGAATTAATTAGTTGGCTATTTGAAGGACTTGCACAAAAGTCCACGGAGTGGAAGAATTCATCTAGTACAGAAAGGGAAAGATAACAGTAACACTCAATTACTTTATGCGGAAATTTCACGGAATTTCACATATTTATTCGTGTTTTATACCATCAAATGTCTATTTGTCGTAATTATTAGTTTGGTATGCACTGGATTAACAACAGTTATCAGTGGGGGAATTACAATTTGCATGAAATCGTCTTTGCGATTTGCTGAGAATTTGCAAGAAGTGTATTCGAATTTAGCAGAGCTATAGGCGATTGATTTATGGAGAAATCCATTATTATGGAATGCTTTCTTTGGCGTAAACTGGCGTAAAGGTTTAAAACTTTTCGTCCGGGAAATACGCGTAGCACTCTCAATACAGTCTCACCGCGAGCGAACGAGTTTTGAAGCGAGAGTTGAGTCAAAGTTCTTCGCCTCAGCATACAACTGGTAACTAATATCGTGGGTGCGCGTTAGTGGCAGCTTTGTTGGAACGTAAACAATAACACACGGACGTGGTGCGGGGGCCGCAATGGGGGTGGGACGGCGGCGGCGTAAATAAATATAAAACTTTGGCGGCGTAGCGGGCGCGTTATTTATATTTTGCAAAAATTAACTTGGGCTCGAGCCGACGGCGCAACTTTGCAAATTATAACGCGTTTCCGTAACAACTCGAATATTTTCATTCATTTGCCAGATTAGTGCCTAACATTTCAAACTCGGGTTGCGTACGCAAAAAAAATACGAAAACTACTTTTTAATTCGTTCGCACAATTATTAATTGAAAAAGTTTAATGCGCAATTTTGTCATTGATGTGAATTAATGTGCTGAGCTTGACGATTTTACGCATTGTTCAATAGTGTGCAAGGAGTCGGGAAAACATCAACAAAGCGCGAGGACGATGTTGACTAACGATTATCACCGCGTATGTAAACGAGCATTGAACGTAAAACTATAAAACGAGTGGAAAAATAATGTTATCAAATGTACATACATATGTGTTGTGGCAAAGCGATGCCCGGCCATTGGGGGCGGCAAAGGGAGCCAAGGGAGTTGGGGGTGAGCGAAAGAGTTGTGAGAAACGAGTAGCTTTATGAATATACACATATTTTTGCATTTGCATGGTTTGGGAATTAAAAACGTGAATTGAAACGAATGGCTGGAAAATGACCGAAAATGTGCACGCGCTCGGTCCGCTCGCTATGGAAATGAATGCTCGACCGAAGAATCCGCAAATATGCGCGCATACAACATAAAGCATCCCCCGCACTATTCGGCATTCAGCGAGCACACGAATGCAGAAAAAATAAAAACAATTCAAATTTGCAATGTGTGTACTTGCACCATTTACGTTCATTTACGGGCCGCATAATATTCAATTTTTACACGCATGACGCCGCCACATCATTCCGTATTTTATTATTTATTTATATTCACATTTTTATTCGCAAATTGGAATGAAATATCATCGGAATTTAACGAGCACATCGGGAGAAAAACGAGATTTTTGTAAGCGAAGCTTTTAATGAGTTTCCAACGCTGGGGCGCAAATTGGAAAAAAGTGTACAAACATAAATTGTTTCGTCGAAAATATCTATTCAAATTGATGCAAATTCAATTAGGCGGGCATTTGCATATTTTGCGCGCGCGCGCACGCCTGGTGCGCAAATAGTGCGCTGCGATTTTCAGCAATAAATATTTATTATTTGTATGCAAAAGTTATGTGCGCACGTCTGTCGGAATTTCTTTGTTTCAGACTTCTTGCTGCTGCTTCACGCAGTTCATAGTTCAAAGCGCGCGCGGCGTCTGAAATGTTGTGAAATATGAAAATATTTAGCGCAAAAGAAGCACCACGACGTTGAAACGGGCGCGCGCGCCCCATGCGCAAAGTGCAATTAATTTCGCAATTTTCTTCGCAAGATGCTCGCTCGCTCCTCGCTTGTTCGCGCTCTCGACGGAGAAACGAAGAGGAATAAAATGTAGCAGAGCCATTTCACGAATGCGCACAAGTGCTAGTTGAAAATGAAGTTTCTCTTCATTCTTAAGGTGTCATCGCATTTTTATCAGCACCTCGCAGAATAGCTGAAATTCATTTTAGACTCTACGTCTAATATAGATGCACATAATTTGCTCGTTTTCTAGCTTTATGCATATTACGACTTCTCAGCGCTGGTGACGGAGCAGGAGAGTAGGGAAATTAAAATTACGTTCGATAGTAATATTTTTTGCGCGCGCGCGCACGCCGTTAATCGAGTCGTTACTTTACGCGCGAAATTTCCGAAAATAATGATAAGATAAAAGCGCAATTAGGACGCGCGGAGAGGAACGCGCGACGCTAATAGCGTTCGGCTCTTATCTTGTCGGCATTAAAGTCGATTTATAATATTAATAAACGTCCGCCGATTACTTTCAGCAGCGATTTCAATAATTTCACACCGAACTTCTTCTTCAGTTCATTCTCCTCAGCGCGCAACGCGAAGAAATGTGGTGACGTTTTACGATTGCAATTTGTCTCGTCGAGTGTGGAGTGTTTTTGCTAAGGATCACATTGCATTCAATTTGTGTAGCAAAATGTAATTTTAAAATTCGTCGAATTTTTTTGAGGTCTGGGAATTAAATATTTTGATTAAAAAAGTTTGAGAAACAAAACAATAAGTTATACGTCGGGGTAATTATAATTTGATGAATAGCTAATGGAATTTTTTATTTGGCAAACGGGGGCGGCGCGCGCAGCCAGGGAGTGCGAGAAAAAGGTGCAAACGGTTATTAGCTCATGATGAATTTCACGTAGGTATTAAACATTTTTCAATTTTCGCCTCGCATAAGGAATTTTTTGCGCGGCGCAAACGCAGCAAAAAAGGAATACATGCAGACAGATCATAAATATTTAAACGCAGCAATTTATCAAATGCGCGTCAAAATATTCAAATTATGACGGGGGGCGGCTCACGTGCACCGAAGATGGAAAAAGTGCAAAAAGAAAACGCGGCGTAAAACTTTTGCCTGCCTTCAACTTTCATCTTGCTGCGCGCATTTATTTCGTTTGCGCGCACCTTTTGCGAAATTAGGCGTTTATTTTTTGTTGCCGGCTGCTTTGCGGAAGGAGAGAATCATCATAATAAGCGCAAGAAAAACTTGGCAAATTATGCCAAACAAAAGCCTTTAATCTAGCTATTTTAATTTCATTTACTAAATTTTAGCGTACGCTCGTGCTTGTATAATTAAGGAAACGGCCACGTGCCTTAATTGCACGTGTGCGTGCACAACTCAAGACGTTTGCTTGGCGGCGCAATGCAATGTACTAATGGCTATAAGGGTGTGTTGTTTTTACATCGGTAGCTAATTAGTACATAACTCATAACCAACAAATATTTGCTTGTGCTCTTTGCGACAATGTAGTAGCGTGGCGGTGGTTGGTGGACGGCAAGGTGTATGTAGAACGTGAGCTCGTAAAAAACCACCCCCTCTAATAGGTGACACATTAATGTGGCGCAATTAAATTTAATCGTCGGGCAATATTCATTAAAACCAATAATTTCGATCGCTGCTATAACTAGAGTGTGCTGCCATCGCCATTTGTCGCATCTCGTAGTAGCAACCCTCGTAATGGCTCAAAACGGCGGGGGCGGCAAACGACGGCTCGCGTATGCATATGAAGGTGTAGGTACGGCGTACACCCTCGCGGCGACGAAAGTATTTCCGAATCGTTATTTTTAATTGTCGCACCCAATTCTCATCATTATTATTACACCGAGGACGGCGGCGGCGTCGGCGGCGGTAACGTAACATTTAGTTGGGCGTTCAACGTGATTGGCGCCTAATCGCTTTTTATTTGCATTTCGAAAATCGGTGCGGGATTTACGTATTGCATTGACAGGTTAATTGCGTCGTTAAAAACCAATTTCCCTCCGTCGAGGCGTAAAAGAAACGCCAATGGAAATGCACACGCTAGAATCTTAATTATAAAGAAAAAACTCATTTGCGTTATTTCCGGAAATTGACAACGCAAACACGAATTTACAAAGCAATTTCGCGCACAAGCGTTAAACTGCACATAATTATCGAATATTAATATCAAATAACACCCGGCGCGAGCATGGAGAGCGCTCGGAGAAAAAAATGGAAGAAAAAAATTACGGTTTGCAAACAAGGCTTATGAAGCCAGGGCAGCACGCGGAAAAAATTACCCGAGCATCTCGTTTTCTTGATTTTCATCGATGCTTGAAGATGATGATGATGATGAAGACGAAGCATTTTAACGAAGCGCACCCTACGAACGCTGAAACGTGTGTTGTGCAAGCCGGAAACGCGATGCGCGTCGAAGAAATATTAATTAAAAACTGCTAATTGGATACTGTTTTCAGCGAGGCAGCTTTTCTTCCGCACCTTTTTTTCGCGTTGGCCGGGGATTTTTCGGCTGGAAAAACGAGATTTTCATTAAGGATTCCGTCAATTATGACGAGGTAGCTGTGAACTCAAACTTCAGAGGAAAACTTGCGATTTATTTCATTTATTCATAGTTCATTTATTTTGCTTTCACAAGCAAATATAACACGCCGACTTAAAGTGAAGGCGGTTGGAGGCGGTAATGGTGGAGTAGACTCATAGTACGATGCTCATTGATTAATGAAAATATTTATCGTCCCTTCTCAAGTACACAAACAACAAAGGCTTTCATGTTTTTAATTACCGCGCTCGTGTTGTGTTATTATAATGAAAGCAACGCTTTTTTGCTATGAGCATAAACTACATAAACAGCAATGAAAATCTTGTTTACGCTATGATTTAACTTCATATACAAAGTGTTGTTTAAACCAACACTACTTATTCTTGCTTTAAAAATAGAAGGTGATAATTTTATGTATTGTGAGTAATCGGATATTAGAATATCGTTTGTCAATAGATTTATTTTTTGCACATCCGTTTCCGGGGAAGAAGGATTAGTCGGGTGCGTGGTTGGGAGATGGAGGATTTAATACCGAACGAATTTAAAACAAGCCGCCAGCAACATTCACGATTGTGCGCGTCCCGCGTTTCTCGGCCGGGGAATGAATATGCATATAGAGGAACACAGCAAGGATCGGATGGGATTGCGTCTAACCGGGTTTTCGGTTCCTGTTGCGAAATAACACGTGCTCGCTGGAAGGTAGTAGATACGTGCACAAAGCGGCGGCTGCGGTTCTGCCTTCCAACCGCAATGCATATGCCGCGACTAATGTTTGCACGTGGCGAAAAGTCCACGTAGATAAAGCGAAAAGCAAAGTGACACACAAAAAATACGCGCGTTCGCGCTCGCAAGATTTCCATCTCGTTTGCATATGCAATGCTCATTTGGTATTCTTGGATTTGTCTCTTGCGTAATTTTTTTATCGAAATTTCAATAATCTTTACCTCTCTCCCGCGCAGTGCTCCAATTCGAGACTAAAGCTGGGGGTGTTTTATTCAAGTGGTATTTGATGGCGAGAGCCGGAGAGAGGACAACCCTAATTATAGACCAATTTCACCGTTTGCCATATTTCGAAACATATGTGTTTCGAGGGGGCAGCAGCGAGGATATTCGTATATAACCTTAAAACTTGCTAATCACCCATTGGATGCGCGGCTCGCACCTGCGATAGCGAAATTAACGACAAACTCTCCGAAAGAGTGGATTTTCCGTATAGTGTAATTTGCGCTCAGCACCAACTCAGTAGTGTAGTAGCTCTGATAATATAGCACAACACCCACTTAGAAGATCCTTCTCGAAGCACGGGTAATAGTATAAGTATACGAGAGGATTCCATGCGGATGGATAGAACGAAGGAGGCGGCGGCGACGGCGGCAGCAGCGGCTGCTGCTTAAATGCACTTAGCGTCCCTGTCGCGTTGCGTTTGTTAGAATGTACGTAGTACGGCGGAGGCGGGCGGGCGAGCCATTGAAAACGGCAACGGTGGCGGCAGCTGCTCTTCGCTTATATTTTATTCGCCGCTTGTAAAATAATTCATTGGGCGGCGTGCGCCCGCGCGGATTTAGGCCACTCGTTCGCCTGCCATAATTGTGTATGTGACGCCGGAGACGGCGAAATGAAATACTCATCACGTGAAAATATGCGCGAAGGGAGTTTGCAATGAGTTATTTAGATTTAACTCCTTTATAATTAATTCACGGATTGGACAAAGTGCATTAAACACGAATAACGGAAATTTCCAAAAGGAATTTTCGAAATGCTTTGCGCATCTCTCGAATGTTGCTAATTTGATTAGCGCGTAATGCTGCTGATGCTTCGTCTTAGCGCTTGGGAGTTATTCAATTTTAATTAGAGAAAAATTAAAAGCCCGAGTATTAATGATTTACGATGCATTTAGGGTAATTTAATTGATGTGGAATGTGCGCAATGCACTCGCATATTGTGCACGGATTGGAGGTGATGCAACCATCAGAATTTCATTAGTAAAGCTGAAGGAAACGCAGATTGAGATTCAGATAATTGCGAGAAGGTGTTGGCAGCACAAGTCACTCTTTGGAAATATGATGAACACGGATTAAATCGAACAAGATGCATTTCCTTCTTGTACTGCTCCCAATACTGCGGTTTCGGGTGTCGATAGAATGCTGTGGATTTGCTGAAAATATCTTTCAAGCGCGGAATGTAATTAAGGTTATCTTGCATTTACCTGTCGAATATCGAAAATCAATATTCATTCAAAAGTTGCGAGCCGAATTCTCAGCTATGCTGAGTGCAGTGCTTTCATCCCTTATCAAGGGATAAATACTATGGAGAACATTAAAAATGAAGCAATAATTTGTAAAGTTATTAAACTATGCGCTATCGCAAGTAGAGGTTTATGTAGCATGAAACGCTAGTTCAAAATATTGCGAGTAAAAAAGTTATATGCTAATTCCGCATGAATCAAGTCGTGGAAAAAGTTGGCTGGTCGCAAATGAAAGATGGGTATTAGCATTCGTTCACTGATAGTATTATTTCTTGCTGGATCGCGTGCGCAATGGCTGGCTGAAGCACGCGAATCAATTTTATTATAGCCAGCGGCAACGTCTGTTTTTCTCCGTCATCACTCAGCGGAAGAAGAGAAATGCATACAGCATACATAATATTATGAATAATAAAGCGCGCACTACACAGCAGCATTTAATTTTGATTGACGAGTTTGAGTAGCATGTTACAACGACGATGAACGACTTAACAGTATATGTAAATGAATGCAATTTAAACACAAAATATTATATTAAAGTTTGCGCTCGCGGCCTGCAGACAAGTTGACATAAAAGCACAAGAGATACGACATTGTCTCAACTTTGTACTGACGCTGTATTATGGCAGAAGCATTTTGCCTGAAATTCATCTCTTCGTACGTGCGGGATCACTTAGTTGCGTACGAGCTGAGTAACGAACGACGAGACGAACGACGCCGTCGACGACGACGACGCCGCCCATCTTAGTTCTCTAGTTAGTCTTGCCGTAATTACTCGCCAAAGTTGTTCAGCGCGCACATGCGAATCGCAATCTATCTATCTGCGCTTATGTGAAACAGCCGTTTCAGATGCGCGCGTCTTGCCGCCTCCGCCATCCGCCGCTTTATACCGTTTGACGTAAAATCCAGCAACGACTGCTGCGAAGTGTAATCTGTTCATAAATATTGAAGGAAACAGCTCTCGAACATTGCACGCGTCCGCGAACGTAAGCCGCATCGGAATAAAACGACAAATGATTTCTCACTTTGATAACTCGCACACCGTACGTGTATGCGATTTTTATTACTTCTTATTTAAATTAGGTTTTATGCACGACACTTTGTATATGCATGATAATACGTCACAAGCAACTGAAAGCGACAAGTACTTGATTCGCGAATGAAGATTTCATTTGAAATACAGAAGAAAGACTCGGCAGAGCTCAAAGCAGAAATCAGAAGATCTTAGGGAACAAATCTAAAACACCTTTGTACATATGCAGCGCACACACGTCATGTTCAATTGAAATTTACATCATAATTTTGCAATTTGCTTGCTGCCACTTCTCGCGCCGCGCGTTTCAAGAAGCCGCCGCAATTGCGCTCCAGCGGGAGAGTTGAACCAATTTAGACATTTGTTTCAATTTGTGCGAATTGCATTTTCCCTTGCCGCCACCGCCGCCTCGGCTGCCGCTGCCGCTGTCGAATTGCACAAAAGCGCAGAGCTGCTGGCATAATGACGCTTAATTAGGTATTTGGTTAATTTAAACTCGAATTATCTCCAATTAGAGAAATTCTTCATTTGCTGCCGCCACCACCGCCGGCTGTCGGTGTGCTACGTTGGAAAATTGTAATTACTTGCACACTTCTCTCGGTGCTGGATTGAGACATCATGCATGGCACAAGTTTTCCCAGCGGACTGCTGCCGATAAATAGTCGAGTCGGAAAGCAGGTGAATGGGGCGGTGGTGGTTGGGATTCGTGTTGAAATCAGTGGGAAACTTCACTTTACATTCGGGCTACGGTGCTGTGCGGTGCTGAAGTTGACGTGATGTGCAGCACGGCTAACAAACGAAGGAACAAACCCCCAAAACGTAGTCGTCGGATTCTAATTCGTATCTTAATTACATTGTCGCTGAGTGCCTACTCTCCACCAGCCTCGTGTGTCCGCGGCGGCGGCAACCTTAATTCGACCTTTCACATGTAATTAGAGAGAGCGCCCATTACGAAAGTAATTACACACCTCTCTATACATCGATATTTAATCGGTTTGTGCTCGATCCCTTGGCACTTTGTCTCTACTCTCGCTGCCGAATATCGGAATCGGAAGGTGGCGGAATTTATGGCAACGCATTAGCAATTAATTTAATTGCGAGCAGGCGAGCGTTCACTGGCCGCCTCCAATTTTTATCCACGAATGCGTGCGCGCGTGCCGCCCGCCGTATATATTATCAGAGCAATTGCGTTTTAATTGTCTTCCGCATTTGAAAAATAGCAGCATGTTAATACGGTCGAGAGCGCGCAAAAAATCAGTTTCGAAATGCGGAAAACACGAGCTTTATGCAATTCTCGGTTCACCGCGATTTGTTAGCCCCGGAATAAAACACAAAAAAATGTACGCAGCGAGAGTCCATTTGCATCTCTCGCTCAAATGTTGCTGCTTCTTTTCATTCGTGCAATATTCCATTGTGCCCCTGCGATTTACTACAACTGCCATGATGGGGATTCTTTAATAAACTAGCCTTAGCACACATAGTCGTCTACCTTGCAGTGCCGCCGCCGCCACTCGTGTGTACGTAACGTACGAGTGAGAGTTGGCCGAGTTATTTGTTCGCATGCGGTTGTCGGGTAATGGAAAGAATGGCGAGAGAAAAAAGTTGCACGCTGCCGGCTGTGGAGGCGGCAGTTTCGTGGCAGTCGTGCTTCGCGCACTGTTTGTTCGATGCGCCAATGAAACTCAAGCGCGATTTACCATTCGGCACAATGGGTCACTGAATGTTACGTTTGCTTTTGTGCTAATTCCGCGGCTAGCTGCTAAGCTCTTTGCGTTTTGTTTTTCGTACTCTACGCACATGAAACGGTAATCCGAAAGCAAGATCAACATGCGCTAATTTCGTCGGCTATTTTTACACAAAGGTAAAAATTCAAAAGCACGCGCGTTTGCGCTTGTGGACAAAAATTATTGGCGGTTTAATGTGCGATTGACGAACACATCGCCTTTTGTGAGTGGATGCATTGCAAATGCGCGCGCTATCGTGGTGTGTGCACTATCGATGTTGCAGTCGATTAGTATTCATACAGGCGCTCAGCGCGATATTTTCCGGTCGATCTAGTATTTAAAATCCGTGTTGATGGTCCTAAAATATAGGTTGTAAAAGGAAGCATTAAATCATGTCCGGACGCGCGGCGTTGCATTTGCACGCTAAAAACTAAAATTCGGTCGCTACGGCTCGCGCGCGCCTCTCGCTCGCTTGCCGCCAGCGGGCTTTATGCGACGCAATGTGCCGCCCACGCTGGGAAACAACACGCGCTGCCCACTTTGCAAAGGAAATTATTATCTGGTCGCGCACTGCGCCACATTGCTGCCGCCCGACTGGCCACACACTCTTTGCATGCATGCAATACATAAACAGCGGATTTGCCGTATAAGCGGCGCTGCGCCCGCCAAAAGGGAAGCTTCATTAAAAGTCTGCACTTAGCATTTCCCCGTATAAGCTATATTCCCAGCCGCCCGTCCACCGCACCGCGGACATATTTTACTCATTCGATTACTTGGACGGCGGCGTGCGTGCTGCCCACAAGACGTGAAAGCATTAAATATTTATGAATCTCGCATTATGTTCTATTGGGATTAATGTAATTCAAAAATATTTTATTAACTTAATGCTCGAATAACATCACGTTGAATTTAAATCGCAATATTTTAATCGCATAAAAGAAATAAAATTCTATTGTCGCACACCACAGAAATATTGTCAGTGAAATAACCGAGAGTAAAACACTTTTAGAAATTGGAACATTTAATATTCATTATAACTGTTAAGGACTCTTTTATAGATTTTGTATAAGAAGCCTTAAGTGGAAGAAAAAATTATAATCGTAAATCCAATTTCTAAATATAACGAAGTGTTTTAGTGAGTGTTATTTTTCTTACATTATTTAAATGGTCGACAATCTGAATTTATGAAGCAGGGATTTTCTGCCTTTTCGCACTATTCTTAATTAATACATTGTCTAGCGGCTTAAGTATGACTTTTAGTGTTGAACGTTTGTATAAATTACATCGTGCCCGATTAGATTTTTAATGCGTTTCATGGTTTATAAAGCAGAAGCTTTTAACTGCATTGTTAATTTCGCACTACTGTTAGTCACTCTTGCCGAGCTTGTTCATTAATAATTTATGGACCTTGTTCCGGTTTGCTGCGACTACATAACTAGCGTCTAATAAAAAATTGTTTCAAATTCGAGCGCGCGTCATGATGCATCACTTACGTGAAAGTGGAACGTATTTAGCACATTCGATCTGCTAAATTCGGGTCGAACTGTGGCAAAAGCTGCAAAGAAAAGTTCATAAACGTAATAAAAAAAAGTAGAATCAGAAGCGGGGAAAAAAACGTAATGCAAAATTCTTTATGGATCGATAACCGTAAAGAACGTATGCTTATGTCTTCTTTATCTCACTCTCACCGCCACCTTCAACATTTAGGCAGTGGCGGCGATGGTGGCGGCAGCGCTCAATTTGCGGATGCGAGTTTCTCTCCCTGGAGAAACACCAGCAGCAGTGACGAAGTTTTCTCTGTCTGCAACTTCTCCTTATTGCTGCGTAAAGCAAGAATTTCACTTTTTTTGTGTGTGTTGTACTTTCATTGCAATTTCGCTAAAGCGGGATGCGTGATGATTGCTCGGGTATTTTGCAAGTTAATTTTAAATGTTCATATTTATTAGTAATAAAGCTGAAAGGAAAGGATAACGGCAAAGGTAATATTTTGATGGCTCGGCCGAATTTCAGGGATGATTTGACGTAAATGACCGCACGGCGGGCGTTATATACGAGGGATAAATGTAAATTACTATTCATGGCATCAAATAACCAACTGCCACTGTTAATTACAAGCATTATAATGCATGCCACCTCTTCGCGGTAGTCATTCCGTTCGTTTCATCATTCTGGGGCGGCTGTGCGGCGTGATGTGTTGATGTGGCCTGCCTCCGTCACGCTTTTGTCCGCCGCCCGCCGTCGTTCCGGACGCGCGCGCGTTAACGATCCGCCTCGGATCGAATGCACAAAAGAGAGGATAATGGAATGCAAAAGGACAACGGTCAACGTCCTATCTTATCAATGCCGTGACGGCAATTAACGCTCGTTTCGTGCGCGCGCGTGGGGGTGAGTACGCCAATGCTAATAGCCGAAGCAACGTCAGCGAATTGCGCTCGAGACGCGCGTAAAAGTCGCCATTAAATTATAATGTTACACGCTTTTTTGCCATCACCCTCTGGATGGATTTCTTTAAGCGCGCGTACGATTAGGGTGCGTTTGCTGATAGGTCAGAAACGAAAGCGATGCATACGCGCGCTCGAGCGGGGGCGGCAGAGCAGCAGGAAGTGTGATTCCCATGCGGTCTGCAACAATATTAAGAAAAGACCCTTCCTGCTTTTCTTCCCGCTTCTTGCGTTTTACACGTTTACACATCGACGGCGATCAGTTAATGTCGATCGAAAAGCGGGGGGCGCCTCGCGTATTTTTCGGTGGAAATGTCGATGGTCGTAAATCAGGCGTAAACTGTATGATTCATACAGTAAAGAAGTCAAGGAAAAACGCATACGTGCACAGCGCGTGTCCAACTCCGATGGCGGTAGCAGTGGCAGTGGCGTTGCTTTGGTAATTTATCCATCGACTGTCAAAGACTGCCGCCCGCAGCTAGCACGCCCGCCACCCGGTAACCTTTATCTGTCTTAATCCGTCCGCGAGTCGGGAGGAGCGCCTGTGCGCCACTCTTCTTATCACCGCCAACGATGCCGTCGTGCGCAGATAAACTGCACCGCCAAGAGAGACGGCAGCGGGGGTTAGAGTTCGACGTGGCACTCTTTAAATATCGCTTAGGTCTTTTGCAAAAGACATCTTCCTGTCTCTCGTTCACTTCCATATTGTTGATATGTTAATTCACCAAAGCAGCAAGAATTCCGATGTATTTAATCTGAAAATCAATACGAGATATAAATATTCTGGGTATTTTAAGAAAGAAAATAACTATTTTACGCAGAAATAGAATAGATTTACGTATATCGAGGACGGGATGATCAACAAAAGTTTTATTGCTTTGTGCATATCATGTTTGTATTTAAGTTTCGTATAAGTATACTTATTCTACTCGCTTATCGTTCTGTTCTTGCTTGGATAGACAAACGTATGCATTGAATAGTTTGTTTCAATCGGAAAAACTCAATTCGCATTCGCATTCGCATTATACGGCTACATTTTATACATTTTTATTTCCACGTATTCACATACCTAGATCGGTTGTGTTCGCGTCGCGCAATAAAACTTTTTTCATTTGTTACGAACAAACAAGTCGACAAAGAAGCATTTGTGTGTGTGTGCAGTAAATATAGAATGAATTCAGCTATGGAATTATGATCGTGCGTTTTACAATCATGCGCGCAATGAGTATTGAATTGATTTGAGAGCGAATGCGGTAAAGCAGGGCAAATAATTATAACATTTAAATTATCTCAATGCCAATACGTACATTCATTGGGTGATTTCTGTCATAATTATTTTTGTTTTAAAATTTTACGGAATTTGAACGAATGTTTGCACCGTTGGAATGATTGATCATCATCATAATACATTCCACGCTGAGTAATAGTACTCGTAAATAATTTCATTATGCACTCGTAAAATCGGTTTGGATTTATATTTTATGAGCACCGCGTATAAATCGCGCCAACGAACTAATTCGTATATTAACAACGCGTTTAACAACCAACCGGCAGTACAATGCGTGAGACCGGAAGTGCGAGGAGGAGGACAGAGTTTAAAAGTTGAGAATGATTGAGAAATTAATCAAGAAACTTTTCGCCAACTTTTTTCGCGAGTTTATGAATATATCATCATCGTACATCAAATGGCAATTAATTTAATTCAGAATGACGTTATCAATGAGGAAAAAAGTTTGTGACGCGAAGGAAAAATCCTTAATTAATTAAGACCCATTACAAGCTCAATTAAATTATTATCTGGCAATATGAATTTTGATTGATGGTGTCGGCGACAACGCGCTGGGATTTTCGCATCGTCGCAATGAAATTTAAAAAGTTTCGACGCTAAGATACCACAATGTGCGCACCACCCGCCCGCGATATCAATGTCGGCGGCGGCAAGAATAACGTGCGCGATGCTCGTCTCGAAAGGCATTCAAAACTTGCTGGGAAAAACGTAATTATAGTGCGCCGAACTATGGCACTTTAATAGTTGCATTTTTAATTAAAAATCGCACCACTTCGCCGACCAAAGTCGCGCCGAAACTTTGCATAATGGAGACGCATTAAATAAAGTGCTCGAACCCGGAGCGCTCAAAAAAAGTTTAAAAATTAAAATTTTATATCGCGATTCGTCCCATTGTATTTGCATTTAAATAATTTAATGCGTACTGAAAGTTACAAATAAAACTTTACAGTTAATTAGGCGTAAAATCCACGAAATAATTAAGTTTTTTTGGGCGCGCGCACTTTCGGAGGTGATAAAAAGCAGGCCCGCGAGTAATGAGATGAGATGGTGAACACTATCAAATAAAACGGGGAAAGAAGCATTAACTCCAGCTTTAGAACAGAAGCGTGCAAGGGCGCGCGTGCGAGCGCACGCATAATAAACCGAACTTGTTGATAGCCTCGGGAAGAGAGGGAAGAACCGGGTCCGGTGATAAACCCCGCTAGTCGAATGTGTTTCGGAAAAGCAAACGGGAAATCAGCATAACATTAACGCTTGCGATTTTCTTTTTCTTATGCGGCGCGCCACAATTATATCAATTGCATTTTCACTCTAACGTGAAAAATCTTGTTTCATGGCAATTCCATTCCGTCCGTGCATTATTGCACGACGCGCGCGTACTCATCAAGTGCTCTCTCTATTCACTTCAGCTGGCGCCTCCGCAGAACATCAATGCATGGACCATGTGCACTCTACTCTCCTCCGCCGCCTCCCGTGCTATGGTTTTTTTCCCGTTCGTGGATGGAACGCCTCACGTTCACTTGGCGTGCACCTTTTTCGAGTTAAAACTAATTGGGGACCCGTGTCAGCGTTATTCCACTTTAACATCAACTAGTGGCTCCGTAAATAATGATGTCCATTTAGTACGGCGGCCGCTTTTTTCCTCACGCTTGACGTTCGCCAAGTTCCTGCTGGAACAAAGGACAATAAATGGACTTGTTTTGTACCAGTTTGTTGCCTTCAATGGATCGTCCCTCGTTGCGTAAAACTAAAGTTTTAAGATATTTTCATTTAAATGTCAAATTCACCAAGGGGATTTGTGTAAAAGTTCATCTCGAAATTGACTTTGAATAATGGCGGTCGCAACTCAACTCGTCGTGAAATAAAATCGCGAAGAGATGCTACGATTTTTACCTGAGTGCAATTTTCATTAGGTTTTCCTGCGGACTCATGCCATAGTTGTATGCAGGTAGAGAGCGCGCATCGAGTTAATTCATACGGCCATTTGTCTTGTTGGCGGTTTGGCTTGATGCCATGAACGCCACTGCCGCCGCCGCTGCCGCCCGCGTTCCATTATGCGCTAGATCCGAAGGAGGAAATGCTCGCCGATTACGTATTCGCATATTGCATAAAAACGTCTTCTGCTCTCGAACAGATGCTTCCGGAACTTTATTCCTAATCTTGAGCGCGAGCCAGCCGGCAATGCGGTTCTCCAACTATCTCTACGTCTCTCCTTCAACAATGCGACGAATTGTCATCGCGGGCCATTTTTGCGCTGCGGCGGCGTCGGCAGCGGTAAGGATGGTGGAAAGAGTTAAATGATTTAATGTAACGACTCTCGAGACTGTCGCTTCGAGTAACGAGCAACCGGGAGGATATCGTAGATAAATAGAGAGTGAGGCAGTCATAATCATAAGAAACGCGACACGATGGGAATAAATGTCCGGGTGCGCATCGCGTAATGGGAACGCATGATGATAATTACATTCACTTTGTAATTATATTCAAAGCATTCGCCGGTGAATGATTGCCGCCCCCGCTGCGTCCTCGTCGAACACAAATCTTGTTTTTGCGAAAATTTCGAGTTTGAGTTACGCATTCGAATCAAAGTTTGGCAAGATTAATTCCAAAAAGGGGAATTATTTAAAACACGACCATTTGCGCGGAATTAGACGCTTTGCATTCGAACGTTCGCTCGCCACCGCTACCGCTACCGCTGCTGCCGCCGTCGACCGATGAATGGGATTGCTCTTCTTCGCGTGACACTAAAGTGCGCAATTCGCCAAGCACGGTGCGCTGTAACTTTGCCTGCGTGGCGCACGCCGCCACCGCCGAATGAGAAAAAGTACTTCTCGAGCGAACGCAATTGGAGCAAATTTAAATTCGCACCTTTGAAAAAGGGGTGAGCACCGTCGGGGTGCGCACACAGCCTCATATGCATACGATTGATCTTTTGCTCGGAACGAATTGTGAGATTGAAATTTTCGTGTGCGTTACACGTGAAATTGAAAACACTTTCCAAGTAGTTACAACTCTTGCGCAAACGGCAAGACGAACGGAACGAACGAACCGCACGCGAACTTTGCGATTGCCTCGTACGTGTGTGTGCATTTCCTTTTCGGCGGCGGCAGCGGCCCTTTTGCCTTTTGTGCGCGTATACGTGCGCGCTCCGGATGAATCTTTACGCGCGCGCCACGCTCACCTTTGCCGCCTCACGCGACCTTTTCTCGGTCCTAAACACACTCGGCGAGACCATGCGTCAAGACCACATCTGAGGGGACGGTGGCGGGCGTCGCGCCTTGCCGCTCCTCGTGCTCGTTTTATTTGCGCACGCCCCGTGTGATGCATTTGTAATTATTTTATGCAAATAACCCACGACGAGGACAGCGCGCGCACAACGAGAGGACGAAGTTAATTTTTCCAAAGTTACATTTTGACAGTCCTAGTTAATTATTTATCTTGCTTAAAGATTCCACAAGATCTCCAACCCTGAAATCTAACACGTAAAAGCAGCACAAGGACAAATTCTTTAACAACTGATCCTTTTTCGAGAGTGATTATTTATTTTAAGTATGACATATTGAATTTCAATTTATTTTTCTTGCTTTCTTTGAGAAAAACAATAAGAGGATCGCATTAAAGGGGCGGATGTGTTCTTTGTTAAAGTGACAACATTACAATAATATTAGGAATATTGAATTTATAGCCATAATTAATTAATTGATATTTATCAAGACGGTGAGATGATGTTTGAATGTATTATTTGGTTGGCATGCTATACATGTAGCTTTATTGTTGCACTGATCCGATTGCGGCGTGTTTCCGTTTATATATTAGCCGCTCACAGCATTTGTATATCCTGCAGATAATACGCGAACACAGGTGGCGCGGGGGCGGTTCGTGTCCATACATATGCGTGCGTGTGTGTGTATGTCGCCGTATGCCGCCGCTGCCGCCCCAGCGCGCAATTCTATATTAATCTCAATTGCTCGGCGCGTATTTGCTGTTGCATTGTATGCGTTTGTTTGCGGTTCGGCCAGACTCAATATTTGTGCTCTCGCTCTTCGGCGCAGCGTGCAGTACGTTTGTTCGGCTCATGCGGCATTAATCGGCGGCAGGGTATGCATCCCATTCGCATTGCGCATCAAACACGCCGAGCTGGATATCGTTGATATTGGATACACCTATTTAATTAATCATTTGTTCAATTCATATAAATGCATATCCTCCGGGCCGGCTAAGGTTAAGCTAACACCCCGTATAATGTCATTTCTATTTTAGCAATAACATTTCTCAGAAGTATATTTTGCACAGTTAAAACGCACGTCTTTGTCGTTTTCTTTGCAGCAACAATAAACAGGTTCATAAATTTCATTTCATAACTTTTTTTCTTCTTCCAACTGACTTCTCTTTAGAAATAGGTGGCGGTCGCGTTTTATGCCCCTTTCGCGCGTTGCACTGCTCTTGAGACTCTTCTCTTCTCTTCTCCGGGGTACTTCACTACCATGCTGCCGCCGCCGCTGGAGTGTTGCGAGCAGCGTGAAGTTAAATTAAAAATTTCCACACTCGAGTGCGTGTCTTCATTTCCAGCGTTTTGATAACCCATAAAAATGTCCGGAATGTGTCATTTTGTCGTGCGAGTCGGGGATCGCCGAGATGGAAAGTGGCAGTCGGCTTTGTGACGTTTTTCCGAAACGCAAATGAAAAATTAAAGCGACAGCGGCAAACGTTGACGATAGTTTATATAGTTTATGAGGCGCAAGTTTGTTGCTAGATCACTAACGAAGGGAAAAAAGAATCTGATGGAAAAACGAACGAGTACAAAAAGATTGAAAAGAAGACAAAACGGCGGCGTGGTTATCGGGGCGGTAAGGAAAGGAGAGTGAATTTTACGATGCGCCCGCGCGCCTGCGCACTTTTCGGGGTAATTTTCTTTCCGGCTCCTGAATTACGGAAAACAGTTCGACTGTAAATTACGACGACGATCGCCGCGAAGGTGGAGAAAACGGTATCAATGCCGTTCGTAAAAGTCGAGGAAAATGCTGTGCGATCGCTGTGAACGGCGATGAAAGGAATAGGCATATCAAAGGAGGAATTTCGGTGAATTGACGTTTGCGAATCAATCGGGAATTGAACTATTTTACGCAACATCCTGTCCACCAAAAAGGGTGGTTTCGCCCCATTTTGCTCTCTTTCATCCGCAATGCGGCTAGTGACTTGTAGTTTTCTCTGACTAATGATATCTTAATTGAAAATACGATAATTCAACTATTTTACTGGAAGAACCTTAGAAATTTAACCGTGAAATTTCAAAACATTCTGTATAGAGGCAATATCAAGGCTATTGGGGGATGAAACATTGGTCGAAGTAGCGGGGGCTGTTCGATAAATAAACTAATGCATGTCATGCAACTGTTTGCGTATCGCACATATGTGCACTACCACTACGACCCCCAGCATTCGTGCACCTATTCAGAATAAACATGTTTATGTTGCCGTTTGGCCAAAATAACCAATAATCACGCAGTGCGGCGGCGGCAAGAAGCCAACAGAATATCAAAACCAAAAAATGCGCGAAATGGAATAGCCCTTTTTGGCATGGGGTGCTGTACTAGAACCCCCTGAAGGGCATATATATGCGTGTGTTGTATCTAACTAAACCATGGCCTCCCGATGGGAGCGCAACCACACGACCGGAAACAGCGGAAAAACACACATGTGCACCCTCTCGGCGTGTTTTACGAATCACATCGGAATCGACGTTTTGATTTATCGCAAGTAATTTATTAATAGCTCAATGCTATTGCGGGGGCGGCAGTAGCGGTTCAGGCGCAATGAATGACAAAAGGAGAGGGGAAATTATGCGCTCACATTGCAAAGACAAAGCGAAAGGTTTCTATATGTGTGTATGCGTGTAGTAAATATGCGGTGCTTCGAATATGTAAAATGCATTAAATTTATGGACGGGTTATGCATGATATGCACGCGAGGACGCGACGATTTGCGTAAGAACCGCGCGCTCGTAAAAGAAATGACACAAAAACCAACAGCAATGAATGAACACCCGCACATTATTTACCATCTGTTATTCAGAATATCATTCATATATACGTTTTTCCCCCGCATGTTTGTATTCATATCAAGTATTTTTTCGCACTATTTGTAGCAAGATCATTTATTAATTTTTTTGTCCATTTACTTCAACACGCGAGTTGGTCCTCATTAGGATTATTAATAATTCTAAATAACACAATGCGAAATTGAAAATCATAAATTATTATGTTGGAGTAACAAATAATTTCTATTTACGGTTTTATAGAGCACAAATTATTCAGAGCAACAAGGATAATAGACATTCACATTTTGAACAATGCAATAACAATGGGTTTCGCTATTCAAATATTTATTAAAATAAACATTGTGTTATGCTGCTCATGCAATTTGCATGTTATTATCCTCGATATCCCAGTACTGCACGCGTGCATCCTTTTTCTAGTACTAGCAGGAAGCACACTGCTGCACGCTGTAATATGTGGCCACAAAAATATGCATGACACATGATGGTCATGCGCGTAGAAAGTTAAATAAAGCAAATACGAGTCACTTCATAATAATATCTAGTTCGCTACCTGCCAGGTTAAGACTCACAACAGAATAATTTTTATTCTCTCAAACATTTCATAGAAAAATATCGTTTATTCAAACAAAAAGTTATCTATTACTTACTTGAAAAATAAATTTCCTCGTATGTTCGCTGAAGGAAAAGAATGTTGAAGTAGCTGTAGTAACATATAAAGAGACGTATCTTGTTAGAGTGTCGCAAGTATTTGAACTTGTTCAACAAACAGGAATGACGATGGATGCACTTTAGCAATAATAATATGGCAGGATTGTCATGCGATGATAAGAAGCTGGATATATTTGCGTATTTTCTTCGTAGCTATTTTGCCAGCGACTTGCTTTCGCGCGAAACAGACCAGAATAAAGTAAACTTGACAGACGACAGGTTTACGCGGATTTGCATTGTGTCGTTTGTCAACTAACATAGCTCGTTGCATAAATACGAATGAATTTTATTTGGAATTTAAACATTTCCTCACGAAACTTTTCCGAAACTAATAATTATAAATAGCACTCGGAAATGTTTTGACATTTATTAGGCCAAGGAGGATCAACAATTTGCGGTGGGAAATTTATTTAGTTGAAGAGAGCAGACGATGTACTTGCGGGGGTGGCGAAAGACGTGAACGCGTACGACAACAAGACAGGCGTGTAATTATGCCGTCATCGTCGAATTAGAAATATCTGAGCGATTAATAGGCATTAATTATCCAATTAGTTGGAAGTCGACTCCGCTCGAGAGGAGGAGGTGGAGCGGGTAAAGTTTCAAGTTTATATCGGAATAAACTTCCACTTCTTGGCTCGTGCGCGCGCGTGCTTCCTGGCGCTGCCGCTGAAAAGTTTCGAATGCAAAATCGACGCCAATAATTACGCAGCAACGCGAAGCATTCGAACGAAACGAAGATTATTGCTTTAATAAACTGCGCGATAAAAACGCACTGCGCCCGCCCGCACACTGCGAGGCGCATTAAAATTTATTATAAGGCTTGCAACGCATTCTCGAACGCGAGCGCAAAATGCTCATTTATGCAATTCAATTAAAATTTTATATTTGCCTATTGATTCACAAGTCGAGGGTGGGGGGTAGATACAAAATGTGGGTGCCTAATCTATTGAATTGATTCATTCAATTTTATTTTGGGCTCGTTATCGTAAAGTATTTCAATTAAAAATTAAACTCACAAGATTTATACGCTTAGATACAGTTGCAAGCATTTGGTTCATTACGATTATGATTAGCACATTTGCTTGTTTGGCAGCGTTCTCTCCGGGACAATTTCTATCTTTGCGTAGATTTCGCATTTTATGTTGCGCAGGAACGAGGAAACGTGCAGTAAATGTGCTCCGGGAAACTGAACACACACATCTCGTTTGCATTGTCGACGTCTTTGAGCATATTGTTCTTCCTGTGAAATAAGCAGGCGCGCGGCCATCTATTTAATAGTTTTAAATGAAACTTTCTCGAGCGCGCACACGCTTAACGGAGCCGGAAGAAATTCGACGTAACTATGACAATTGCTCGTGGGGAGTGGCGGCGGCGGCGACGACGACGACGACGACGCAAATGTAGACGACGACTGCTACGCTTCTCGTCTGCATAATCAGCAAGGAGGCGGCTGGCGACGAATTTTCTAACTTGTTTGAATATTAGATAAATTTTAATGAATAATTTAAATTTCACTTTTTTGCATGCAATGTTTGCGCACCAGTTAAGCACGAATAGAGTTTACAAAGTGGAAGTTTGGAGAGGGAAAAGCCTCGTAAACTTTTGTCATAAAACCGTGGCGGGTTATTGCTGTTTAATTATAAATGAGTGTATTTATCTTGAAAGTTGCGCACATTTTTCACGATTCGACCATTATTAATAAATTTGCAAATGCGAGCCTCGCGTGGAAATTGCGAGCGAAGAAGAGATAACGAGTATCTATCAGGCAATGAAGAAGCAGCGCGCACACACGAAGAGAGGCAGAAAGAGAATTGGCGAAGCAAAGCAAATGGTATAATTAACTAAGTTCGTTTCGATAATTAAATTTATAGCAGCGACTACAAGCAAAAATAGCTCGCGGGCGTAATCAACTATTACTTGTACTTCTTTAGCTCTCTTCCTTCTATTCTCTTTCCTGAAATTCTACGCCCGCTGATTTTCTATATGTGTATATAAGAACATTGCCGGAAATTAGAATCCGGTTAACTCAAGATGTATTTTCACCCAACAGTGAAACACATTTCCAAAGCGCAGAGTTTCTTCGTATTTCCTTGTTAGTTTATTCACATATGACTGGTGATTTAATATGAAAATTTCTCTAGAAATTTGAATAGTCCTTTCATAGGAAATTCAGGTTATTCATGGTAATCACTCGGTGTAAAAGTGAAAAATATCAACTATTACTTACTTATGTGAAGACATGGCGTAACATCCGCCTCTGCAAGCAGGGAACGGAGTTAGTTTTCCTCTCGAACAAACGCGCTGACGTCGTCGAAGATTCTAATCGTGGTGTAAATCTGAGCGGAACGAGCATTTGCACCCTTCGCGAACGTTGCACATTGCGGGATGCGCCCTTCTTCCTTGCTGTTATTGTCGGAGGGCACGTTTCCTCAGTGGAGGGCGGCGGTGGCGCAGCAGCGGCCAAGCGGAATGTAACTTGTTGGGTGTTATGACCGCAAGTATACATCTTCGGTCCGGCTGTGTTGTACAAGTCGACCGCAGCTCTCGCATTTTCTAAGACAATGCACACGCACGCACCGCAAATCCTCATCCATGTCTTCTTCGGCTGTACGTTCAACTGGAATGTTGCTGCTTGCAAACCGCTGATATCGCCGCATGACTGATAATAAATTATAAATTACGAATGCAGCGCAATCTTCTTATTTTCAACATATTACAATAATACAGCGAATTTATTTAAACGCAATCGCGCAGAAGGACGATTTCCTTCTGCACATTTTTCTTCTGCTTCGCATTCAAACAAAGTGCTTATAAAAATTCGCTTAGAAGCGTTTTGCGTAATTATGAATCGTGAGCGAGCGAATGGAAATAATGAAGAAGAAGACGAAGAAGACAAAGTCTGAAAAATGCGTGCAGTCAAGTGCGAGTTTTTATCGTGCGCGCGCGCGTAAGAGATGAACGAAAAGATGGTGCGCTTAGTAATTTCTTGTAGAAAATTTAAATGACAACCGATTCCAATCTACCAATTAAAACTTTCGCGGAACGGAAGCACGTTTAGCCATTACCGTTGATAAACTTAGCTTGCTGCATCTCCCAGCGCGAAGAGCACGTTCTGTTGACCTTAATACCATTTTTTCTTCGCAATTCGAGAATGTAATATCCCAAGAAAAATTATCATCATTCGGTTATTTTTTTGGTAACCGCCAATAGAATTCAAATGTGCGATTAAAGCTCAAGTGCGCAAATAAATAGTGGGTCTATTCATGCGCGCATTTAGCTGAATAATTAATAACCTCACCAACAAATCGAGCACGCGCTTCATCCCTCTTGCAGCTTGCTGTTCTATGAATGCGTGCTCATCCCCATTGTCACATTCCTCGTTGTTGTATTCGCGGGGCACACTCTTGAGCGTAATTGCACGGCACGGCATGCGCCTTTGTGCGAAAAGTCGGATTGCTTCCAATCTCCTCACTCTCTGAGCTTGGAAAGCTCAAGCAACGCGCTTTGCTACCGCTGCCGCCACCGCCACCGTTCGCATTCAATGGCATTCATTGCTGCTCCTTGGTATTCAGCTGGCGTACATCATGAACAAGGTTTGAATACATTCGAATGTGAATCTATCCGAGAAATATTTCTTAAGTGTAACATTTTTGCAAATTAGTCCTTAAGACAAACGCGACTTACAGTTGTACGGCGCCAATGTAAATTTAGTGGTGGCGGCGAAGCGACGGGAAGAGAGCACGAAGCACGTATTAAGTCTTTACGGGATTATGCGGCCGCGCTGGTGGCAACCGATGTTGATGATGCGTGTTTCCGAGGCGGCTTTGCGTTCTCGCCGTGTTTTCCTTGGTTTTCCATCGTTTTCCTGCACAACTACGCTTCGTACGTCGTACATAAACACATACGACTTTCTTCCTGTCGTCGTCGTCCTCGTTGGCAGCGTCTTGAGCTTGTTCTGCTGATATACAGCGTACGCGCTGTGTTTGTGGGGGTTGTTAGTAAGTGATGCGGGCGCGCCGGCAATTAGTCTCTTCTAGCACTATATGCTGGGGGTGGTTGAGTACAAAAGCGCAGCAGCAGCAGGAGCCGCCACCGCTGCCGTCGAGCCAACGAAAGCAAAAGCGTTTACCGACCATTATATCTGCATTATTAAAACGCTGTCGTTGCCATCGTCACCAGCGCGCTGTTCTACTTACAGCATTTACAAATAGTTGAGCGCACAAGTGGGGGCGGCAATGCATTCACGTGAATGTATACCTAATGAGGAGATAAATACCCTCATTTATCCTCGACGTATGTGCGTATATCCCTATTTGGCTTAGTGATTAACAAGTTGTTCAAACATTTAAGGATTTATTACTTGTTACTTGTTACGATTCAATAATCTATTTTGGCTAAGAATACATTGATGCCGTGTGTAATGTAGGTCATTAATTGAATTTCTGATTTTGCAGTCGGTCTTTCACCCGTGGATGCCGTGCTTGGGAGAAGTGCAACACTGCCTTGTGACATTGAGCCGGATGTGCGCGAGGATCGAGTTTACATGGTCCTTTGGTACCGGGACAAGGACAGCAAGCCGATATACAGGTGAGTGACGGGGTCTTTTGCCTCTTGCCACAAACTTAACCTAGCCAGTAACGAACCACCCCCTCGTCGTGACACCCACCCAAAACACGACTAGTCGACTAAGTATCAGCATCCAATTTCGGGCACACATGATAAATCAGCCGGGCTATGACGTATTGAATTACCGCGACGTCAAAGACTTCATTAATTTACAATAAATGAGCAATTACTACTGCGCATGCTCACAGGAGCCATGATTACATGGCGATTGCATTTGCATTTGTTGGCGTGCAGAGCGCATACGTCGAGTGCGCGAAATGGTCTCAAATTCTCAAAGCGTGTCCGACCACCGAATTCCCATAATTCGCTAGCTAATGATGAATGAAGGCGCGCACACCGAGCGGGATAGAGACATGACTGAAATTTGTTTCCTGTCCCGGCTTGCAAAAGGAGTTTAATACGTGGTATCGTAGCGTCGAGTTCGTGACTTTTCCGTATGTCGGTTCAATCAATCATAAAACTCCCTCATGTGCCACACCGGACAATATCAATCAATTATTTTTCATTTCGTTAATTACTTGTTTTTTTCTCGAGTTTTTCTGTGTTTTCCCCAAAAAATCAATCAATTTTATCACATGGCAAACAATGCTAACAGCGAAATAATCGTCGGTAAGAAGTAGAATTATTTAGACACACATCACAAAAGTGCTTGTATAACAATGACAAATGTGCGGTAATTTTAAGCCCATCACGATGATGATAATGCGCGGCGATTAAAAGTGTAGCAATTGACTTTCGAGCGATATAAACATTAAGGGTGCCAGCTAGCTGGATAGCGGGAGCCTGGCTGGTGGTGGTGTTTTATGCATGCGGACATGCAATGATGCGCGCTTGACAAGAATGCCGTTTGACGGGGTAGCGCGCTTCCGGTGAGCTGCGAAATTTCATGTTGTCACGTTGGCGGCACGTCCTGTTCACCATATAGAATGCGCAAAGGCACATTTGACGTCGCATTGTCACGAAATGCACTCGGCGGCGGCATCGTCATGAATTTGTGCAAACCGCACGAGCAAAAGTGTCCTCTTGCTCGACGGTGGCGGCAGCAATGGCTTGCATTGTTTCTTTTGTTTCTCGTGGTTGTACTAACTGCGATAGAGGTGAAGTGTCATTGGGGTCCTTCAACTCCATAATTACACAACCCCTATATGCATTCGTACGGATCGCGATTAGTCACGAAGATTTCTGCGTGAACACTCAACTCAATTGAATTCACTACGAGCCCTCGCGCACAACTCTCGTGTGCCAGAGTGGAATATAAATTATCATTCCGGCACGAATTATTAATATCTGCTAAATATGTGCAAGTATGCCTCGTATTCAATTTCGCTGCTCTCGGTATTTTTCAATAAGGGTGGATATTCGATGCAATTGATTGCGTATGTGCGAGCGAATTTATTATTCCGAGGGAAATTCTTTCGTTCGATTGCTTCATCCTGAAAATGGCGAATCATCAAGGTGGTTAAAGACGCTCTTGGGACACGTTGGTCCATCGTCTAAGAGGAGTTTAATCGACAAGATGAACTCGATAAGCGTACGATTCGTATTGGGACGTGTGTTTGCTCCTTGAGAATATGGCCTCTGATCGAATTTGATGACACGTTTCGAATGAGGTTGGTTCGTTCGTTTGATTGCGTAGAAATGAAAATTAGTTGAATGTATGTGCGAGAGGGTTGTGCGCAAAGGGTGATCTTTCATCCGCATTACGCATACATTGGCATTGGAAAGTTCGGCGGTAAGGCGCACTCATTCTGAATGATGATTAATACGTGATGAGGGAATTAGATGCGCGCGCCCCGGAGGCGGCGGTGCTGAGGTGAGGGGCGGCGGAATGATGCTGATTAGAGCGCACTGTTGTAATCCGTTCTCACGGCTTTCTGCTTTGTGTTTGAATGTACTTGAAAGTTTAAAGAAATTTATTTATAGCTAAACAGGAATTCTTGAAATAAACAAGAATATTATCTTTGATAAAATTGGATTTAGGGATTTCTGATTATTTAATTCGATCCTCTTTTAGAGGAATGTTGATTATGTATTAGATCACTCAGTATGATGTATAAATATGTATAAATGAGTGCGTTATTTATGAGTGTTTTGCATGTGTGACATCTTCTCGCATATGGATTTAACTCATTTATTCGTTCGTCCCTAGAAGTGTGCTAATAAATAATCATTTGCGGCTTAAATTATTCTCGGCCGCCTTTTGCGCGAAGAAAGAAGACACTGCCGAAGGACTGCTTTTTGGCTCTAAATTGCATACTTTTATATCATCATAAAGATAAAAAGGGAAGTTTCCGCGCACTCGGCAATAAGGCTCGACAAGGGAAAAGACTCCTACCCTTTCTTCCCTTCACCCACTACCACCACCACCACTTCCAAAAGGAGAAGCAATGTATTCTTTTTTTATAGTGTGCATCTTTTTCTTTATTCGCGGTTTTCCCGCACCCGCGGTATGCCTTATTGTACATTGTGATTTTTTCATGCTCGCGTCGGTCTTATTCGCATGCTTTTTAGTTCATGTTTTTTTAACTGTGCCCAAGGGACGCATACGATTTAGACATGTTTTACCTTTCTTTCGTCCGCCTTCTCGCGTCGCTCTCGATGTAATCATAACTTGCGCGCTGTGCGGACAGAACGAAGACGAAGGATACGGTAATGAATCAAAGGCCGATGTAATAGAACAACAAAGCGTTGCATGCAAAAATTTTAAACAAAGCTCATGCTCAAGCCAACATCCTCGCATTATCGCACAATTACCCAGCCTGCTCTAGGAGCCGAGCGGCGGAGAATGGAATTTAGCGTTTCTATTACGTTATCAAAACGCAAACGCTGTAGGGCAAAAGTGCACATGCCATTCGCGCATGTAACGCAGAGGAGGTGGTGTAAAATTAGTGCAAATTTCGACAGCCGACGACCAATTTGCGCAAGGAGTTATGCTGCTTTTAACCGAATTGGTTACCAACGCATGCACACAACACGCTCGCACACAGACGGGGAGGCATAAAATAATTGCGTATGTGAATGAGTAGACTTACTTGCAAGTCACCTGCGTGTGACGTCAACGGTGACGAACCGCGTTGGAGCGGCAACGTGTGACTGTGACGCGCCAGCAAGGATAATTGTGCGGAGTTAATGTACCATGCGCGAATCAAATGTCTTCAAGGCTCATTTGTTATACAAATGTGTACAAATATCCGTCGTGTTATCCCTAGTTTAGGCTCCTGCTTCGTCACGCCGAAGGATAATGCGAGTGCTGGCCGCTGCCGTCGGCGGTTTTCGGCGAACGAATTGTACGCAAGGAGCGCAAGTGTTTTCTTGATGCTGTCCGTGCTTGCCATGACCCTGCGGCTGTTTCGATACATGTTTTACATTTCGATTCGATGAGATTACTTACGTCTTGATAGGGAAAGACAAGAAGGGATTGCCTAGCAAGTGAGTGAGTGAGTGAGTGAGTTGTTTTGTTGTGGGTAAAAGTTTCACCACCATTCGATGGCCTAGTTGCGCAAGAAATTTAATCGGGTTCATGGAGGTAGCAAGCGTATTAAGTAGGTTTAGTCTAACTAATTTAATTGATTTGCACATTGCTTAAGTTGGAATTCTTCTGAGCACAAAGTAGGAAAACAATGAGCCTCCATTTTCGTAAAAGTCAATCTAGTTAGTTTAGAGACATAAGGGTATAATACTGCACGTACGTCAACGATGCTTTCGGCGTGTGGCAAACCGTCCCCGACGCATACACTCGCATAGTGTATCAAAACGCTGATCGTGGTGGACGTGCAAAGAGAGGCGTCGAGTATAGTGACGATGATAATGCGTAATTTATTGCCTGTTTTGCTATTCTATGTCGGCCGCTGCCTCCCGTATGCGGCGAGGCTTATAAGCATCCGCCATACTGACAGCGTGTGCCGTATCTTCTAATCGCAACCAAACAGGACTTCCGGCACATCCCGCCGTCATCCACGTACGCGTGCGAAACTATCCCTCGCATTTTTTGTGCTTCCTGCGTGCGGTTACGTTTTTGCACCCTTGCTGGAGCGACAAGCCGCCTAATACTCGGAAAAGCTAAAAAAGGTGCAAGAAATGCGCTTGCGAAGAGGGTGCAGAAGAAGAGAAAAAGGAATCACATTGTGACGACCTAGTTTTGCGCCTCTTCCGCTTATTCTTTAATTATTCAATCCGCATAAGTGGCACGCATAAAGGAAGTAACGCAATCAAGTGTCTTATTTTTTGCGCGTGCCGGACAAAGAGCGCAAATGTCGGAATAATGAACAAGCACCGTTGTTGCCGCGTCTCATGAAAAAAAGACTCGGAGGTGGGTGGGGACGGCGCGAGGTCGAGAGCAGGCGCAACGAGAACGAGATGAAAGAGAAGACGATGACGACAAAGACGTCGGTTCTTTGTTCGGCTGCCTGCTAATAGAACAATTTGAGTATATAAATCACTGACCATCGTGCGCGCTTCTATTGCTTATTTCCTCGATTGCTTTTTCTATAAAACCTGCGCGGCAGCAGACGCCCGGATGCGGAGAGCCGGGGCGAAGGATAACGGGCGAACAAGTCATCAATAATTGAGAACTCAATTCGATTTCTACAACGTTGCGGTTCGCATACTGCGAGTATTAGCCTAAAAGGCGTATTAGTGCTCTTATTTATAGTTTTGCGTTTCGTTGTACTCCATTTAGCGCGCTATATCTTGCTCAATAGACAATAAACAATTGCGGAGAGTTTCCTTTGGATAATCGACATTTATTAATATTACCGTACGCATCATTAGTTTACCCAATTTCGGCTAAATTGAGCAAACTCGCGCACGCGAAAAATCATAAAACACACCTTCATAAATAAGGCAGTTAATGTACTATTATTTCACAAAATTGAACGAAACGACCGACTTAATTATTCGAAACGCAACGCGCTGAAACTATTAACCCATTAAAGCACTTTGAGTAATGCACGCTGCGTAAAAATACGAACAATTGCACATTAGAAAATACTATGTATGTATATCGTTGCGTTTATAACTACCTATACTGGCGCAAGGAGGTGGTAGTGGCGGTGGCAATGTGTTTGTGAGAGCATTCTGAAGTATTTCCTTAAATGGGTTATCAAAATCAACGATGGCGCGTTGCCGTGCATTGCACGCCGCCCCCGACTGAATGCTATATACCTGTAAGTGGCATTTATGTTTCGTCGTCAATTAAGTTTTACCGGTGGCATTCGCAGCGGTACGACCGGATGCGAAAGAGGTCGTCTGCGAAATGCACTTGCGCATTGCTTTTTATGCGCATGCATAAATTTCAAATTTGATAATCAATTTGCCCTTTTTCCATCGGACGCACACGAATTTTGCGCGTGCCATTTTTTTCTTCATATCCTGCGTTTCGAGTGCGTTGCTTGAATGGCTTTTATTTCCATTTACATACATAAAGTGCAATCGTCCAATATGACAAATTCACTTTTTTGTGGCTCTATCCTAACTGCACCGGAATGACTAATGGAAGATGGAAAACATTGCGAAATAACCCTTGAAATAACAGTAATTTTTAGTATTTTTGCCATGACACTCGGTGTATAAAATTCGAGTGAAACATATATGAAAAGCAATTTAGTATGTCCTTTCAAGCACTAAACGTTTCGCCATTTTCTTTACGATTCTCGTTTATATTTTATTTAATATTTTAGGCAAATAAAACTCAAGAACGCCGCCGTCCTCCTTTATTGTGAGCATTTCCTCAAAATCAATTTGATAATGAATTAGGAAAATTTTCGATTATTTAATCAGTAACTTTCTGCATTAGTAATACTGAAAGCCATTAAAACTTTAATGCAGGTCATCAAATAACCATTTAACATCAATAAAGCCCAATAGATTTTCACGCGTCAAGGAATTAACCATATAATTAATTACCATCAGCATAGAATTATTAATAATGTATCATAATTTTATGAATGCTAAATTTGGTTGCGAATATTGCACGGAAGGAACGGAACAGCACACACACTTTTTCCTCGAGAAAATTACGAAAAATTAATTAAAAACTTTGTCTCCTTTCTTACGCTGGCCGCACCTGCAAAAAGTTTGCGCAAACTGTGTTTCGGTCGCTCGCCCGTTTAGGAGAAGCTTTGCTTAGTTTTTAGTCCTTCGCGCAGTTAAGTGATGCAAGTTTAGTTTAGTTATAAAGGCAAAGAAGCTCAAACTTTTCCACGACTTTGCCACTTCTTGTCCTGCCCGTCGTTTACTTGGCCTGAGAATGAATGCATAAAACATATAGCTTTTCATTAACTAATCATACTTAAAACGTACAGAGTTGCAAATAGGAAAATTCAACACTAATAATAAATTGACCGCGATATAAATCAACGCATGACATTTTTGAGTATTTTATTCATTTAAGCGCTAAACGTGTAGAATTTGAAGTATTTTAAATGTGGGTGGGTATGCAAAGGAACTTATAAATATTCAATTAGTTTGTTATTTGCATTTTCTTTTGTTTTACGTTATAGCCGCGACGTAATTTTGTGGCGTGTTATAATAATAAGGCAAATAAACACTGGGAAGTATTTTTCTTTCCTATTGAAAGCAATAAAGTGTGCGTAATTATTATTTGGTAAAATTACGTTCTCGTTAATGCGTTTGCATCGCGCGCGTTTGCCATTGTTTGCCGTTCGTCGGTCGTTGGTCGTCGACGTTGTTTTTTCTTCTTCATGCGCGTTCCTTGAACGCCGGCCGTAAAAAATAAATAAAATAAAAAACGTATTAGAGGCACGAGCAACAAAAATAAAGAGCGGGGGCGGCGGCGGCGACAACAGTCTTGGCTTGATCGCGTGAAGCACGAAGAAAACGAAGAAAAAGCAATCGCGCGCGCGCTCGCGCCACGTTGTTGCCTATCGTCTTGCAATAGCCGCCAAACCAACCGCCGCCGCCACCTCCTCCGCACTCGGCGGCGGCGTGTGTGCAGCGGAAAGGAAGGTTTTCGTAAATTTTTACTGCTCCTCAAGTCGTGCGCGCGTTGCTGCGATGAAGCAAAGCGAGTGAGTAGTAAAAAGCAAATATTTCCACAGGCCTCGCCTAATCTCTTCGCCCGGCGCGTCGTTCGCTCCTTCGTTCGTTCGTTTGTTCGCTCAGGAAGAAACACCCGTAACAACAATCGGGCGAGCGCGTAATGCGCGTAATGCGTGTTGCAGGCATTACGCACTTGTGCGTTTATTTTACGTCGCACATTTCGTCGAATATGCGTGTTTGAATTGTTGGGTTGAGTGGAGTTGCCGCCTCCCGCGCGTCTTGGATTTAGATTTGCCGGCAATGTTTCGTGTTATGTGCGTTTTTCCAGTCACTGCCTCGCGTTTCTTCCACGCGCAAGCAAACGGAAGCCGGGAATTACGCACGAATTTCGAATGCTGTTTGAGCACATTGTGCGTAACTGATCTCTGCGTCAGATTGTATTTTTCCCGAATACGTTTTTCCAACTTTTCCAATTTGAGATTACAGATAAGGCGTGGAATTTGCGTGTGTAATCAATAATTTGTAAATAATTTCCGGAAGCAACTAGGTAGGGTAAAGTTTTTATTAAGTTTAAACTTTACTAAGTTTACACAACAGTCGTGGATGGCGAACGAGCGCGCGCGCGCTTCTCTCTATTATAGATTATTAATTAATGTGTTTACGTGCGGTCAGCGCACGCCTTAAACGTGCTTGACGTGTCTGTTTTGCTTTTGCTTTGTCTACACTTAGCTTCAACTTCTTGCTTTAGCACTTTACCAAACTTGCTCAATGTCCGTCCTTACATCCGGCCGTTTATCGGACGCGTTTGTTGGCTTGAACATCAATAAGACACACTTTACAGCGGACAATTTGTTCGAAATTAACTCGCCACTTAATCTAACGATTTACTTAAAATTTTGGCGCAATATGTAAAGCATCTTAAACCTGATCACATGGACTTTAGTTTACTTAATGATCCTGCGTTTATTTATCGTCTGCCACCTTGCAAGTATTCCAAACCGCCCCTTCGTGCTCCCCTACTTCTGCACTTGTGCGTTTCCTGCGTACTTCCCGGGTTCACACTCATCAGTTCCAGGCTCGTTGTTTTCTTTGCTTTTCCGCTCGCTAACAAACCCACTCAACTCGACACTGCTCTCGCACTCCTCGACGGATTCTAAATGATGCGTGGCGCTTTTGATCTGAATAAATACATCTCGAATATCTCACGCTCGTTTTTCAGGCGTGATTTACCTGTGATATTTTCTAAAGTAATTATGGATGTAACAAGCAACTAACAAGTTTGGAAGGATGCGAAAACATATGTCCTTGTGCAATGTGTATTTCTTGTTCGAGTTGTTGATGTTGAACGGTCACACTGTGAACAACGTTCGCCGGTTTTTCTTTGTGTTTCGAAAGTGTCGAGTGCGAGTGTATTTTCTCTCTTTCACTTCTTGAATTTCTTGCTCTGCTCGAGTCCATCTTGCACAATGTCACACTGAATGTCCTTTATATTCGCACAACTACTCTGACGTATCGTCGCGAATACGTGAAGGACACACGCGCAAAAGCAGGTACAATGGCTGCTTACAACACAAAACAGAAATCTTTCGAAAGTTGTATGCTTTTTCTTCCTCTTGTTCGTTTTGTGCTTTGAGTGTATCATAGGGAAACGCACGTACGCCGTTCGTTGTTGTCCTTCATCCACGAAGACGATGAGCACATTGTGCTTTGAGAGATGCGAACACACGGCAAATTGAATTTTGCGTCCGAAAACAGCAGCACACTTGTGCGCCGCGTATGTTTTTGCGCGCGTGGCGAACGAAAGAGCAATATGAAGAAGAATGTGGTTCATTATTTAATAGAATATCGAAATCAAATTTATGTTTCGCACAAATATCTCATTAATAATACTCTAATAAATCTTACTTAGACGGGGATTTAAAAAAGGGCGCAGGATGAAGCAGAATTCACGGTGTTTGAGTATTTATTTTGGATTTCCGGTTTGCTTTATTGTGTCTGAGTTATTGTATCCTTGATGAGCGGACATGACATGCCAATGAAACGCGCCATAAAGCATTCGCGCACGCCGAGCGAAGGGAAAACACGAAGCAGAAAAGAGAAGAAAATCGCATCATGGCATAGACGGGCGTAACCAATTTAATAAAGATAATACAAAACGCTTAGATCGGCGAAATTTTAATAATCTTTATTGACTCTAATCCTTATTTCATCGAGCGCCCTCTCTTCTCGTTCGCTACTCGCAAACGATCCTTATTCGTTCGCCTCTCATTGCACCATTATCATCATCTCACTTTAGTCCTTTTTGGCGCACAGCTGCAGCATGACGAGCTAAAGCAAATAATCCCGCATCGAGAAGACGGCAGAGCAAGATCAAGAGTTGAATGTTTTTAATTAAATATTTATTTCCCTTCTCTTCTTACATCGCTCTTCGGATTCATCCTCTCATCAGATCGCCTTGTTGTCTTCGCGTTCACTTTGTAAATTTCGATCGAGAATAAAATTGCGGCTTCAATTTGCGTATTTTACGATAACAGTTATTAAATTGCTCATTAAACAGCTCTTTCACTTTTTAATTACACCATTTATAATGAGCAATTTTGTCTTTTTTCTCTCAAAAAATTGATCAAACCAATATTTCCGGGATCGTTAATAATCATCAATTGCGAGGGAAACAAGTTTTTTTCGTTTTCTTTCGTAACACTTAATTGCTGTTTGAATTATTCGCGTATTAACGCAGGGTGTATGGGGGTTGGCATGCATATGTACATAATGAATATGAATATTCATGTGCGAGTATTTGAGTGTGTACGTTCTTTTCCGATGAGGGCTCAAATTAAATATTTACGCTGGGAAAGTAATCACCGATTCACTAATCGACTCATCGTCGAGTCGATTAATCAAAAAGATTAATTATCATCGTCGTCATCATCATCATCATCGCTGGCGGTTGCTTCCTATGCATTCATAATTATGAATAGTTTAATAGAAATTTCTCTTCTTCCTCCTCCTCCTTCGTCGGCGTAATCTTATGAATTTTTTACGATTATTTTATCTAGTTTGAGTATCTGGAAACAAAGTTAAAAAGCTTAAAATAGTCTCTTAATGAACAAAAACAACACGAGAAGTACGAAGAAATTTCTTGCCAACTACTTTAATGAACTTAATTTTTAAGTCGAAACTTTGTTGCGCCGTGAAACACTTGAAACACAAAAATCGCAAACGGCGAGGAAGAAGTCAAGGAGAGACAAAAAGTCGTCAATGCCAAAAGTGCTCTACTCTCTCCTGCGGTGCAGCTCATGAGAAATACGTAAAGTTTTTCACTTAATTTCCCTAGCCGGACGTTCAGTAATTTCCCTCGTTTTTTCCTCGCAGCGGGTTGCAGTGGGCAACAACAATTTTTTCTGATTTATCCATCTGCCGCTCCCCGGGCGGGTGTCAAAGAAGACGCACCTGAATTATGAGCAGTGCGCACAAGATTGTGAATAATTTCGCGAGTGTGCGTTCAAAAATTATGCGTGTAATTAGTTTGGACGTCATCTCTCCACGCTCGACGTCATATTTCAAGCCCTTACACTTCGTCTTCATGCGCGAGAGCATGCAATATATAAATTTTCATATACCAAGTTCCTCGCCGTCGTCGTCGTCGTCGTCCTTGCCGTCTTTATACACTACGCCCGCAAATTTATTCGGTGTATGGCGGATTTTCTCTCAGGCTCGCGCATGACGTGTTGTCTCTCCAGGCGAAAACATGCGCAACTCGCTGATGTAAACGTACAAGTTATTCAAGGCAATGCCAACATCTCTTCTCCGCTCGCTCGCTGCATGCACTCGCGCTGTGGGTACATTTCCATAGTGTATTTTGTAGGCGCATTATTTATACCTCA
Source organism: Anaulacaspis nigra (assembly GCA_030264675.1). Classification (NCBI taxonomy): domain Eukaryota; kingdom Metazoa; phylum Arthropoda; class Insecta; order Coleoptera; family Staphylinidae; genus Anaulacaspis; species Anaulacaspis nigra. The sequence continues at coordinate 144,581 of JARJDV010002748.1, forward strand.
TATAAAATATTACGAAAATGTCAACGTGCTTTACAAAAATATGACGCGCCGAATCACACAATATATACGAAGAGATTTCTCTTTGTCTCCGCGCGCGCACACGTCTTATTTGCCTCGGAGCATGCGGGATGGAAAAACTTATCCAACGTATATATTGAAAAGGTCAATACAATCATTCTTGCAAATAAATACATTAAATTACGAATACTTTATTTATACGCTTTGTTTCTTGTTTGTTTCAGGTATGTGGATTCAATCTTTCGCTCTGTGTTCTGCGTGTTCGCAAAAGCAATCTCGTTAGAGATGAAGGAATCAAGTTCTGAGTAGCCAGACAAACGAAGTAAACAATTTTTATTTATCAATTCTATTCGCAAGCTTTCCACGTCGTTCGCAGTCAACGAAAAACAACGTGTCATTAGGCGGAGTCGGGGAATTTTGCCATTAAGTATGGTTAAAATGAATAGAATTAATCCTATAAATAGTCGGGGAATTTTCAGTTTGTATCGTGCAAGTACGGTATTAAGACCAAAGTAGACAATGCACTTATGACTCGTGCGCACCGCCGCCACTGCGTTCGTTACACGGACTGAAATTAGTCGTGCACTGCTTGTTTCTGATGTCCGAAGAACCTTAAAATGCTTTTTACGGTGCTGTTAACGACAACGCAAGGCCGCTCACTCCGGCGCTAATACGATGAAGGCGGGGGTGGACGGAACGCGTGCAATACGGCCCCCGTGTAGAGTGCAAAGAGTGGATGCGAATCACACAAAATCGTTGCCGCCACCGCTGCCACCGTGTACGCAATGACCCAAAATGCTGCAATGCTGCAGCACAGTCGTTTGCTTTTTTTTGTCGATCCTATTCGCTCGTTTTGTAACGTAGCATTGCGATGCAATGCAGCGCACTGAAACATCCTAAAAAAATAGTCGGAGGACGGACGTAACAACGCTAAATGCTCGGATGTTAAAGTATTAAAAGCATTCGCTCGGTGGCTACTCATGTGTGATATTATCCTCTATTTTCAAACAGAATTTTTTTCATTTTAAACCGTATTATCGCTAATAATATCCGGGCAGAGCGCACAGTTCAATTCGATTATTTTCACAATATTTATGGGCGACGCTCAATTGTTAATGCTTCTTGTTTTGTTCGCCGGATACGGAAAGATACAAAGCAGTGTGTGTATAAATTGCGTTTTCTAAAACAATATAGGAAGCAACACATTTTTGCGGGAGCCGGAGCCGAGCAGCGGCCATCTATCTAGATCCGCGTGGCGTTGGATTTTTTAAATTCTCGCGCGTTGCACGACGGCGAAAAAATTAATGTTTGCTTCCCTCGCGTGTGCGCGTCCGAGACGAGCGAATGTTCGCTGCATAAAAAAAGCACTTTACAAATCGGGTTAATTTCGTTAACGGCTGACTCTCTCGCGTACGTATACATAAAAATTACACGCGCACATGCGTAAGTACACACCGCGTATACATTGACAGGACAACCGCGTTCGCGAGCGCTACAAGAGTAATATTTGCGCTCGCGTTCGTTTAATCTATGCATCGCTGAACGTGAACGAAACGAATTCGTTTGTTGCTTTTGAGCATATGCGCTTTGCGAAATGTATGAAAATATCTGCCGAATACGACGACGCCATAGGTGGTGGTGCTCTCATGTAGGTCGAGTGCGTAAATAGAACAGCGAAAGTGAAGATGATTCGTTTGACTTTGATATATGCTTCTTGTCTTTGAATTTTTTTGTGTGTGCATTTAAAATACCGAGGGTGCAGAATTTGGTTGATAGTTTATTGGTGGGTTGTTTATGTATTTCCAACATCCTGTAGGATTTTTTTGCAGTCAGTCCATTTATTACACAGCCAGCGTTAGCTAACTAGGTTTTGAGTTAATGAAAGAATACGGGCGTTCACTTACATGCCACTCATTTGCAATTCCACATTGTCCTTATACGCGCGCGCACACGATGCTGGCATTCGTTGCCTTTTATTTTAATTAGGTTTTCTACCTTTTTGGCTTTGGTGGCTGATGGTCGTTTCCGATGGCACGATGTCGCCTCGCGCGCTTCGGGCGGGCTGAGGTTTATTTAATTAAAGCCTTCCACACACGTCCTTCGTGCTTTAAGATAACACAAAAACGGCTCGAGCTTATTATCGTTTCTCGCGTGCGCACCCCGTACGACATCTATTTTAGCGTTTAGCATTTGTTATTGCTTTTTGTTCGCCGGCCTCCACCTTCTTCGCGCATATGTCAAAGTTGCCATGGCAACAGTTTATGTATTGTTTACTTCAGTTACGGGCGCGCGCTCGTCTTTCAAGCAACAAATGCATGCAGCAACGATGGGCGCATAAAACGACGACGTTGCCGCCGCCAGCGCTGTAAATCACAATTACAAACTGGAGCATTATAATCGGCGGCGGTTATCCAAGTCGGTCTGGAGGCGGTTTGAAGCTACCCGCGTGGCGCAGTTTAAGCTCCTCGAGGGGGTGTGAGCCGACACAAGTCGAGAGTAACGTTGGGCAAACACCGTTCATATAATGGCTGAATTTATGAATTATTATCTCTGGACGAACGATGTTGGCGTTTGCACGTAATGGCTGCCCATGGCATACGAGAGCGTAGAGAAGCACTCCTTACTCCGCACGCCCATATTATATCCGGTCATATTACATATCTCGGTACGCCACAGTGCACACAAAACACCAAGAATGCCAAAATGTGCCGCCTCAAATGCCAACAGCCGCCGCCGCCGCGTATCTGCCATCCGAGTCGCTCGTGCATTTCGAAGGAGACGACACCTTTGGCCCTCGCGAAGTGGATGAGCATTTGCTTTCCGAGTCAAGACGACAAAGCGTGTTATTATGAAACGTTTGCGGACCGCACTTATGAGATAAGCAGTTATCAGTGTGTGTCATCACACTGCCTCATTATGATCGTTAAATGACTATCAGGACTTTGAAATGTGTTGCATTTAAACTTTGAGCAATTCAATAACGGAAATTACTCTTGTACGGTTGTTGATTTAAATATGATATGTCAATTCAAAAAGGTAGTACTTACATTTTCTTGACATACCGAGTACCTCGAGTTGACCAAGCAAACAGAGACAAAATGGAAAAATTGAGGAAAAAACTTTACGGAATACTTTCTTCCAAACGTTTTGCACGTTTTATTTGAGTGCTTTGAAAAGTTTTCTCGCCGAGCCAATCGCTTAACTTGCATCCGGCAACTAAACAATACAATTGAAAAGTCAAAAAAGCCGCTTTCCAACTTTTAAATTGCATTATATATTTAACAATTTAGCATTGCGTGGAAATAACAAACGTGTTGTACTCGAAATATAAATTTTCCACGTTTCCACGAATGGAAATATCTTGGAAGTAAGTTGTTGTGCAGTTCGAACGCATAAATCCAGAAAGGGCACGTTAATTATTTATTACGCTCATTTGGAAACCGAATGAACATTGGGAATGATGCGTTTTGAATAATTTATTATACCAAGCTGCCTATACGTAATTAGCATACATCCACATGCGGCTTTCGGAATTCGCCAGTACGTACTGTTTAGCCGCCCCCGTTCTACCGAAAACGAGGTGCGATTTGGTTGTGTTGTGATGTCAGGAAAGGGTGGCACATGTCCATCACTAACCCCATCACATGCGATTAGCAAGCTTTTGCTCTCGCTAATTAAATAGCGGAATTACGCGAATTCGCGCATTGCATTTTGCGTTTCGTTCGTGCATTGTGCAGCAGCGGCATTAAAACATTTATTAATTCATCACCCGATTGATTAATGTACGCGTATTTTCAGCACTTTTATTATTCTTTCTTTCCGTGCGCGCAATATGTAAATGAATAGTACAAACAAGGGTTGCGCATGTAAACGACGTGTTTTTATCACGGCGGCGGCGGCGGGGGCTTGAAAATTTCCAAGGACGACGTGTAATCACCCATTATTATTCGCGTCCCCTTTTAGCGCACACAGAGTGGGCATTTCAATTTGATTTTCATTAGCAATACGCGGCTGAAATTCAAATGAGCGCGCGATACGCTTTAATGCAATTTTGTAATGGCTGTATTGGCAATCGGACGGAAATGAAATCATGCGATATACGCACTTGCGGAAACACCCTGTGCGCTCCGTGAACCGGAAATGTACGACACAACACGTTAAATCAATTCATTTCAATCGTAAGCTGTCGAGCGGCATGACGCACCACTGCGTCCCTACGTGATGTGTGTTTATAATACTTTGTCAGTTTGCATTTTGAATAATTAATCGCTGAAATTCACGGGCCACCCCGCACGGTAGGGTGGATGATTATTATTTTGCATATTTGCCCTAAACGCAACTCTACTTGTGCGTGTAACAAGTAGACCAATATTAGTTTCTATGCATTACTGCACGCGCGGAAAACAAATTTCTGGAATATTTAATTAATTAAGTTTGATATCAGAGAAGATGTAGAGTTGTGTAAAACTGATTGAATTCGCGTTTAATCAAAACACATGTACGTGTAGGTATGTTATGCTCGCAGGCCACGTTCGTTTCCTGTTTCTGGGTTGTGCTTTTAGTGATGATTGCGTTCGTTGGCGGTGGCGGCGGCAGTGGCGGTGAAAGCAAACGAGTCTATTAGGCGAAACTGGCTGGAAACATGCATACATGCAATGCTGTCTGTCGTTCAGCCTTGGTTCGCTTTCAACAAACTGCTGAGCTGCCCGCCCAGACATCACTCACTTTTCGGTTTGCTCATTGAGGCATTCCACTATTGCATCTTGAGCGAACAAGAAGACTAAGCCAGTACAACATAACCGAAGTAAAACAACTTGTTTCTTTTACGTTCGGCGTGCGTGTGCTCCACGAGCCGGGTGAGTTGCCTGGAACGAGAAAACTCCTTGTTCAGTCAAACTAAGATTGGTTCATTACACCGCAAAAGTCGATTCGTAAAGAAGATGAGCTCAGAATTCAAGCGAAAACACGGAGAAACACTTTTTGCTTGCAGGTCGAGTAACAAAAGCATTCAATGAGCGAAAGTGAACTTGGAAATATAGGGTGTTCAACTAATAATTAATTAGCAGATGCGGAGCGGTTTAGTTTTCGTCGAAGGATGTGTGGTAAAGGATACGTTTATTTACTGATAATGGATAATATTTGGCGCGTGATTGAACACTGTTGAAAAATAGGAAGTAAAGGAAGTATCCTTAGTTAAACTGGATTTCCGCGTGATGCGCACACTCAACACTTGCATTCCAACAATATATCCGCAGAAAGTGCGCTCCAACGATGAAAGTTTCCGGCGTTTGAAGCGCGAGCGCGCGATTCTCTGACAAAAGCAGCGCTTTCGGTTTCAGGAAAACGGCAGGATTCTCTGTTTGTATGCGTGTTCGACAAAAGGGCCCAAAAGACGAAGAAGGAGTCGAACGGAGGCGCGCTCTCATCTCGTGGCCAATTTATATTCATCGGATGTGTTGGTCGCACGCGCGCTTCTTCGCACTTGCGTTTGCCTCCTTCCGTTATCGCCAATGAAGAAATGAGTAATGAGTAATTAATGCCTCTATACTCAACCCGCACGCATTTCCCAATCAATAAGCGCAACGCGTTATTGAAAAAGGCCAATTTTACGCATAATCAACTTTGTTTTTCAAAGGGCCGTATTTTTAATTAATTGCCTTTGATACGCGCGCACAATGAAATTCGAAGAAAATTGCGAAAAAGCTTTTTTCCAATGCATAATGAAAATTGTGTAAAATATTTATTGAAAAATTCGAACGAAACGCCAGCAAACGTAATGGCGATAAATCATTGTACATTATTATTTCGCATTGCTAATTCATGTTCGGCGCGAGACGCAATTTGTGCGGTTTGAGTCGCTCTATAGAGATGATGCTGGCGGTTGGGCAAAAGTGTGTGGCGTTTACTCCCTTTGGAAATTCATTTAAAAAATTTACGGATTTCGCAACAGCAAAGCGAAAGTTGGCGTTTTCTTACCGCCTCCGTGGTGGTGTACATCTATGTATAGGGTGCATTTGCGTGTGTTGTGGCAACGCGCGCAAAAGGGCGGTTACTTTTTATTTCGCACAATCTAAACTTTTTTATGACCTGCGACACACAGCGACTGAGTTAAAAATACCGGCGGCTGCGGCGGTCGCGGCGCCGTCGCCATTTTCATAACGAAATATAAAAAGGTCGACTAAATAATATTTATTAAAATTTCTCCCGGGCACACGCACGCGCGCGCCCGCTTTTATAACCCTTGGCAAAACGTAATGCACTGCTGCTTACTTGGTTGCTTTCTCGGGAAGCGGTGACGCTGACGTTGACGGTGGCGGTAGAGGCAGCAACGTATTCGTAGTTAAGTTAAAAACTCACAGCGAATTGTGCCGCTTGAGCGCAGCATAAAATGGACATTCGTCGAATCCACTTTGAAAAACTTTTCTCAATAATTTCAATTCAATTGCCGCATAATGGCAATCGATTCAATATACAAAATGCATTGCATTCCCATCGATTTTACTTTCTTTTCTACTCTTTCCTAATTCTATTATTGTCCCGTATTAAATCAAATGGAAAATACTTGCCGCATTTCCATGCCGTCAATTTTCCAACTTATCTTGAGCTTTCAATCAGTCGTTCACGAAGCTTTTAAGCAGAAAAACGTAATTAAATGTGGAAACTTGTATTTCGAGAAATTTATGAGGTCGTTACACTCGCAAACATATTTAATAAATTGCAAAACGTTGCTGCGCTGGGTGCGAAATCAGCTGGTAACACATGTGTAATTCAAAATCGCACCCCCAGTGACAGTAGCATCGGTGTCAAGGGCATCCTTGTCTCGCACGCATTAGCGACGGCGCCAAACGGAGGCGGCAGCAACAGAAACGAACAAATGCTGCTGCGTGTACGTCGACTTTGACAAAGAGTGTGATATTTTATTTTCGCGCTTCCCCTTTCTTCATGCAGTCACCACTCTTCCATGAACAATGCGCCCGAAGGCGGCGCGCTACGAATCAAAAAATAAAGAAATAAAGCAAAACGAAATACACAGCGGAGCGCGCGCCCGCCAGCCAAAGAGGAGAAACCCGGAAGAATCGGGACTCGCTTGCTGTATGAGGAAATATTGCCGTTTCCAATCTGTTCGGCAAGGTTCGCGGACGTGCCACGTGCACGTCGTATACACGTACAGCAAGGTGCAGTATTATTCCCAGTCGTACATTTTTGATATCTAACGTGCGCGCACGTTTCACGTGTCCTACGTTGCAATCTTGTCCTGGCGAACGTCGCACCGCGTGAAAAAGGTTCCAAGCCCCAATGCACATTCCTGGTTTTAACGATTTTAACACGTCTTTGAGTTACACGTGTGCGAAAATGCGTGAGGACACGGTTGTCGCCATCGCCGCCGCCGTCGCCGCAAAGGAACCCATCATAAAATTCCGCAGGACATTGCTTTGCAATGCCACCCTTCATGCCATCCGTGAAACACGCTGTTATTACCGCATAGTTCACCGCATGCATTTATTTTACTTGTCTGGGAATTTATCTCGAAATAAATTCACTCCTAAACCCCATTTGTTATTAATATTAATACACTGCTCGTGGCGGCTTATCAAAATTAAATCATGAAAACGCAAAAATATATAAAATTTATGCATAAATTAATTACAACCGCTTGTAGATTTTTGGACTAAATAACTCAAAAAAAAACCTGCATCGCGGGAAATAAATCAACGTCGTGTCATGGTTGTTCCTTCCTTCCGTTCTTGCATATCACACATGTGGTGTAATTTTGTTATACGGGGCTGTGACAAAACTAGAAAATATCTGCGTACAGCGTACAGTTTACTATAAAGTTAGCGCCGATTCCCTTGGTGATTTATATTTATAGTACTTGAGGGTTGACGCTGACAAAATTTAGTATATTTAAATAAATTTATATGCAAATTATTTAAGGGATTTCACCCTACAAAAAATAGCAACATTAGTAGCATTCTCTAAGGGTTGGAAAAAACACTTGAATGTAGGTTATAATAATGGATTAAAGTTTTCGGACATTAAACTTCGTTTGGTGAAGAATACTTGACAAAGTGTTCCAGTGGCAGTGAATTGAATTATTATGGATTTAATCGACTTCTAAAGCGATTGCTAATTGATGAATGCGCGCTCCTCGGAAAGGGTCAGCGTGACTGCATTGCGATGCGGAGTTTAATTAAAGATTTACACGCGTCGAGGATAATAGTCGGGCGGCGGCGAGCCTTGCTAACAAGCCATGGACGCGCGCACGCGCATGCAACTAAGTGGCGAAATCTTAATGACATAATCCAATTGCATGCAGCGACGTAATTGCAATTTGCATCTCTAGTGCGTTCGCTGCACTACTCGTGATGACGGCTACACCACATCGCGTACGCGTTTGTCGTAAGGGTTGAAGGGGTTCAAGTGCCGAGTGCACATGCAGAGGTGGAAACACTCGGAGCGCTCATACATGCACTGCCTGCATTGCTGCGCCGCCCCCGCGCTTTGCGACCTGACCATCAAGCTCTTGCGGTTTGGGGCTCTTACCTTTATTGCATTAATATTGCTACCAGTTTTACATTGTTGGTCACTCGCATATTCGCCTTTCACGCGCGTGTTTAGCAAGTATTTGTACATTAATTGTTAATGGCTGCGTTTATAATTAAAACCGAACAATATTTTGCGCGATAAAATATTCAGAGGCCGTCAGAAAATGGCATGCGATGAAACATTAATAACAATTTTCTTGTCATATCCTAATCCTGGATAGGCGGTCTCGTCCCCTCGGAGGATCAGCAAGTTCTAGTGCTTTTCTCACTCTTTATTTCGCCTAATCGATTCGCGTCTTCTTCGTTCAGCGTGCAGCGAACGACCATGTCATTACAAGTGTGCTATTAGCACACACGATAATTGCGTATTTTCCTCTTACTTTGAATTGCAATTTATTCGTTTTAATCTGCGTGCCGATGTTCGCATTATAATCTCGCACACTCCAACAGTTTGCGATCATCCTCGTCGTCCTCGGCAAAATTCGCAATGATAATAACTGTTCTGCTTCCGAATTGCGTTAAACACTTAACGACTTAAATCACATTTGCACAGCAAAACGTTCCACATTAAATCCACATTGTGCGCGCTGTTATTTATGCAAATTAATAACCGAAAAATGTTGTAGAATCAAATAATTATCTTCGGCTTATGTGTACTTATGCGTGTTTGGAAAACAAATACTCGACACGCGTATAACTCTTAAATAAACAGCACATTTGTTCGGCGCGCATCCTCCTGCCCCCCAATAACGTATTTGCTTTCGGTGTCTGCACATGACAGGAATGGTTATTAAAGTTATTTGTTATTAATTAATTGCGGATTGTTTTGCGTTAGCTTTGCTGCGGATTTATTCATTTGCCGCCGTTCGACGAATAAATGTTGCATTCGTTCACGCGCCTCCATTCAAAAATGCATTAATTGTTTATTCGTTGTTTAATTAAAATGCATTTAAACAAAAACTGATATTATCATTGCGGATTTCCGTGGCGCGTATTGAATTAATTATAATTTATTTAGCCGCGCATGATTATTTATTTATGTAAATTGCACACTCGGTATGTAATGCGAACTTCAATTAAGTGTTCTTTAGTGTACTAATAATTCTTCCGTAAAGCAAGCATATTAATTAATTATTTGATGACAACACAATGAGAGTGACAGATAAAATCGCGCAGACGTTATCGAAAATTAAGTTCTGCTCGGAAGCGCGGCGGAAAAGCAGGCAAAGCGAGCAAGACGGGGACGGGCGGTGCGAGCAAGAGAAGGCAATAGTAAATGTGATTAAATCAACAACAGCAAATGGGGGCGGTGGCGGCGGCAAGAACGACGCACTTGTGGAACTTTTCATCAAAGCGTGTACGAAGTGCGGCGCGTGTTTGAGAGTGCGTTCGCGATGACTCTATATGGGGAAGGGTAATTCGGGTGGTGGCTGGCGGTGGTTGAATGTTTATACACGCATGTACGTCGGCAGTAACGGAAGGAAAGCGGCGCACTCGTCGAGTTATTAAATATAAATTTGTTAGTAATTAACAAATTAATTCGAGTTTAATTTGTGCTCGTCTGACGTGCCGGCGGTGGGGGTGGTGTGTGTGGCATTTACACCCTGTCCGTGTATCTGTTATGCTTTCCATTTACGCGCAGGGGGGCGGAAAGTTTGCCTTTCTGTTAGCATTTGCGAATGCACGACGAGGCAAAATAAAATAATAAATGCGCGAAAACTCATCGGGAAGTTGATGATTAGCAAATGAAGTACTTGGCTAAGGGAGCAGCCGAGGCCGAGCAGCAAGACGCTCTCTTAATATGATATATTAGTCTGACATTCGTAAAGTTCTCGTCTCACACTTGTACTTTACCATTTAATTTTACAAGTGTGTTCTTGAATATGTTAAATTCATGGCGAGCGTGTGCGTGTGAAGCAAGAAGATTGGAGGCATGTGTGTATTATGCAAAGGGGCGGCGCGCAAACTGTGCGCGTTTAAGCCGAATAACCCCTTTGTAATCCCAGCAACGCAAAAGCCTAATTACGTATATTAATGCACTTTATTAGAGGACTACTGTTCGCCAAATGCATCGCTTCAGTCTATTTCCCTTGTCCTCGTTCCTTCCAACAATTTATGACATTATCGACTAGAATTTTATATTCTATCCTATAATTACGTGTAATCTACTCAAATTTACTTGGATACGTAGCGAAATATTTTGAATGGATAATTTTGAATTGCAAAATAAGCTCATTTGGTAAATAATTGGCAAACAAGTTTTAATGATAAAACTTGAGATTTTGTGCTGGCTTTTGTTTGGCTCGGTAGCTTACATGTTGTTTGTTGTTGCGTCGAAGTGAACATCTTGCATCTTATCGCTGTTCCTGCATCATGCATGTAACTTTAGCGGGTCGTATTCCTTTGTATACAATGTTGCAGAACGCGTGGTGCCCCATGCGCGTAGTATATTGTGTGCTGAATTCCCACTTGGGATGCATGAAGTATCATAGAGCACGAGCGAGCGCGCTTAACCTGGCTGCAATTATGAGCAATAAATCCATATACACATATAGGCGAGTTTGCCAACCGAGAATGCATCGCATCCTCATATCCACCAACCCTGCCGCCGCCGTGCGCGATGGATGCGTCCCAGTCACTTCAAATGTTCGTCGGGACAAGCTCACGAACAAGCCAAGTTCAAACATGTTACCTAATACTTTGGTGGGCTAGGCGTAACAATAATTGATGTTGTTGTTACTGGCGGGCTGCATGCGCCTCTGTATGTTTAGGTCAAACATTGATGTAGCAGCGTTAATATGGTGTGTGACACGTTTTACTAGTTATGATGAGTTATGAAATTTTCGAAATATCCTAGATTTCACTAATAATACATTTGTAATTAGAGATGTTTAGTACATACTCCAAACTCCTTAACATACTCCTCAAGATATAAGGAGGATGAAGACAAAGGAAAACATTAAATATTAAATATTAACACTGCATTTCTCGGACTATTAGACGCACATAAAGATATCTAACATCCTTAAATTAAATTATCAAGATAAACTTTATGTATTGCTACCATAACACAACACATACTAGCAATATTCAGTTTCTAATAAAGCGACGATGCAAAAAAATATTGCATCTTAAGACACGTCCAAATTTTTTTTTGTGGGGAAACTAGCATACTGGAATACGCGACTTTTACTTGGTTTAGTGGACTTAAATATAGTGTGCGTCTTATCCAAAAATTAAACTTTGAAAAATTGCCTACTGATTAAATTCGCTCTAAATTCATCTTACAAGAAGTCAGAAAACTCCGGAAATCACTAATTTACCTATATAGTATGAGTTTTATTGACAACAAACAAAAATTATAATCAGAGTATTACCTAATAGAGTATGACCTAATTTGTCCAGAAGTCATCTTAAAAATTGAGATACTTCTTATCGTTAATTGCGTTTTTTGATCCGGGAAATATGATAATTCATTCGTCCTTATTTGAAACCAAAAGGATACTCGTTGGATGGTGGTACTCCCCCTCTGCTTTAAGGCGCGAAAAAGTTGTAATGGTAAATGAAGTTGTTCCATCCTAAATAGTATTTTCGTGGGTATTCTTCTTCTTGCGATCTTCCGAAAGTGACTAAGGGGGTAAGGGCTAAGTATGTGGGCGTTGGTCCTCATTTATTGCCAACTCAAATTCTTATTCATAAAAATTATTTAACATTCGTCGTTATATGTGAACTTTACTGTTTGAATGTCTGACTTGTTTTCTTCTTGATTCCTTCATGTCTGAAACTACAATAGAACACTGAAGTGAGATTCGAAGAATTTCAAGTGTATTTCAACATCGCTGCGAGTACAATGAGTATTGTACTCTTGTTATGCTTTTAGGGATTGTAGCAATATTTGTCTAACGAAGACGGTGTTATTGTTTCCAGCTACGATGTGCGCGGACGTTCGTTCACCAAGGCACGACAGTGGTCGGATGAGAATGCATTCGGCCCCCGTGCTTATTTCGCAACGGTGACGAAGCCTGCCGCCCTCACTCTGGATGGAGTTCAATTGGACGACGAGGGCATCTATAGATGTCGCGTCGATTTCAAAACTTCTCCAACACGGAATTTCGCATACAATCTGACAGTTATTGGTGAGTACTGAATTTTATTAATTTATTTTCAAATATTTTTGGAAATTGAACTGAAATGCGCAAAGTAATTTGCGATTAATTCATGTATAGAGTTCAAGAGTACGCGACACGGTTACGTGCAATTAATAATGCGCTAATTGAATGCGCATTTGTGCACGAACGAATTAACGCGTGTTGTTGACAATATGTTGTTTGTTGTTGTTGTGTTCGCGCGATATTGATGTGTCTCGCTGCTGTTGCGCACCGGCGGAAATAAACTAAATGACAAAAGTACGCGTATTCGTGCACATGCTAATAATGACCAGCTGAATTGAAATTCGACGCGTCGCGCAATTTATATCTAATTAGTGCGTAAAGAGATGCGCGGTTCGTTCCCGTGTGCAGTCATGCATACAGATGCGAAATATGTTGTTAGTTATTAACCGAAAATTAAATTATGACGTAGGTGCAAATAATACTAGCACGAATAATCAATAACTACGTATTTAGTTTGGACTAGAATAGATTCATAATAAGATTTTACTTCGAATAATATTAATTTTCGTTTAGTGCGCCTCAGATTATTTTCATTGTTCGCGCGGAGACTTCCGTATGTTGGCGAACGGCCGTTTGCGTATTGTATTTTAGTTGTGTTTCAATTTGTTGCGCGCCGCATGTAAGTGAAAGAGAAACGGCGGAATTGTTTTAGGGACAAAGTTTAATAATGAAATTTCAATTTAAGCCTTGCCAATGCCGCTGCCGTTCGGCGCATTGCTACGCTACGCTGTGTGTTATAGTAAACTGTGTGTTGTTGTTCGTTTACGGGTCCGGGCCCGCCGTTGGAATTGCAAGCATGTAAAATATCAACTTGAACGAATCTGTACACTCGACTGATTCGTTTGCTCTTCGCGAACGGGGGTGGTTGGGAGCTGGTTCGCTGTTTGTCTACGCGAAGCGCGCGAGTCGAGAGGGCTATTAACGCAAAATATCAAAATAACTTGCCTAACATAACAGCAGTACATTTGATCTACTGAGTGAGTTGGAAATTCTTTAATTACTAGAATTAGAAGAAAGTACATTTAAATTAGAAACAGAATTGAATTTTTTGGGAAGAACAGATTGCAAAATCGTTTAACAAAACGTTGTAAAAGTAGAATGACAAAACGGGATATAAACTGGAACACATCATTCTTTTACTCGGTTCTTCTTAAATCGTGCGTTTACGTCTTGAATTTTCATTCACGTTCTTTATGGAATAAAATCACAAAGCCTCTCCTGCTGTAAGAAAAGTGATGCGCGGGCGGTATGCATGGACAAAGAAGTAAAAGCAACAAACGCTAAACAAAAACGTATATTTCATTTCATGTCTGCGCGCGCGTTTCATTGCATTGTTTTGCGAAATATCCGCTGGAACGGTGGGGGAGAGTGATGGCCGAACGGGATGAAAATAATGCTGGAAAAGAAAACAGTGCCAAGAGAAAAAATGTGCGGCAGCAGGCCAGTCGGACAGTGCTGTTTTTCCAACCGATGGATGCTTCAAACACGAAATCCAAAACAACTTGAATTAATTCCGTTTTTTCACCGGTGCATGCTTTATATTGTTCTGACGCTCTCCTTTAATTTCGTCACTTTTAAATACGAAGGAAATACTTTTACTGTATTTTCCGAAACTTTTTACCTGGACAAATGGACATAAATTTAGCACGCGTTTTATCCAAAAAATACTTTAAGACATCGTCTATTCAATAAATCGTTTTTACCTTAACAACAACTGAAAATTATTTTAAATATATTTTTCTAAAAATCGTCTAAAAATGAAGACGCGGCTTATAATCTGGGAAATACGGTAACTGATATATACAACTATGGCAAATTTGAATTTTTGTTATTAATGGGACTGTTTTTAAGGGAGTAAAAAAAGTTTGGAGTAACATCGAGTTTTTGCACTCATTGCCGGGTACGAAATGAATGAAACAAGTTGCAGCTTTGCCGTTTGCATGTGGAAAACGTAAAAATTCAACTGGCCAAACTGGCAATAAAACGAATTAAGCCACCAGGAAAACTAGCATGCTGCGGGTTATTGGACAAGCCAGGTTAAAAACTTAACATACGAGCGTATAATCCGGTATTACTGTCCCTCGCGAGAAAATAATTGGCCAATTTTAACACATTTTTCTCATTCTCGTACAGTCAAGTCCCAATAGAAGAACCTTACATTCTTTATAAGCAAACTCTTGTAGTTTTTAATATTTAAATAATGCGCGTCCAACTCGTCCAATTTTAATCTAACTTTTCATAGTAAGTTTTAAATATTTATGGCTTGGAACACTCTGTATTTGAATTGAACAATTGCGCGAATTTAGTTCTACATAGTTGCATTTGCGAAAGTCACGAGTGTGTCAGTTTATATTCGTAAACTTTTTGCCCACTTTTTCACTTCATGCATGGCGGCAACAAACTAATTCATTTTTATTCAGGAGCTCTGCTACCGCCGGCGCCGCCACAGCCACGATTTCGACGGATTGTTAAATTTTAATTTTGAACAAATTTCTTTCGGCTCACGCCTAATTTACATTCATCCCGGGATGAATTCGTCTTTTTGCGCATGTATTCGAAATGCGCGCGGCATTTGTTTGCAAAGTGTATATTCATCCCGAATCCACACAAATACGAGACGACGATGCTTGGATGGCTTGCTTGTTTGTCTCTGCTCTCGCGCTCCGTACTCGTTTGCTTTGTGTAATGAAACATGTGCGGAGTGAATCCTGACAGTCGAATGTACATAAATTTCAATTTAATTACTTCAAATGGACTTTTTCGTTTGGACCGACAACACTGAATTAACAAGTTTTTTCAAGTGTTGCACGTACGCACCATTCATCCGAAAGGCGGGCAAAAAGCGAGAGGAATTGCATACGGTTTAATCCTGGCCGAAATAATTTTGCCAAATTAATTTTTAATGGGAGTTTTTCCTGTTTCGAAGAAAAGAATTTCAATATTTACGCGTTATGAAAAATAATTTTTTACGTGATAATGCAAATTCCAGCACGTTTGTCATTAGCGTAAAAAATACGTTCGGGGAGTTTGCACGTAACGGGGGCGGCGCGGCAACGTCCTTACGTGAAGGATTTTTCAATTAAACGTAAGCGTTGTGCACGAGTCGAGTCGCTTTGAAAATATGCATGCAGTGTTTATTTATTTAGAAATTCGCGCCATCAAACGACTCGTACACGTTTTATTAAAAATTTGCCGGACGTGCACTCATCATCTGCTAATGCGGCTTTTATTTGCTTATTATTCACGCCAGAGCGAATTCCGCACTTGTGCGTTGAAAAGCTATTAACGCGAAATTGTTTCAATTGTAAAACGCCATTGATGGGAATGTGCAATAGAGGGTAGTTTTTGTACAAGATGAAGTAATATGATGAGGAGGCAATTACGTGCTTGCGCGGTAAAGAATGGTAGCAGCGGAGGCGGCGGTGCAAACCGTTTCCGGTTTTATTACTTTCCCTCGCATCGCATCGTTTCTTCATCCATTAGCTCAGTCTAAACTCATACGCAGCGAATGAATATACGTTATCCACATGTGCGTTGTTCGCATTAAATACTTTTACTATAGCTTTTACGGTAATTGAAATTGGATATGAATTTTCTACTATCTTATGCGGACGCAGCCAGTGCGGTGCTTTAAATGTTAAAACAAAAAGCGCTTACAATCTAATGCTTAATAACAATTTGTGTATCGCTCGGACAATTCTTAATATTAAAAATAATTCGTGATTATACAGGCAATCAGGTAAGGCAGAAAAATAGCTGAACATAAAAATATACCCTTTATAGTTTTATGACGTTATTTCAAAAACTATAAAAGTTATCGACATAATTCTTTGGCCGCGTGAGAGGTCATAAAATCCTTGACAAATGTACCAAATTCGGCGTAAATCGTGCAATAACTCTTTGCGCTATAATTATTTGAAAATCGAATTTCCAGCGAGTTATATTCGTCCTCCTCAGTTTTTGCCATTCAACCGCAAATTTTGTTAATTAACATGAAGCTTAATAACAATTGAGCCACACCCCCTTTGTGCTGGTGGCAACTATAGCTCAATGCATGCAGCATTCATCTTTCGGACGGTGGCATTCGCTCATGTTGTACCTTAAAGGCTTTGCGGATGGCGGCGGTTCCTTCTATCATTGCTCGCCTCTTGCCCGCATACACTCGACTACGCGCCGACGGAAATTGTGGACTAGAAGTGAGCACTTAGCTGCAGGAAATGAAGTGGCCACCCATAGAGCACGAGCGCGCGCATTCCGTCCGCCGCCCCACTGCTTGCTCGCTCGTGATATTACTTAATAAAGACGTAATCGTAATTCACCCCGTGAACGTCGTCGTCATCGTCTACCTTGCGCATCACATACATTACAAGTGCCGCCTCCAAATAATAATCAAAATAATATTCATTATTCGCGCACGAATGACAAAATATCCAATGATAAAACCCATCGTAAAAAACAATAAGCGAGTAATGAATGAGAGTGCGCGCGTTCCGAGTGAAGAAACTTTACCTAAATCTTCTTTCCGGCCCATTTATCACTCGCTCGTTTAATCTTACTAAATATTTTGCAGCAAATATGAAATACTTTATTGCACTTTCTGCTACTGATAAATTGTGCATTGCTTTGTTTGGCGGCGTCGTCTTGCTGTTTTCTTGCAATCGTGCTGAAATACAAAATGAACACGTTACCGCGAACGTGTCTCTTTATGCTATGGCGTGCGATAGTTGAACGCGAGCGCTAATATCGCAGCTGAGCTGGCGCGCGCGGCGGAGGCGGCAAAGACGTTAACGGTAGCACACATACACGCCGGAGGTGTATAGCTTCACAGCTGGCAGCAGACAGACGGCGGCGGTTGCACAATGGCAGCGCAGCGCATACCTTTCGGCTTTATTCGTCGGACTAAATTGTTACACTACGAGGCCACAATAATTACAAATTAAATTCAACAAGTTAGTTTCAATTTAGTCCGCACGTAGTTTGATAATTGTTTTTAGAAAAGCGGTTTTCACACACATTCGCAGCGACAGATTCATTTACACGTCGCACAACAATGGAATAACATAACTGAGCTGCCACCAACTTCCTAGTTTACATGACCTGCCACCGCCTCCAACGCCTTCATCTGTCCGCTAAGCCTTTAGTCCGCGCGCATTTGATCTGAGCGCGCATTTGGGACATGATCAATAATTGTGGTGTTTCAGTTGCAGATTGCAAAATCAACTTGTTATAACTTTTGCGCCATTACCTACGAATAATCCGAATTCATGCAACGTGTTTATTTTCGACTACAAATAACAAATTATTGTGACGGCATAATGACAGGAATTGTAGTGTGAAAAGCGCTGAAAACCGCAAATAATTTTCATGTAAATATCAAATTTATTTATTCAATATTTATTCCATCGTCGGGCATTTGCGTATAATGCAAATCAATTACATTTCCTGGCGCAATTCATGATTTTATCGGTGGCGGAATGTTTGGAAAATGCTGTTGAATAACGCAAATCAAATATTATCGTGGAAATTAACGGTATTTATCAATACCTCAAAGGGCTTTCCACGCACAACACGCGAATTATTTTGATAGCTGTCAGAGTGGGTTCCCACAGGAGATAACGTGCGAAAAACAACACACCCAGAGCGGATCGGGGAATCAATAATTACGTGTGACTTAATTTCGAATCAATTTAAATTAATTACGATGCACAATGTACGTACGTATGTACGTAGCGACGTATAGTGTAATCAGTAATGCAACAATAACTTGGGCATGCGGCATGTGTGAGTGTGCGCACCGCCCGTGGGAAGTGGGATAAAACGTTGGAGGCGGCGGCGGCGGTAGCGGCGGTGGTGGTTACTACTCGCGCCTGCTTTCACGCTTTACTCGGCCTGCTGCATATTGTCCGATAATTCGATATCAGCAATAGCTGTGCCGTTTTCACGTATGATTGATTATAATGCACTGCTCACGCACGTCCATCGTAAAACATTGCAAAGGGCGGTGGTTTGGTGGTGGGCTTGCGAGGCGTCGATCGAACGGATGCGATTATGTTCGCACGCACTAACAAACGAACGGCGCGCACTAATGATTAATTTTCAATATGCGAAAATTATCAATTCCACGAAGCGCAACAACATCACAGCACAGTACTATACGCGATGATTATGATTATTAATTAAAATATTTCATTGTTTCAGTGCCGCCACATTCCGTCATTTTGTATCATGCTGGACGTGAGGTCACTTCCGGTATCATTGGTCCACTGGAGGAATCGTCCGATTTGGCTTTGGATTGTGAAGTACGCGGGGGTAAGTGTATTTGAATTTTTTACTTATTTCGTCTTGCGTTTTTTTTTTTGGGAAACTGTTGATGACCTCAACGTCTTGTAAATGAGCGCCAAACGAGCTGAGACGCAGGAAAAGCATCATTACGGAACGTACACAGTCTTCCCGCTTCTTAGGCGCGATTGCCGCCCCCGCTTGTTGCAATTAGAATACCATTTGCATTCGCATTACTTTTATTACCTTCCTGCGTAAATATATTTTTTCGACCACATCTTTAGGGAATCTCGCGTGCGCTTTTGTTTGTTCTTTTGCGTTGTTTTACGTTATCACACAGCAGCGCTGTGCGGGCGATAATAAGACTTGTTAACCTAATTAATATCAAGTAAGATTAATGAACGTTTCGCGTTGTGCAGTTTTGTGCTGTGTTGTTTTTCGTTAATAGTCGCGAATGCGCCAACGTCTACTGGCCTTTGCGTAATTACGTCGTCATCAAGCTCATTTGCGTTGTTGCGTTTGGGGGCGCAGAAATTGCGCGGTTCAAAGTCTGCTAATTTTGTCGATTTTGCAATTTTCGACTGGAGCGAGAGCGAACATGAAGAAGTGCGTAACTTTTTTCCCCGGCGGAGGGAAATGTAATAAAACGCGCGGGAAAATGAAGGCGAAAAGAGACTACATAATAACATATTTAAAAATTGGCGAACATGCAACACTCGAGGCCAAGACACGTCATCAATCATGCATTTGTCACTTCATTAAAAAAGAGTAATTACCTTACGCCCCATTATGTTTACAAAACAATAATCTTTTACAATGAGTCATTGTTTTCCGCGGCCGGCTTTGGCATGATTTAATTTGACGGAAAATCCCTGCTCGGCATCGTGATGCTCCAAAAACACACAAAAACTTTTTCCGTACTTCCTCGACGCGCCGCACGAAACACGAAAATGCGCGCCCCAATTGCGCTCGTGAAAAAAATGAAAAGCTTTTTATTATTAAATTTCAACTCAATCGCTTCATTTCCTTCCACTTCTTTTTCTCCACTCATTTTACGCAAATCGATAATCCAATTTCAATTCAACGTCCGCGTCGTCGTCGTGCTCGTCGCGTTTCCGACGAAACGCGAGCAATTAATTGTTAATTATTTTGCATTCAGACGCGTGCTAGAAGAATTAGAGTCACTCGAAAGAAATATGCATAATTCATGTGAATAGTGAATCCGGTCATACTTCTCTACGTGCTCGATTTCAAGAAACATGAGGACCTTTCACGGCAACACAACATGTTGTTGATTTATTTAAAGCACTCGTTTGTGCATGGAGGCAAAACAAGTCCAGTGTGTAGCGTGAAATTCAATTGAAGGATTTTTGGTGTACGTCCTCATGAAAAATACAAATTGAAAGAAAGTTGATTAAGACACGAACGAAGCAAGCAGATGTTGCTGTCAGGCTACTTGGAAACTTTTTCATAAATGCAACTTTTATTATTAAAATTAATTACATCGTATTCTGTTTTGTGGTCCTTGCGGTTAACTGGCGGTGCTGAATGGGCAGGCGCAAGCAGACAGAGGCGAGTTTGGATATAAATCCTCACATTCAGCACGAGGGCTAGGAAAATAATTAAGGTTTCGCTTTGTACGCGAGGCGCGCGCGAGCGAGCCTCGGACTCATTTGCTTCCGCCGTTCTTCTCCTAATGGCAGGTTGCAATTTAATTTAATTTATGCCACACTGAACGGTGTGCACCTTCTGTTGTCTATCATTCAAACCAAACGCGTTTGCTTGATGAAATTTGATTTTTTATTATCCAAGTACCAGAAGTAAGAAGAAGACAAAGCGCCGACGCAAAAAAGGGTGCTTATCGTAAAATCTTTAAAATATGTACAAAGATGTAAAGTGTTACAACTTGCGCGTGTGTTTTTCATCATCCTTACCTTCTTAGTCCCTCAAGACGCGCAATGAGTTTTATAATTACTTAATTAATTTCATGCGCACAGATTAAGCCTACGCTTTTTTCATTTTGTCTCAGCAAGCAAGAATTACGTGCGTTTTTTATAATAGAATTTAATTTATTTGAAGTCGTCTTTAAGGGTCAAACAAGCATAAAATGTTATAAGTGTAAGCAACGTCCTCGTAGACTTCTCGAGTTGAGATGTTTGAGGTTATACTTTGCTTATTTAGCCAATACTTTGCGCGAACTTTACGCAAATGCGTATAATTTGAGCATTTTTTTCGCTGTGCGCGCAAACTTTATACGCGTTTAACTCGCTCCCTTGAGCATTTAAAACGAAAGCTGCGTGATTTATGTACATCGCACAAAATCTCCCTACATAAATCCGCCGCATATTAAAATATTATTTCCGTGTGCAAAAAACAATACGAAGACATTCCGATCCAGGTAGAAACGTTTTAAGCACGGATTACAATAAATTTACATTTTAATTAATTTCTCCTCTCCGTGTCGGAATTTATTTAAGTTTTATTCGCAATTTTATAAATATTTACACATGTTAAATTACGAATTTTTTGAATAATTATTTCTCGTTGCGGACCCCGGAAAAAATGCGTGTTAAATACTTTCGGAAACTTTATGATCGCTATTCAAATTTCTTGCTGCGAGTTTTCTTTGATTCCCATAAAGTTTTTTATCAGCGTATTAATTATGCGTTATTAATGCGCGTTTTTTACCGCTGCTCTTAGTGCTTTATCGCTCGAATTAATAAAGACGTTTAGACTTTTTCGCTCCTTTTTCTGCAATGGCTTTTAAGAAGCGCTTATCGGACGCATTCATTATTTATGCGTTTCGAACAATCACAATGCAAATCGATCGAACGCCGCTTGGAAAGTTTCGGAAGTAAATTATAAACTCGTCTTGCTTTTGGAATTTGTTTCAATAGCTTTTCCTGCCATGGATGGAGAGTGTCTAATGCGGCGGAGATGGAGGAAATCGAATATTTTGTTAAACTACTTCTAACTTGTTTGTTTTCTTCATGTAATACTTATGACTTACACATTTATTTGAATTTAAAGCATGGGTAACCGCAATTTAGGGTGTGAAGGTTGAAGGGTGAAGGGTTGTGAGAGTATTATAAAATTTTATAAAGAGATGTAAATATTTACAGGACAAACTATCACGTAAAGTTCAACAACAGATTGACGTACTACATACAAATAATGTACATGTGCGCATCGTCAAATTGAAAATCTGTGTTTTGTTTGTCCACGGGCCGGACGCAAGAGTTGCACCCGGAATATTTACCTAAACAACGACACGCCAGGAGCGTTAGGACTCTGGACGCGGCGCGTGGTCGTCCTGAGCGGCTGGGACTTGCTGTGCTCGTTCATCCATCTCCTGTAAAAGCATGCCGCATGCCAGCACCCCGAAATCAAACCAAACGAAGCGCGTATGCGCTGCGTACGTGTAACACGCTGTGAAATGAGTGCCAAAGTTAGCCCCTTATGGCTCAACACGTTGCAAACTCGGGCAGCAACTTGAAATATCGCTTTGATTTCATTCTGTCAACTTTGCGCACACGGTACGGGCTCCACCTATGTGTTTAGCATCCGCCAACGAAAGAATGACAGGGTGAGCAAAGTGTGTATAAACATTGCACGTCCCATGCTGCGGTGCACTTTAACTTCCGGTGTTTGTTTTCGCGACGAGACACGAGACATGTCATCCTCACATAACAAGCGCGAGTGCAAAAAAATTGAAGATGGATGACAAATGAAAAATGTAATTTGACGAGAAGAACGTTGGAAAATTGAGAAACATTATTAATAATTTATAATATGATGTATGATACGATTGTTCCACATCGCTATATTTATTATTGTTTGTGAACGTTTTACGTCATTTATTTATGACATTTATTGAATGATACGGCGGCGATAAGGGTGGCGGCTTGTTGTTAAACGCTAAATAAACGCAGGTGTAAATGTTAACACAATTGCGCGCGCGCGCGCGTGTTCGCAAAATTTAGAGCAGCGCCATTAAATCATTGATATTTCGAATTTATCGCTGCGAATTTACTGCGACGAGTTAAACTTTTATTGCTTTATTTGTATTATAAGCATGTATGTCGCAAATAAAATTTGCGCTCGACAACAACAACAAACACATAGGTAATATTGACGTGAATTATCCCAGAAAAAAAGTTTAAAAACTTAATTTACACACTGACAGCGTTGAACAAATTCAACATTAGCATATTTTTTGTCATTTTCGTTTATTGGAGCGCGTTGTTGTAGTGCTTTTTTCCAGAAAAACTTATTACGTATTTTTCGTCTGGCTATGGTCAACCTGGCATGAAAAAGTCTCGATGATAATCCATCATTTCCCACGTGGAAATTGCGTAGCAAAGAAGTGACTGGCGGAAAAAAAACTAAAATATGCCTTGAATAATAACGTGGATTACGAATAACTTTTAGAATATGCGTAATGAAAAGCAAGATGGGAAAATATTCATAAAATTTTATTTTTGCTCGGTCGGTACACGTCTTTGGGGAGGTTTTGAACATGCAAGGAGCACGCATGCAATGATTTTAAGATGATATGATAGACGTGCCATCATTGCAGGACATTATGTGCCGCTTAAGAAAAACAGTTGCACTCGCCTGATCCTCGGAAACATGCTGCTTATAAAGTAATATTTTATATGGAGGACGAGTCGTGGGTAATATTTTATATGGCGGCCGGAAATAAGGTGATATTATAATATGCTCCTGTTTTATTTACAGAGTGATTCGAAATTTCAATTCAATTAGGTTACACTAAAACAGTGGTGCTCAAACTACCCCAACTTATCCCGCTTTTTGAAAAAATACCGAGTGTTGCCGCTGATTTACGAGGGCGGTTTGGAAATCACGGGATTTAATATTCGAAATAGAGAGGTTGAGATAGTTTTTGACATGCTAGATATAACTGAAGAAAATCTATGAGTAAACAAGTGAAGACAGACTTAAAGTAAAAGCTTGAGCGGAAAGTGCGCTCTCTTTGCGTAACGACAGGTGGTGCACGCGCGTGCATTGTCTCCGAAGGGGGGTAGCCAAGAAGTGGGAAAAGAAAAGAAAGAAGAATTTTTATCTCTTCGGTATTGCTCCCGAGTCGTCCACATTCGAGCGACGTGTTGCGTCGCATAACGCTGAGACCGCAACGACCGCCGTCTCTACTGCCGCCGCCACAGCCACCCCCTCATCCCCGTGTTATTTCACATCGCATCGAAAAGTCTCTCTCCGCCGCTCTCAAGTAGAATGCCATCATCTGAAACGCATTATCGTCGACGACGCAGTCAGCATTTCGGCGCGTCTCTTGGCGCATTGCAATTTCGGTGGTGTGCGTTTCGTGTCCATCGTTGAACGAATTACTTTTTCCCTTCGACGAGGGTGCATAACAAGCAGTCCTCATTGTTATCGCAATAAAATAAAACTGGCATATTACGCCTCTATCACGGCGCGTAATCCGTCGACTAATCTCCATCCCGCGCCCTGCGAGCCAATTGGAAATGACTTGCAACATGTTGAAACTTAATAAATAAAATTTAACAGGACTCTTCCGGCCCTCCTTTTATGGCTGGTTTGATAAGGGTTGCGGCGCGCACTTAGACGAAAAATTGCACACAAGTGTGTGCGTCGCTTTGGCGCAAGTTTACAATGCGCATCGAAACGAAAATAAAATCGCGTCCGATACCGGAAAGGAGAGTCGTAAATTTCAATATAAGATGAAGCAAATCCCGCCCTCGCAATACAACAAACGTGCGCGTTGCGTCGCTTTATCTCCCGTAAAATGGATGTAATCGTAACCGGAAATCGTCTTCTTAAATATTCGTTTGCGCTTCACTTTGACGCATCCGCCCAATTACACGAGCACAACCGCAAATTGAAGTTTGCCGTTCAAACGATTGATTCGTAAATGATTAATTAATACCTACGTTTGGCAAACGCTGTTGTTTAATTATGCGGTATGTGCAACAGTCGTATAAATGTACTTATTGCGCTTGATGTAAAGTGAGACGGCGTTAATAATTCGAGACGGCTACAAACGAAATTGCACTTTGAGAGTGGAACGAACGGTCTTCCGCGTTTGCCGCCGACGATGACGACGACGTTATTGCAAAACCGCACAATGCACATTGAATCTGATCGGCGATTTAGCACGTTCGCCCACCGCCACCGCCGCCACTCATGCAAATGCCAGCGTAACGTTACGTACGTATCTATTTTGTAACCTACATAAGGATAACGCACGCGTGTCGATGATGTGCAACGCCGCCGCCGCGCCGCAATCGAGATGATTGAATCGACATAACTACTCCCGTGCGTATTGCTTGCCATCCATCCTCCTGGAGGCGGTGGCACACTTGGCAGTGGCGTGCAAACAGCCAAGACAGCCGATTACATAATGCAATTTGAGAAATTGACACGTGTTTATTCCGTTTAACCCCAACAATTCAAAACATGTCGGATATGGCTTTAATAAGAGTTTATTTGATTAGACATTTGCGTTTGTTTGTCGTGGGTAAATTGAAAAAACTTAATCGCCTTTTATTCAATACGAAGCGTATGCCTTTTATGCGATATTATTACGAACAGTTAGCAAACGGCGTGGCTGCCTCGTCGTTCATATCGCGATACGAATCTAATCTCGCAGCTACTGCTGTTACCGCTCACAGTGTGTAATTGCATATGGATGGATGGAACGGAATATACGGGCGCACACATTGAAGTGAGGCGGCGGCAGGCTGAATGTTTGGAAGGCAAGAAATGGGGAGCTCTAACATATTACACACCGGAGTAGCACACCTGCTCCGAACGATATGTGTGCGGAGGGCGGCGAATGCATTGCGTGTTGTCCCTCTCGTTTGCTTATCGACTTTCTGCTCGATTTTATTTAGGTGAAACTCTCGCGGGCGAGCAACCCGTTGGCATACTTTACATTCGCGTAGGTGTACTACGCGTGTTTCTTATTGCAGCTGGGGGGCGGCAGTATATACCTACTGAATTTAAAGAGGCATTTGCGTTCATTTAGCTTAAATGTAGGTCATGCTTTGGTTTTATTTATTTGTTTTTTGAGGTTAAGATGAACCTGTTTACTGCGCTATCAGATTCGCGCAGATGTGACGTAATAGGACAGCTGAGCAACCTGCGCTTTTCTTGTCCAGTCTTGTTAACATCAGCCTAACCTCATGTAGTTATTTTAGTGTTTAGTGCATCGATTAACAATATCTGGATGGTTATTACAGGCCGTCCAGGACCAACTGTATCGTGGTTTATCAACGATCGTATTGCCGAAGGAAAACTATCATTTCCACGGACGAACGTTATCATCAATCGGCTGGAAACACGTTCGTTGTCCCGCGACGATCTCAACTCCACGTTCAAGTGTCAGGCAAGCAATACGAAGCTAATGATGCCTGCAGAGAAAACTGTTCGTCTGGATTTGCTCTGTAAGTACCGATTTTCATTCATTTCAAGCATGTACGTAACGACTAACAGCATACATTTGTATATAATGCAACTCTCACCAACAACTCCACTAAACATATGTGTTGTTTGTGTTTTGGTTTCGGGTTCTATTCCTAATGGCCACTTCTTCTACTCCAACGTCGCAAATCTTGTGTGTTTGGGGGCATTTCATCGACAAACACAGTACGACCACTGAGCGTTGTGATTCCTCACAAGCCACGGCAAATGATTGCGGATCACGAGTACTTGGTCCAGTGCGACGTGATGGGTTCACGGCCCCGGGCGACCATTATTTGGACGAGGGATAATCGACCCTTCAGGCGCGGCAAGGTAGGAAGCTACGATTTACATTTGTCCGACTTCTTGCATTCCCAAATGCATTCACCATGCTAATTTTAAGGTTAAAGAACGCCGCCGCGGCCACCTGCACGAAATATTTGTTTGATGCCATTCACGAATGAGCATTCATTCGCAACGCTTAAAAACGTATTACATTACGTTTTCCATTTTTTGCCAGCGCGCATAAAGTAGAATTTAAGTGATTTCGCAAATGCCCCACGGCTATCAAACGATTCAGAATGCAATCCGGATGGTGCATGAGCACTCTTTGTACGCGTCTGCTGCTGCTGCTGGTTCATTCTTCAGTTCAGTTAGAGCGCTTTATCAACAGCGAGGAAAAATGCTGCCTTTAGTGTACACTGCCCGCAGAGATAGCTCACTGATACACAACGGCCGCCTCGCTTCGCCTCCGTCCCCGCTGATGCATTCATATCGCCGCCTCCGTCGTCGTCGTCATCCGCTTGGAAGTGCAAACAAATTTAACAATTCTTAGGCGCGCATACAAAGCACACGATAGCGCAGCGTAAAGAATATGAAACCGTTTTGTGCTCAACATTTACTCAATGCAACTGCCGCGTTGTTATAAATCTAGTAAATATAGTCGAGGAAAGCATTAAAGCAGCGAACTTTTACTCGCGTAAAAGACGCTACGGCGGCGGCGGCGCACTTGGAAAAAATGTTTTTTAAATATCTTATGAACAAAGCCCAGTTGTGTACGAAGCGAGTACGATAAAATTTCATAGAGCTTGCAAAAAGGCGTACGTATTCATAAAATGCATAAAATTCATGAAAGCATAATTTATACATTTTTCGTAACAAGCACATGAGAGTGTAAAAAACGCAATTACTATTTTATATCATATCCAGTGAGTATATTACTATGAAAATTTATACTTGCTTATAGAGCACATCTCTTCATATATAATATCGCATAACATGGACTAACGCGTTTCCGCTTTTCCGGAAGTACGATACACACTTTTGCCTCTCTTCTCTCTCGCATCATACGTGTCCGTCGCGTTGTAATAGCAATAAAATTTAAAGTTATTTCGTGTCATCGTCTGCGTCGTCGTGATGCTCATCATCATAGCTTCTCCTGCGCGCTCCGCTGGCTGGGATGCTCGTTGGAAAGAGCAGAGTAAAAGAATGAAATAATAATGTGCAATGTATCGTTATGTAATGTAACAACATGCGATAGGTACCCAGCTATATTTGAATGGGAAATTAGTGATGCGACATAAAATTGCGAGTCGTTAAAGGTATCTCTTCTTAGATTTTACATAAAAGTTATTACTTTTAATTAAGTTTTAACACGCGGCCCAAAGTGCGACACTTTACAAGCACGAATTTATAACCGCTCGCTGCGCGTACGATTTACAAGTATCAACAACAATAAAAGCTACGGCAGGAGCAGCGCGTAAATAAAACATAAATGCGCTCACACCAAATAAATAAATCTATATGTTTTGGAGCCGCCGCCAGTGCCGCCGTCGCCCGAAAATAAAGTGGAAAGTTTAGAATCGTTCGTAAAATCGCTTTATGCGAAATGTACGCGCGAGCTCATATCGTCGACGATTTGCAACACACTGAAGAAGAAGAAAGTGTAGGACGAGGAGGAGGAGGAGGTGCAGGAAACCTTTATAAATCATTAAATTTTATTTGCTTTACAGCTCCTCGAACGTGTGCGCTTCAATTACATTCTGCCATTTCGCGTCGTCCCTCACATTCGAGGGGCGCGATTCGATGGAGAAAATAATTAACAATCTTTATTTAAGTGCCCCACTTGTCTGTTTAATTATTTCATTTAAATACCGCAAGAAAATTAAATTTCTACGACTCTACGCGAAGCTTAGCAGCACCAACAGCAGCTATTGAATTGTTTATTTAATTGCTGATTACAGAGTTGTTTGGGGTACCTAGCGTATATACCTATAATAATGCATCGAAATAAAACGTTTCGCATTTATTTATCGCTGCTCCATTTTTATTTCTTTGTACAATTAATCACGAACGGAATGAAACAAATATCTAAGTACTTGGGTAAATGTTAATAGAACGTTATTATTAATAGGAGGTCATTTCGTAATCCATGTCATTGCCGAAATGCGCATAAAACTTTCGTATGTTTTTTTTCTTTTTTCTTTTCTTTTCTATATTTAACGTCGAGTGCACAAATATAAAATCCAGCGCAAGCAACAGAAACTTGCGTGCAGACTCGAAAAATGCTAATAATTTATTATTTCATTACGGTTACGTTTTCGTCGTCGTCGTCGTTCCCTTTGCGACAGGGAACGCGACGGGGCCTTTCGAGTATTATATTTTTTCCTGCGTGCGTTTCTTGGTAATATTCTCTCATTTTTCTCTCGACGCTTTCCCTTTTTTCGTTTGGCGTATAACTTGAGTGTATCATGAAGTGTGCTGTTTATACATTATGATATGGTCTGTTTGCAGGTCATGGAAACCGAAAATGTCACGATGTCGACGGTGACGAGCTCGGTGACGTTTGCTCCTGTTCCCGAAGATGATGGTACATTCCTCAAGTGCCGCGGGGATAATCCAAGGCTGGTGGGCGTCGGCCAGGAGGACTCGTTCAAACTGAATGTTGTCTGTAAGTACAATTTTTTCTTCTCTCGATCTTATATTTTTAACAATCGCACAACGACGAGCTCACGTATGGAAAATCGATGATTTTCTCTTTTCTTGTGCCATAAAAAAAGACAAGAGTGAACACAGCGAAAGCAAGCGTTTTCATGCGGTGCAAAATAAAACGCTTGAAACACGCGAAAAATATTAAAAACTTGCGGTCGAGTTTCATTCGCCCAACTCACACGCGGGCGTTTATTGCGAGGCACACATATGCAAATTGTTTCACTTTTGCGTCGACGAATTTTCACGTTTGCGCGACGAACGCGCATGAGAAAATATCTCAATAATGGGACTCGCTTGTTCGCCACATTTTTTATTTTTGGCCGCCCGCACACGCCTCTGTATTGAATTGAATGCCGCGAGTGCAACATTTACCCGATGAATTTCAGAATTTCCGTTAAAATTTTGTCGCGTCTCGTTCACCCATTTTTGCACACGTTCTTTTTTTCGTTGTTGTTGTTGTTGGTTACCATCTCTATGCATTCGTTGTACTTGTTTACGTTGCTATTTTGTTGGCGCGCGCGGACGCATACATTTACATAAAAGCGCATATAGTGTTGGGGCGTTTTCATTATGCGAATTGTAAACGTATACGAACATGTCACCCACAAATTCAACCGCCCGGGGGGTGGTGTTGGTATGCATTTGCATGGAAGCGTGGGTGTGTATGTGTGATTCTAAACGATTTTCATCTTATTAAGAATGCGTGGAATTGTATTTCGTTTGTAGGCCAACTCACACTTTGCGTACATGCGCGCGTGCATGCAAAAATTGTATGCGTATTTAGGAAAACGAACCTCCGACATATTCAAGGTTTTCAAACGCGTGAAACGGTGTGTCGGAGTGGCGGTTCGAGAGGGGGTGGGTGTGTGCGTAACCTTGCGGCTGACAGGTATTTGGCGAAATCGCAAAATTTACTAGCCCCACAAATATCCACGTTTTAGCACTTTCGAAAAGCGCGCGCGCGACGCCACATCCTCCCGGGAATGGCGGCGGTGGCGGTAGCGACAGCGGCGATTCTAAGAAAGAAACATCGCACGCAATTCCCTCGACGCCATTCGAGCTTATAAGAATGGAAAATCTCAAAATTATGGCCGCTTTATATCAGTGCGCATTAAAAAACGTTTCAACTGCATATTTTCCGCGCCTCTTCGTATACGTTTACGCTTGAATTGAACGAAAATAATTGCACATCTCCATTTGGCATTTTATCGCGATAAAATGTTGCATTTCAATGGGAGATGTCGTCAAATAATTATTGTTAAAAATAGCGAAAAATAATTGTGCGCACTCTGCACTTTCGTCTATCCATTTCGTTGAAGAACGCTGAAGAGGACGCGCAAGAATACAATTCAAGTCGATTGCGAAACACAATGATTTCTTTCTTCAGCCCGCTATTCTGAAAAGGAAACTCGCGCGTCCGTACGCTCGCCTGACCTATTCTCCGCTCACTCGACGCAGGACTCAACTCTACTCAACTTCGCGTCGCAAGGAAGAAGAACGAACGGTAGGAAGCAGCGTAATGTTGAGTAGCTTTCAATGCAGTAGCGCGTCGCGACTTATTCATTCGGGTTGTTTGTGTTTGTAGTCCTTGCAATTCCTTGAGCATTCAGGCTCGCTACTCTAGCTTGCCCAGCCCAGCCAGGTGTACATCGCATGTGTGTACTTCTTGTGCGCCGGCCCGTACATAATCCATCAACGGTGACCCAAATGCGTTCATAATCATTTTTCCGTTCAGCGTTGGCGTTCCACGTTGCCGGCCGCCCCCTTGCCACCGGTGGCAGTCGTGTTTTCTTACTGTACGCTTCCGTACCAACCTTGATTCTTTGCGCCACGCTCCTTGAGTTCGTTGCGCTTGAGTGCCACAAACGTCGCCTTGTATTAAGTAAAACTCGACGCAAAATAATGTTGCCAAATGAAATTCGGGACCCAAACTAATCATAAACTACTTACACGTAGTAGCAAAATATCAAACAAATGCAGATTGTGAAATTCCTCTTTTCGAATGTTTACTCACTTCGCAGAATTACGTTGTTAATGTAAAAGATAATTATATGAAAAATAAGAGTTGCTAAAGTCCTCGTATAGATACAGAAATTGGATTTACTACCCCTTCATAAGAAGGTGGATACCTCCTTTCAGAGAAATGGCTCAAAAAAGTTGTAATGGTAAATCCAATTTCCGTATACTTGCAAGTACTTCAGTGATTCTTATTTCTCGTGCAGGAATCCTACAATGATTAGCAACAACGTTTTATGGAGTGAGTGCTTGAAAAGTATAATTTTATTTTTGTTTTGCTTGCGTATAATAAGTAAGTATTTGAATTTGAATAAGCAACTGAATATTTGAATGTCTTTCATTCAATTCATAAAATGTCTATTCATAATTATGTTTATTTATCATTCGCATTCGCAGCGCACGGATTGAAAAGCTGCGTACCGGTTGCATATTTCCTTAATTAATTAAAAAACATTTTGAGCCATTCATTCAATCTTTGAGTCCGAATTTAAACCCGCTTCTAGCACATAATAGCAAGAAGTGCATCATTGAAATATTTGATTGATTCATTGAATTGCTAATGAGCATTCCGCACTTGAAAAGCGGCGATGACGACGCCCTTAAATGTATTCCGCGAGAAAAGACATCTGATTGTGCGTTATTCATCAAAATATAAGTGAAAGTACAGCCAGCCGCCTCCTCGACTAGTCCGCCGCCGCACGGTGTGTCATGCCAGTCAGTGCTTGCTTTTGTTAATTACGAGCACTTGAAAGCCTACCACACGTACTTTCTTCATTTGAGAGGCATCGTTTGTGCGCTCCTCTTCTTATTCAACTCCTTTTACTTCAACTTTTACTTTGCTCTCTGCGCGTTTTCCTCGCTTACATTTTCTTTCACCGTGCGCGCGTTTGCGTAGCTAGGTACACGTATAACGTAATGGAGGCGGTGAAATAATATTTTAAGAGTGTCAACGCATTGCCCAAGGGTGCGTACATCCAAAGACCACAGCGCAGATGTTATAAATATGAAATTACCCCCGAAAGGAAGAAGGCGACGAGAGGGAACGCGAGGCGCTTAATTTAATTTCCAAAGTTGTGTTGCAATAATGCGTTTTTCCTTTACGCGCCGAGAGCTTTTTCTCAGATTGTGCATTCGTTCGTTCCTCAACCCTACCTATTGCATGCAACCCTCTGCAGAAGTAGCAGAAGAAGACGAAGGAGCTTCGCGCTAAATGCGTGCGCAGTGTTATTTCTTCATTAAGTAATTCGCGTGCGTCACAATGGGCTTGGCGGTTACGGCTCGCCGTCCCTTTGCGTCGGCGGCGTTGGTTTATGGTCCATTGGGGGGAACGGCAAACCTTTGGGGGTTTTGCGTCTTTGCAGTGGCAGCGAGCAGTTTCGTACAGTTGCACGAAACAGACAACTTGGCATTCATGAAAGCAAATAAAACCAAAAATATACATAATACAATCGCTTCAGTTTAATGACAAGTTCTCTTTCATTAAATTGAGTCTCGGTTTAATGCGCTGCTAAAGAATTGGAATTGCCTCTGGCTCGTGCAAGTCGTGAAGATTTATCCAAATTTAAAAGTTGCTTGCGTAATAGTAATACATATAATAGAATGTGTAACATCCTGTGTTGGCTGGTCGGGATAGTGGTCGTGGTGCTGAGCAAAGTGGAGGAAACTAAAAGAGGTATTTCCATTGGGAAAACAGGATGAAAACAAATAGTTCTTCATTCGACAGGCGCAATAAAGCGATTTCCATATTTTACCGACGCGCTTCGCCGTGAAACGAATCGAATCGAGTTCCACCTAGCCAGCCTTACCTTGCTTGTGCACAACGCATACACCTGCAAGCAGATGGAAAGACGTTTTCACTGTACGAACACGAGGAAAGTTGTGAGTGTGCGGGGGTGGGTAGTAGCGTGGCCGGGGTGGTTGGTTGGCCAGCGGTATAAAATCGTTCCACATCGAGCAGAAAAATTATTACACGTACGGCTAACTCCACTCAATACATGCGCCTTTCCGGTTGAGTGGCCGCACACAAATACAAACGACGTGAATAAAACTACAGTTACACATTGTGCAAAACAAAACTTTTCTTGGCGATTGCGTTTTTCCATTCACTCGCATGTTTTACATTACTTTATTTACTTTTTATTCGTCTTTTATTTAGTAGGTAACTGCTACTTCTTTATATTATTAGCGCCAAGTTTTTAGCCATTGAATTTTTCATCCCTTACGCGCGACCCTTTTGTTTGATGGATACTAATAACCCGTATAAATATACAGGCTGGCAATGGGCACTTATCTTGTTGCAACTTTTTCGACGTCTTGAGGCAGCTTCAAACTTTGCCTCCTTCATTCTGCTCGCGCCCAAACGAACGAACGAACGAACGAGGTTCAAAGTAAAATATTTATTCAAACACACGTTCGTTCATCTAAAACTCCACACTCTGCGCTTCGCGTATAGATGATGGAAATTTATAAACGCCGCCGAAAATTTATTTCGCCGCCGCGCAAGCCATGGAAATTCATTATCTTTGCCACTTGCCAATTTTAAATTAAAATCGAGTTGTGCGCCGCCCGCCAGATAACGCGTACACGCTTGCTTGCTTGCTAGCTAGCTGTGCTCTCTTCCGGCCCCGCCACACCTTCCGTCTTCCTACGCCGCCGCCCGCGTTGAGGCACTTTACATAAATTTTAATTTTCGCTTGATTTTATACGCGCTCAGACAACGCGTCTGCTTATCATACACGCGCCGACATTATTTATTTACGCGCGCTTTAAGTGCACTAAACTTTTTCGTAAACTTGGTCGGGAAGGTGCGCACCGAAAAATTATTACTTCTAAACTTATGGCTGGCTTGTTATTCATGACGCTATAATCTATATAATATTACAGAACGATGAATGCATTGAGATGATTTACCGATAAACAAGATACTTTGACTTACTAATTAGCACGGGCGTATTGAGTTTTAACGTTTGCTGCATGCGTAAGAATTGCGCAACAGGAGTATGAGGATAGAATGAACGAGAGTGGCGCGTCGTTTATTTTCAGCAGGGTGGAGGCAGCAAGGTAATAGGATTAAAGGATTGAAGTCCTCGCTCCTTTTATATAGACGCTCTTAATTGCGCTTTAAAGTCGCAAAAGTAAAGTCGCATGTTAGAAGTATTAGCTTGACATTAAACTTTGTCATTTATATCCACATTGTATGTGTTTGCCTCTTTGACGTTGATAAGTTAAACTCGACGAGTAAATTACATTAGGGTCGGGGTGTAAAAATTGTTTTAAATTCGGTGAAATTAGGGCGTACGCGAGTGGGTTGGAAGTCAATTAATAATATTTAATTATAGTTTTAATTACATACGTATACATTATTGATGGGGAGTCAATGCGGAATGCACATAAATCAACGGATCGATGCGCGCGCGCGAACGTAATTGTTTATACGGTGTATGAGCGTGCAATTTTGTGCTATAATTGCTTTCTAATTAGCGCAACGACCACACATTAGGTAACAGGCCGGCTGGTACAAACACAACAAATATCAGTCCCATTAATTAATGAAATCTCGAATGTTTTATTCAAATATTTGCGCAACCTTCGCGCCGCCACCGCGCCCTATATTGTTACTTGCCGAGGCAGCGGTGGTGGTGCGGTGGTGGCCTCGTCGTGGGCGGCTTGCACGTGCGTGCAACGTGTGCGATAAATGGCAAGCGCGTTGTTGAATTTTATGCGTTTCGTGCGCCTCGTTTCGATCGCAATTAAATATTTCGCTATTAACAACATACCAACCTACATACATGCATACACTTGGCTCTTTGCGAGACTTTGAAATATTATTAGGTCGTCGCGCAATCAGTTGAACATCTCAACTCGCTCACTCGCTGGCTGGATTTTTTATTTTTCGTGCATTTTTATACGCACTTTTTATGCGTTTTTTCTCGGCGCGCAGCACATCATCATGAGAAGGAGCAGGAAGCCCCTCGGCCGGTGGTGCTTGATAAAAACCAACGCTATTGTTCATCCCACTCTGAAGTGAGTAAAGTCGACGCGAGGCAAAAAGCGAAGTTAATTGCGCGAAGTTAAAAAAATGATGATGAAGAAGCAAGCACACCGAGAGGAGCGAAAAAATTTGTACGCATTGCAAATGACTGTTTGGCTTTTGCGAAATGAAGCCCTTGTTTGTCTTGTTTATTCAAATAAAGAGAGGCAGTAAAAATGTGCGAAATCAAAATTAATTAGTATAATTGCGCAATACCATGAATGAGAAGAGAAGAAGTGGGTGGGGCGAATGAGAAAAATGTTTGCAAATTATAAAATGCGAAAATGTGCTTGCTCGCTGGTTGGAGCTTGGCGTATTTGTGAGATTGAAGACTGTTTTTGATTACAGATGCGCCTCAAGTAGCTCTTCACTTGGGCAGCACGCTCAATCCGGAGGACATCAAAGAAGGTGACGACGTCTACTTCGAATGTAACATCCGGTCGAATCCGAAGCAACACAAGATCACCTGGTATCACAACGTAAGTGCCACTCTCTCTTAATTTCGCTCGCTCATTTATCAGGCTTATTTTCTTGCCGCCTCCTGCCGCTGATGTATTTCTATGATGTGTACATTTCTCATCCCTCATCCCCTCGCCACCCGCGCGCGCGCGCACTGAGAGGATGAATTTCTTAAGCGCAATTAATGCTTTTTCAAGTGCCAACTTTTAATGCGATTAAACTACGTGGCGAATCTCGCGAGTTGTGCAAAGATTCCGTAACCTGAGAAAAAGTTAATTAATAACAAGTTTAGCCATCTCGTTCTTCATCATTATCATCTCGGGCGTTTTTTGGTGCCTTTTTGGCGCCAAGTTGCACGAAGAGCATAAATATTTGAAGTGTTGTAATTAATACTCATTCATATGCAGATTTTTATTTGAGCGTAAGATTTAAAGTTTGACCGCCACCGACACTGCCGCCGCCAGCGTTATGGAAATATTTCACGCTTCCGACGAGGAGTAATTGCACATGGCGATACTTGTTAGCCGGAAACGTCCGGGAAGGCACGTCTGCTCATTCATATCGGTTGCAGCTGCTTCCTTCTTCTTCCGCTCCTTGCGGTTGCCAGCCGTGTTTTTGCGTGCACTGCTCCTTTTTTCTTGCGCAAATTTTCTTAAAACCCACATCGTGAATTAAGGCTTTCATCCTCGTAAAGCTAAAACGCGACACGGAAACGATATCTCTGGGAGTAAAGCAAACTTGTCGAGCATTGTCTTTACGTTTTGTTTGCACAATGTTGCAAAAACGATCCCAACCGGAAGCGTGCGCGTCGCACCGCTGCGATTTACGCACAACCAGATTGTCGATTATGAATTATTGCGATAAGTTTGACTAATTTCGTTTCGATTACGAATATGTGCCGCAGTTTGTTTTCCAGGACACTCAATAGATGTGTAAAAGTTGAACGCGGAACGTGTTCGCGGTTCGGCAACAGTTTTCGGCATCGTGACTTGCCGATCGGTCTAATAAAACTGCCACGAATCCGGCCGCAGAACGTAATTTACATAATGCGCTGAATTTACGATTTTATAGTCCTAGATTGCGGCGTTGGCGTGCACGCGTCCGCCACGTGCACATTATACGCACGATAATAATGATGGAAAGTGAATGAAAAACGTATAAATAAAATTCAACACTCGCGCGCTGCCACGTAAATGAATGCATTCGTTATATAATTACCAACATCACAAATCATTTTTCTTCTCTGCGATTAGATGTAGAAAAAACGGAGAACATAGAAATCTAGAGAAATGTACCTACATGCAAAACAATAAATAAAACACACAAAAATTTAATATCACGATTCGAAATACGTGTAAGGTATTTTGGGGTGTGTTGTGCGAGGTGTAGGCGTCATGTTTAATGGGTGGAAATGAAAGGACGAGGACAATTTTGAGGGTCGAAACTAAACTTGCCATAATACCATCATAGTTGTTTGAGCAAGTGTAAATGCATTTACGTGTCGCAGTGCGCGTGTTATATATGGTATGTACATTTAAATATTCAAGTTTCGCGCATGAATTATTCAAACGAAAGAGGACTCGACGCTCTCTCTCTCCTTCGGCAGCCGGTGCGGGTCTTTCAAATTGGCACAATTAATAGAGAAACGGACGCTATATTACTTACTTTATAGTAGGAATATATTTTAGTCGACAACAGACGCGAGAGGATGTGTGGGAACGCGTAATGAATAACACGAATGCAAATTATTTCTACAGTCATAAAACATGTTAATAATCCTTCACATTTATTGCGTTTCGCATTTGCATCCAGACGTATTAGGCTAAGGGACAGTATTAGCTATACGCGTGTATGCAATTTAAGTGTTTTTGCTGCGGCGAGTTGTAGTTTTTTGCGCCCTCGCCGCCAAATAGGATTGTTTCACGATTTCAAGCGAGTATTATTCGTTTATGTCGGTATGTTTTATACGCGCGTATACGATGCATGCCTTTGTGGCTTTACGCTTGGGCCACTAACCGCACACATTCAACGCCACCCCCGGCGTCGTCGTACGGTTTGCAACGCTACTAAGCGAGCGCACGCGTTCTTTGGATTTAAGATCCTGTTTTCCTTCCGGTGATTACGCTGGATTAATTGTTTACTACTCGTATCTTAACCCCTTTTCACCTTTATGCGCATAATACCATCTTACATATTTAATGAACACATCGCATTAATCTTACGTACCTACCTACGTACCGAGCGCGTGTTGTACATAGTTGTTCGATGTGAGGATGCTGCAAGGTGTGTATGTATACGTGCGCTTTATGCGATTCGTATGCGTGTACGTGGAAGCCGCAACGCACCAATACGAAGAAGCAATTTATCACCGATGCGGATGGTGTTTAAGGCGAAGGAAGAGGCGGCGGTAGCGGCGGTAGCGGCGGTAGCAGAAGCAGCTCGCATGTTTTGCGAACCGTGTAGGATTTTAAAGGAAATCATTTGCAAACAAACCGCATGCAGTTAACAATTTCATTATCTTTTCGTACGCGCCGAAGACAAATTAGTTTCGTGTGCGTTGGAAAAGCAGAGGAACGCAATGCGTTTTCCCAAGGATCGCAAGGAAAACTTTGAGGAATTTGCCAAGTTGCGCGGGAATTTATAGGTCTTGAAGTAGATTTTGCAAGTTATTTATATCTACATATCCTTGCTTAAGTTTACAATCAGTGTACTAGTAATGATGGTTGGTGGTGGTGGCGGGGGTAGTTGTTTTCGAAACGTGCGGGTGGCCTTTAGTCTAATTCAATTCCTGATTAAATTTAGGCTTTTTACGCTTCTGTCATGATTTTTCACGCGCGTGTCTGTTTCTCTCGCGCTCGTCCTGCCTGTATGCACGCCGCCCGTGTCGAATCCATAAATATTCCACGTTCTTATCAAGCGCAATCTTCCAACTTCCAACTTCGTTAACCAATTTAGGTTTTCGTGCATTTCGTGCCGACGCTACTTCCACGTCCTCTCGGTGCTTGGTGTGCGCGTTGCTGTATATCCGCGTTCTTTTACACATTTCAACTCTATTGAAGCTCTGCATGTGTGCGACGTGCGTGTGCGGTGTTCTCGAACACGCTTTTTAATCCGCCACCGACGCCACCGCCACTGCCGCCGCCACCCACCATCAGGCCGAAAAACGAGCGAAACGAGCAGTATCTCTAATCTATCGGTAATTCGTGTTTGCATAATTTAAACGACTCTCTAATTTTCCTCTCTCCTCCACTTTTCGGTAATCACACGATGTATTTTGTGCGAGCGCGAGCGCGCCAAACGGGGGGCGGCAAAGGGCGGTCGTTCCTCTTCCACGCTGCGTGCATCGCTCCTTCATTAGTGCTCTACGCGATCGCGAACCAAATAAATTACCCGCGAGATAAGTATTTACTTTGAAATAAATTAGCCTGTTGGTTGTTGTAGCGCGCGTATCTTAATTGTAATTATGTGCCGGTCGCCACCAACTTTTTGCCCCCACTGCCACACTGCTATTGCCGCCTCACGCGCCACCAAATAGGCAAACAAGCAAATGCAATGCAATTGTGCATTGCAGTGCCTTTTTGTACGTGTTTTGCTACAAGTTGACTACTTGACAAAAGAAAACGCGGGGCGCGCGCGTGCACAACAAACTTTTGTACGCGCTGCTTTTGCAATACCTATTTTCGGACAGATTTAGTACACTTTGCAACAAAGTGTGTGCGCGCTTCGTCGCGCCGTGCAAACATTACCTCTTTCGCCTCGATATCGATTCCCTCGGCGGCCATTCGCCCAAAACTGATAGACTTGATTCGATGCCTTTCTGCATGCAACAAAGCGCTCCAGACGACAACACAACACGCCGAAGTCGAAAGTCGAATATCTTTCGTTGCTCCTTTTTTCGACGTCCGCCACTTTTGCTCTTTTGTGCTCGGCGCGCAATCAGTATATTATGCATACGAATGCATTCTCCAGCTCGGTATTCAGCACGTGCTGCGCGCGCGAAACCAAACAGAATAAAACATCAGCAATTTGCAGTTGATACTCACGCGTTAAATCCAATTCTCCGGGCATTTAAATTCGCTCACATTATCATATTATCATAAAACACACTCGCCATGCGCCCATACCATGCATTTTCATCACAGTCGCTCGCGAATCTAGCAAACCTAGTACACAGTACGCGTGCATACAAACGGAATTCCACGTCCTGGAACGCGAAAGAGCATCGCTGCAGCGCGCTGAAGGCGACACAAGCAAAAGGACGAGAGACAGCTTGTACGCTTTGAACATTTCACCATTCCCATGTCGCATTGCCTTAATCGTTTCTCTGCAACGCACCGCGAGCGCGCGGCGGTTACATTGCAAATAAATTTTACCGCTTCGAGAAAATTGCGCGCATACTCTCGCTATATATGCAAGTCTATGAAGATGTAAGTAAGTAAAGTAAAGTAAAGGCAATAATACATCTCGCGTTGTCTCTCCGGTGCGTTGCATTACGAACGTAAATGTACTTTTTTCTTATTTGTGCTTGAGACCCACTGCTCCTGCTTGCCGGCTTCGTAATGCGATTGCCACATTTGCACTTCTTTTACTTTTATGTACTTCATGATGCGGCTTCGCATAAAACACAAACGCGAGCGCGCGCATACGACACAAGTTGCAAATAGTACGCGTGCTCTTCATGAACAAACAACACACAGCTCACTTGATGTAACATTTTTTAGTGTTATTTAGCCGAAACGTACTCGCCAGGCGCGTTTTTTCGGTGTGTTGTGTACACGCATCACGCCGAATAAAAATGTTACTTACATGTGTCGTTCCCGTTTCGCAACAGTCATAAACACGCATTGCACGAATATCGTAAAAGTGGAGCAGTTAAACGTATAGATTTGCTTTTATATTGCTTCGAAGCGCTTCGATAATGGTACAAGTTTAAGGGTAGTTATTGGCGGACTTGAGGATATTTTATTTTCCCGAATATCAAAGTGAGAGGGATTGATAAAAAAAATTATATAACTGCAGCTCAAATCGCGCGCGTCGGGCAAAGTCCCATGAATCAAGCACAAATTAAGCAACAATTACCAAAGTTTGTGGCGCACGCAAAAAATGATGTAGCTGAAGAAAATGAAGACGAAGACGAAGCGAACGAAAAAGTTGTTATACGCTTTGATGCATTTGAGGGACGTTTGCTCGCGCACAGATTTGAACGTAACGTGTCCGTGGCTTGTCGTGATTGCCCTTGTGATCCTGTTAGGTGCTTTTATTGCTTCAATCAAGACGGACTAGATTTTTATGTGACGAACATAAAAACAGATCTTTGTTCACAATTATCGCCAGCATTTCCGCGCGCGCTCAAAGCGAGGAAATAAATAAAATAATAGAAGGTGCTTTCATTTCGTGAAAGGGAATATTTTTTATGTGAATTTTAACGAATAAATAAGAACATTGAGGGGCAAAGCAAGCAATTTCCAGGGGGGAAGGTAAAATTATATTCAAGGTTCTTCGTAAATTCGAGGTAACGAAAAAGCTGTGGGTACTTAGTTTCCTTTTTGCTCCTCGCTGAAAAAATGTTCACTTCAGAAGATATGCCTCTCATGAGAGGCCGTTAAATGTCCTCCAGCCGCCACATTTGGAATGGGTAAATAGTCTCAATTCGACCATTAAATCTGCTTATTTGCACCACATGTGCGCTCATTTATCCGAAAAGTCGGAGGCGCTTGGCGGCGGGCGTTGCGTGTTGTATTCGACGCGATGGCATTGCAAACTTTGTTTATTTATAATGCGCGCGTTGGCAACTTTTATCGAGAACGCTAACGTTGCCGCCGTCGACGACGCGTCGTCTCGCGCAATCTTTTTCCGGTGTGTGCG
The DNA here is from genome assembly GCA_030264675.1 of Anaulacaspis nigra. Classification (NCBI taxonomy): domain Eukaryota; kingdom Metazoa; phylum Arthropoda; class Insecta; order Coleoptera; family Staphylinidae; genus Anaulacaspis; species Anaulacaspis nigra. The sequence goes on from JARJDV010002748.1 coordinate 186,418, forward strand.
CTCGCTTCGCTTTTTTACCGCTCACCTCGTGGCAGAGTTTTTCTCTCGACGCGGCGGCGGTGGTGGCGGCGAGGTGAGATTAGGCGAAATTTATTATCGGCGTGTGTTCTCGGGCGTGGAAGACTTAGAGCAGAGACACGCGTCCAGTACGCGTGTATGTGCATTGGTCAAACTGTCACAACTTTTACTAGCTAAATGCTCCAGGCGCAACATCCTCCAGCTCCTCGTGCGTCGTCGTCGTTACCAACTTTTACTCACCTACATATCAACGCCATGAACGCGCACTAATCACTCTTAGATTAACTTTTTCTCCATCGCTTTCGACCCAATGTGTCATACCAAACACCCATAAAGGGCGGGCGCTTTTATGACTTTGGCCAAACGATTTTTGTTTTCTCGTTTATTAGCTTATTACATGATGAACTTTTATTACCTTGGCCCCCTTCTCATGTCGTCTTTGCGCGCGAGGTGAAGAAGTTGCGAAGGGCAGCTTTTATGGCTCTTGAATGAGCCTAACGGGGGCGGCGCGTCGACAGCTTCATGCCTAAATAATATTTAGTTTTTGCTCAATTTTCGTGTGCGCATTTATGACATTGTTGATTGTTTCAGGGGGATCTCGTGACACAGAACATGTCGCTGGGTGTCATCATCAGCACGCATAGCCTCGTCCTGCAGAAGGTGACCAGGTGGCACAGTGGCGGCTATACGTGTCAGGCGGCAAATCCGCGCGGCGAAACGATGAGTCAACCCGTCAACCTGCGCGTCAGATGTGAGTAATCTTTAAATTAATCACCTCGCATGCCATGTTCTCCCCCCCGCACATTGTTTATAACGCTTGTCGACGCAAATTACATGGAAAAATATTGTTGTCGCAAATACCGGCGGCGGTTAATTAACACATGCGGCAGGAAAAAGTGTGCGAATAAATATTTGACAATGGCACGTGCAATTATTCGTCGTTTGCGTATTGTACGTACGCGTGCGCCCCTCCTGCGCCTGGATAGGCGAGGAGCACGATTGAATAATATTAAATTACCAACAAATTGACGTTTAATAAATGGCGCGCGAAACATAAGCCGCAAAAACCGCCAGCGCGCGAAATCGATACGCCACTGGACGTTTTCCTGGGTGATAAATTGGCCTGTGCGCCCGTAGAAATTGCCTGCGAATAATTTATTCTCGTTTAATTAATGCGAACTGCCATTTTTTCCCTCCGGCGCTCGCGTCTAATCGCCGGCTACGTGTCTGATTTCGCAAATCTTGAAACGAGCCACGTCCACTCGACTCGCCGAGTGCAACGAATGATGATTTAGTCCCACTTAGTCTTTTTCCTCGGTGCACGAAGGTGGATGGCGGAGGAATATATGTTCAAAACGTTATTGATCTCGCGCTCGTAATACTTGATTCGGCACGACGTGATCGCATTTTCGCGTCTCGCGGGACGGGTGAGTTTATGTATAAAACGCAACCGCATTGCGAAGACGGCGGCGGCAGGAAGGAAGGAGTCACTTGCAGACATTGTAGTCGATGAGTTTTCGGCAAACAGCGAATGCTCCTTGCAGATGGCCATCCGAATCGAAAAGCTGCTTGCTGTGTTGAATGCACGCGCGCGCGTCGTGCTCCTGAGTGGGAATTGTTTTTCGGTTTCTTCCTTCATGCGCGTTTCGCGATTGCCTCCGTCGAAGAAGAAGCGGGCAACGAAAACAAAAACACGTTGGTTGCGCTCGTCGCGCACTGAAAAACTTGGACGTTGAAAAAAGTGTTTGCCAGTCATTCCGTGCCATTTACTGCATCCGCAACTTTACAAATTGAGCGCTGTGTGTTGCCCAAGCGGATGTGAGCCGAGAGAAAAAATCGCGCGTCGAACAAAAGTACATTTACATTTCCGCTAATACTCTCCAAACAACAACAACAAATAACGTAGAAGAACAACAAGCCAATCTTAATTGAAACGCAAAAAACGACCAAGCCGTACAACACTTCACGTATTGATGGATCTACTCGAGATCCTTTCCGGAGTTTCGAGATATTTAAAGTAAAGAAATAGTGCGTTTTTGTTGGATTTTCATGCATATACAGAAGAATGGGAATAGCAGGCAATTTCTTGCTTTGATTAGCGCACTTGAGTGTTGCCGGAAATGGATGAAATGAGCCAACGACAACGGAAGCTTTTTAAGCGCTGTATAATGTTATGGTTCGCTTCCATTTAATTAATATTTCCAATTACTTGCTGCTGCGCTCTTTGTGCGGATTTAATCTTTGGCCGCAGTCATCCTCCGCGTTTTGCATACTCACACACGAATGCATGCGCACCGCTGCCGCCGCCACTGCCGTCACTATGCGCATATCGTACTTGTGCATGTTTGAAGAAGTCCTTTAACAACAACGGGAACACGTATTTGAATAGCGCTAAAAGAGATTACAATAAAACTTTTAAGCTTTTCGTTCGTAGTTGAAGAGCAGAGAGTAGCCATTATTATTGCGACATCCGCTCGGCCCGTTCGTCGTCGTCGTCGACGCAAAGTAACAGCAAATAGCGCACGCGAAACGATGAACGGAAATAAACATTTATTTGCTCGAACGACACACACAACGTTTGCTGTTGTTCGTTCGGTGCGGCTCTCGAGATTGGAGATTGCGCTTGAAGACGTCGCGCGCTTTGTGCCTTTTTAAATTGCATTCCAGTCGAACCGCTCGAAAGACAACAACAACAACAACAGCAGCAGCAGCAACAAGAAGTATAACAGCAACTTTGGGCTTATCTCCTCCGCCTCTTCGCAATGTCCAGCATCAATCGAATGCAAATATGGGCCAAGGAAACGAAAACGCGGAGTATTTGGGTACACACGGTGCGCGCACGAGGAATGAAAAATAAGACGAAAAAATAAAGACGCATTTATTTCATGATTTTCATTCGGTCCGTATCGAATGCGAGCACGACGGGAGTGCCCTCGTATTGATAACACGCGCCTCGTGCATTTGCAAATATCGCATTGCCAATATATTGGAATCAATAGAATACGACTCGTCGCGATATTAAATGACACATTTTCTTGACGGTGTGCGCTTCTTTGCCGCAGAGGTTTCATACATAAACAAGTTGAATAAGTCGTTTTCTTCGAATGCACTTTGCGATTTTACCAATGCTTTTAACTGCATTAAATGCAATCTTCTTATGTGCCTGTAGCTCCATTCAGCATTGAGGCACTCGGCTGAATAGCAGCCTTACATATTATGCCAGGTGCAACAAACAGGATTCACCACGAAATATCTCAATTGAAAGTTATGACTCCATGCTTAGATATTTATTGTTTGCGCATAAACACGACGTTGAATCATTCTAAAATCTGCAGGTAGCTTGAATTAATAATAGCGTTGCGGCATTTGTTAGATTTACGCCGTTTGTTTAAAGCGCCTTGAGCATTATTTGCATCGTGCTGCTGCCATCCGTGTTCACAAAGTACAGAAGGAAATGCCGCGTGCACACACAACTCGGCGAAATGAGCACTAGTCACCTTGTTGTCTGACGTCGCGGCGCCTCATCAAGTTGTTGCAATATGTTGCGAACGCGCCGCGCGCAGGGTGTGTTTGCCGCCACCGCTGCCGTATCCGCCGTGTTCTCTCGCCGTGCGCTCTGGCTTGCTCATCTCGCGCGCGCATTGCATTGCATCGCCAACCTAATCGCAAATTCGTCCGCGTAATGCCAAACAGGTGTTGGCAAAACAACACCTTTCGCATGCATGCATGCATATAGCGAAATTGCATCGCACGCCCGCCTGAGCAAATATGCATTTAATTGCACATTATAATGGAGCGGCGCATCCGTGGGGTTTATCGCGTGCGTTCATCCGCCCTTAAAATTTCCGCCTGAAATAACCGCGTTTCTCGTCTCGACGCTACTACTGCTATGCAGCGAAAAACAAGCACTACGCGAATAGATGAAGAACAAGATGCATTGAGCGTGGCGCAAATATTACACTGTAGATTCCAAAGTTGTACGCGAATAATGATGTTGTGTGAGGAGAAAAAACCGTGTTTATTACACGTTTAGACTCCTCCACTCAAAATAAATACGCGCGCGCGCATTGCTTCTTATTTGCAGGCAGGGTAAAGCGACATTACCGTATTTTTCCGCGCGAATATATTTCGCGTTTCAGCGAGATAGCCGGGGCTTCTTGCTTCTTGCGCGTTTCTTATTTTTATTACATTGTGATCTCGGGACGCTTTGGAATGAATTCCAAATCGGATTTGCACGAATCCGGCATCGCACGCGGGGAAGAAACACATTAAGCACGATCGCGCGCGCGACGTTCCCTTTTCTTCACCGTCGCCGTCGTCGTAGTAGTAAAAAAATTATTAAACGCGCCAAATAAAAAATCCCTCTTTTTATTTCATTCATTCATTCATTCATTCATCTATTGAATGCTCGATTGCGCATTTGCGTTTCGTTCCGATTCGCTGCACGGGCTGCTCATTATTCATTATTTTGGGAAATGTTATTCTCATATTTATTTAAATGTTTAGTGGGAAATTGCACATGCGGAATTTTTATGCTGCATGCGCGGAAATTGCTTAGTTTAGTGGAAATTAGCATATCACAAGAGGAGAACAATTTAAAGCGAACGTGTTGTGATTGATTTCATTTAAATTTGAAGGCAGCTTTCACGCGCTGCCTTTTATTTGCGCGCTTTTATATTAAAAATACGTGCGTGAACGCTTTAAATGAAGCGCGCACGAGGGCACAATACGCTTAGCGGTGAGAGCGTGTTGGAGCCATCATATGTGAAGTTGGCAGCGAAGGGGCGGCAGCATTCAAAATGTGATATTGAATAATATTCAGTGAACGAAACGTGAATTGCACGCGCGCACGCCGCTCTCTAATGCAGTGACAAAGGTTACCCGGCAATCGTTTACCGAACAATGGCGTTTCCTCCGGATTAAGGTTGAAGGTTTTCGGAGCGCGACAAGCAAGCTCACATACAACACAATCCGCGGCGGTGCGCGGCGGCGGCAGCGAGTGAAATGCGCCGAAGAAAACGCGGACCGGCATGTAAATCCTGGCAGTGGCATACACCATCATTCCGCCGCCTCCCGCACACATGTGTGTGCACGGGAACGACGGGGGCGAATTGTTGTGTTCGTATTTGCATATCTAACGAACGGGATTTGTAAGACAAGCAAGCGAGCAGCGCGTGCTCTACTTTTGTGCTAGATAGATAGATAGACAAAGCGATTCCGCCAAGGAAAAATTACGTTTCGATGGCCAGCGACTTTTTGCAATCACTCGACGCCTCTTATCTATTCCTCCGCTGGCATCGTTGCCGTCGCCGCCGCCACCGCCGCCTGCAAATGATGAACGATCCAATAAAGTGCGGTGATCTACGGCTAGCTAATATTACTTCTTAACTCGCGCTCGTTCACCTGCATGCGCGTAAATCTCGCCATCGCAAAAATCAATTAATGGGCAATTTATGCGTCGGAATTTTGCATTTTCGCAACGCACGTTTAAATTCATCGAATAGTTGGCGCATTATGCACATTCTACGCCAGATTCGCGCGCAATTGAATACGGCTGCTTCGTGGAGTTAAATGCGTGATGTATATTATTCGCGCGCGCACCGCTCATCTTCTCAATAGAATAATGCAAAGGAAGACGTCGCCGCCGCCGCCACCGCCGACTGTGTCGAGCGGCGAAAACAACACGCAAATTGTGCCGGCAGATAATGGAATAATGGGCTGATTCCCTTGACAACTCGAACAAAGCAAATCTCGGTTACCGTAATGATGTACAAAGTGCTTGATTGTGTGCGCGACGACAACGCAGACGCTGTGTGTTTCTTATGTCATTCGCAAGAGCGCACACAGCCCGGCTCCTGATTTCTGAGATTCGCTCGCTCCATTCAGCGTGCCACATAAAATATTCTCACTTGTGTGTTCCCACTACAATTGCCTTTTGTATTTGAAAGACAGTGCGCGCCTTCTTCGCCGAGGTCTTACTTCATTCGACGTTTTGTGCGACCGTATGTAATGCCGCAATTTTCCAATTTCTCTCTTCCACGTCGATTACGCCGTGAGCGAACGACGATAATCGTATCAGAAATGATCTTTGCCGTCCATAAAATTTATGTTTTTTTCCTCGTTGTTTCATGCGCATGATGTATTTTCTTTCATAGATTATTATGTCGCTGAAATTAAGTCTTGTTTTGATAGAAATTTATAAGTTTTTCAACACACTGAAGCCGCTTAGATATATGATTTTTTAGATAGCGAAAATCCGTGTTCAAATTCATTGATGCTGAAATGCAGCAAGCGGTTGGATTCCGCTTTTGTTTATTACGTTTTACTCGTTACAATTTGTTATCGTCTAATATTCTATTAAAATGTTGTGCAGCCGGCTGAAAAATGTATGAATATTTTTATTGCGCTGAATTCAAGAGTTTTCCAGTACCCGGCAAGTGCCATTTTTCCGAGGACGGTCCCCGAATGCATTCCGCACATAAACCACCGGAATAGTACTATCGTTTCTTGGATTTTTCGTGCGTCTTCAACGAGTTTTGCAAGAAATGCTCACTCTCGCTGTGCATGCGACTGCGTCGTCCGTCCGCGTAAAACTTTATAAATAAAACACATTTACATAAGCACAAGCGTACGGGCGGTTGGTGGCGGCTTTAAGCAAAAAAAAACGCATGAAATGTTCTGCGTTCTGAAACGTCCACATTTTCGTTACATACACGCAGTCGCGCGCGTACATGAAATGCTATGATAATCCGTTTTATGTGGGTTGTAAATATTTTTCTGCTCATTTGCTTAAGCACATCTTACGTGTTTGTAAAAATCAATTTTGCATTGTAAATATATCATGTGAGAAACGACTTCGATTTCGACACATGTCGAATGCACTCACACCCCGTGACGTACTGGATTTAGCCATGAGATCATGAAGTTTATCACGATTTTGCGACAAGTGACAACAAATCATTAGCGCCCTATAGATCGGAGGGTGGAATCATCTCCAGACGTTCGGTCGGCTCTCTCAATCGATGAGCTCTCTGCCTTCCGTGATGTCGTTACACGCGTGGTATGTTACTTAAAGTCAGCATCGGGGATGAGCCTCTTGAATCGCAAACGCGCCGCCGCAGCCGCCGCCGTTTCATGCATCATGTACGTCATCGGCACGCGCGCACATTTCCAGCGCGAGAGTGCATTAATTATGTATACAGCTCTGCTTTCTTTTCCGGTTTATTTTCACATATGCATTTCGCTAATCGCGCCAGGGGGCGGGCGGTGGAATCGCGCAAAAAAGCCAATATGAAATTTACGTGTGGCGTGCCAGGCGCACATCTTCCTCCGACGAAATGCGCCATAACATTATGGCGATCCATTGCATGATAGGAACGAAGCCAAAAGCAAACGCCCGCGCGCGCGCCAGCACACATTTTGAGTGATGGCTGTGTTTTAATACACGAACTGCGAAATGCCAAACACATAATAGTCTGTTATCATCGCTATAATGCGCCAAAACTATAAAGACATTAAAAGTGCGTGTACCGAATGACAACCACATTTTTTCCACGCACGTTGTGTCGAGTGAAGAGGAAAAATATCACCCAACCAATCGTATAATTTACTATTACATTTATGCGCTGACAACGCGGATGGCAGGGTGCATAAGAAAATATCCATTAGTCAGTCATACGAATTTATTCGTTTACATATTCAGGCTGAAGGCACCTACATGCCTATCGCGCAAATTACGAGTTCGTGTTAGATGTGTGCTCATATGCACAGGACAATATGACTCAACTATTTTTATGATGTTTGCATACTCGGTATGTTTGTACGTTGGCGCACCAGTCAATGTTTTAAGTATAACTTTGTGCCGGGGGGGCGGATGGTCTGTTTCGTGTTCGCGCGCTATTAAAGAAGAGCGACCGCGTCACTCAGCAGAGCGTGTGTAATCCAACTTCTCGCAGCGGCAGTGGCGGCTCTTCCTCACCGAACGGATGTAATGCATTCGTGATATTATTATGCGCATTTGCCCACCTAGCTAGCTAGCTGGCTGTCTATCGGTATGCGATTCGAAGCGCGCCAAGATTCACTTTACGTGTAAGTGCGATGAATATTAAGCGTTTAGTTAAACACGTCATAAAACAACAATAAAACTAGACGTGCGCTCCGATTCACAATAGCGATGTAACTAACACTCACAATAACAATACGATATTAAGTGACTGTAAATTTGGCTCGCGTAACTTCTAGAGAAGTGCATCATAACTTCCACTATGCACAAATCCGTTGCGGGGCGTAAATTGCGCACGAATTTATTCGAATGCGATTTTGAATAAATATTCATCGGAAGAACGTTTTCAGTAATCTGTATTTCATTATTGAACGTTCGTCGTGTGAATGCATCGCGCGCTCGCCGTTAAATGAAAATCCTTAAAGCGTACGAGAGGAAAATGATTGACGCATGTGACATTAAGAAGTCGTCGCCGCGGCGTGAAATTGTCGCATTATTGAAAAATTGCGATGATTGAATGTAATCATCATTCCGGCGTTTTCAATTTTTGTACGTTCGACAGCAGAACGCGCGCACACATTTTGTAAGAGTACGTACGCTGAAACGAATGAGCGTACATATATTTCAGTCGCGTTGACTTTCTTCTCGGGGCTCGCTGCTTGCGCTGCCACCGCCGCCGCCGCTACGAATGCTTCGATTGCTGCCGGCCCCCGCGCGGCCCGTGCTCCACTCGTATGTATGTAATTTATAACATCACGTGCAAACCTTTCTGCTTTCTTTTTTCGCGTGTATTCGACGGTTGCCGGTCGCGTTTCTTTTTTTATTCCATCTAGATTTCTTGATAGAATCCCCCCACTGATACATGCGGATAAAATAACCATCAGCATAAATAAACAATTCAACTTCAATGCATTCTTTAAAATGCCACAATTGAATCGCAGCCTATTTCCCTCGGTTCCGGTTTTCCGTGTGCGGCGCGCTGACATTTAGAAGGCAATTTCTTCTAAAAGTAAATCCATGATTGAATTGAATTTATTTGTTTTAATGTTGTATCTTTTTCTTATTTTCTTCGTTATGTTTGCTCGTTCCTTCCTCAATCTGGTTGATTTGTTTGTTCCATGTTTTGTTCCTTCATTCGATATTCTACATTTGCCGCTACGTTCTCTCTGTCTCTTGCTTTCTCTCACCATCCCTCGAAGCCGTAATGAATATTTAATAGGCTACAACAATATTAGTTACGTTTGCGAAGCAACACGGATTATTTTGAGAAAGAAGTGATTTATATAGCGCGCACATGAAATGTGTGTACCCCATCGTATCGTACATGTGTGTAGTGTGTGGCATTTATGTAAATTCACTTCACCCGTTTGGTATTATATACGCTCATATTTCAGCGCTTGGCGGAGGTAATGCTGTAAATAATTACACTTAATATTCGGTTGTTCAGTTGTTATTAATAACAACAACAACTGTACGCACCAATGCGCCACCCACCCATCAGCTACTTCTCTTCCTGCAATTATTAATTCTCGAAGCACTTTAGCACAATTTCACGATTTATTAGCGCATGCACTACGCACAAATATGGCGAAAAAATTGATGTCCTGCGACAAAAAGCATAACGTACGTACGCTCGTGAAGGGATTATAATTTGTACGGTGCATTGGAAACTTGTTAGGAGTGGAAATTGTGACAGTATCTCCATGAGTAGGGAATTTGTGAGTTTAATCCCTGATTTTCAACATTTTCGGTGCGTTGAATAAACAAAAAGCCGGGGATGTAAACGAAAGCGGTCAACGACGGACGAGCGATAACAAACTTCCCAACCAACCCTGACCGCCGCCCGTACGTCGGAATATATTCCGGCGAAGAAATAGCTGTTTTTTACATTTTTTCTTTGCTTCCGCTAGATTTTCTTCGAGGCGGAATGGCCCCGTCAGAATGCGCAAGGCATAAGAGGGTCGAAAAGTAAATTCCTGTAAACATATGGATAATTATCTTTTCGAGTATTGCATGCAAGCGGCTTTTCTAGGTAAATTTCGTTGATTGTGCGGTATTCGGCGTGAATTTATGATGTCGAGCACGACACACTCGGCCTCGTCCCGAGGGTTCGCATGCCAATCCTCGGGCCGACCGCATCGGGATTACAACTTGCTAAGCCCAGCTAAGGCTCTTGCCTCATCTATACAGATTGCTTATTCCGACCGCATCGTCGGTGGGTGCCCCCCGAATGTCCAATAGAGTCGCCTTTTTATCCTCGGTTTGCCAAGTCGCACCACTCTCACACTCGCTACCAAATAGTGCCTTTTACGCCGTTCAAGATTCTTACCTTTCGCATGCGTCCATCCGGTTTGCACACTCGCGCTTGCTTTTGTGCGGCATTGTGCATGTGTGCGTAGCGCGGGATTTGAATTTCCGACGTCCGGGAAAAAACCGGCAGGGCCATTTCTATTCAAGATTGTTAGGGAACAATTTAAATATGTCTTGCTGTGCTGCCGCGGTCGCATAGTCATCCCTAAGAGGTTTTAAATAAATCACCTGCGATTTCTGTTGCAGTCGCTCCCGTCTGCCGCGACATGGAAATGATAATCATCGGAGCGTCGCTGGACGAAAGCCTAAAGGTGCGATGCCACGTGGCGGCGGATCCTAGCGATGTGACCTTCACGTGGCAATTTAACAACAGCGGTGAGAGCTTCGACGTGTCGCCGGCACGTTTTGTCACCACAAGCGGAAACATCAGCGAATTGATGTATACGCCGGCGTCGCAACGGGACTATGGAACGCTCACATGCTGGGCGAAGAATGCCATTGGCAGGCAGACCGAGCCCTGCGTTTTCCAGGTCGTTCCAGCTTGTAAGTATTACAATCTTTTCACTCCTCCGCCCGCAATCTTCCTTCCGGTTGTCTGCTCGTGTCGTTTGCTTGTCATTCCGTGAACCAACTTTTCTACGAGCTGCTGTTTGATGACCGCCTCCTTGCCTCATCGCGTGTGATAGGGAGCGAAAGACCAATTGAGTCAAGTTCAAGGTTGACGGCGGGCTCAATTGTTCTTTTGACATGTGATTTGGGACCGTATGACAAACAAAACCATCGGTATCCGTTCGAATGAAACTTTGCCCGAGGGAGGATGGAAGCGGAGGACAAGTACATAAAACAGGACGAATATTACCCGAGTGGACTCGGTGCGCGTACATCAGAAGATCGCAAAGTTCGAAACAAATAAATCGTGCGATAAAGTTGGAGGCGTGCTTTTGTAAATATTCCGCCCTTTAACTATTAACTCATGCACCCCCCATGTGTGTTGGCATTCTCCAGGAGGCACATTGTCGTCCTTGGCTTGCTTGCTTCCTAGTTTCCCATTCAGTTCGTTCACCGCGAAAACGCTTTAGCCACACGAGCCAGCAGCCGCCATCCAACCATCCAGCCATCCGCTTTGGCGAAACATTCGGCCTGTTTGCGAAATACGGTCACGACTAAACGGATTTATATAACTTTGCAGCAAAGCCGAACCCGCTGAGCAACTGCACTCTCCGGGCGGCTACTAATCATAGCTCCGACGCGCTGGAGGTAGAGTGTCGAGCTGGATATGACGGCGGCCTTCCCCAGAGATTCGTGCTGGAAGCTTACGATCCGTACACGATGCGTATGCGGCTGAATCTCACGGTGGCTAATAGTGAATTTCCGCTCTTCCGGCTGGAGTTGGGCGAACTACTTACAGGCGACGGCCTTCCACCGACGCTGCGGATCGTCGTCTTCGCGCAGAACGCGAAGGGCCGCAGCGAGAAGATAATGCTCGAAGACATCACGCTCAACGACGCCGAGAAACGCACAGGTTAGTGACTTTTCTATGGCCCGACCAAGATCTTGCTTCAAACTTGAAACAATCAGGTGGACTTTCCACAGCGACACGATTCGCTATCTGCAAACACTATATTAATGCAATTCTAATGCACGTTGCAAACAGACAACTTGCGGTAGCGCATTTAGAATATCAAGCGATGCATCTCGCTCGCGGTCTGACTTTACGAGAGCTACATTTTGCACGTGCTTTAATCGCATATTGAAATGCATTGAATGAGGAAGCCACTGTATGCAGGACATGTGTTGCCAATGCCATTCCGCATATGAAATTAATTTACTTCCTGCGCATGCAGGAACACTCTATCGAGCGGAAAATAAAGGATAATTATCATTCGCTTTACTAACGCGCGCCCGACTACAATGTAGCTGAGTGGCTTGCTGCTACGCGATATTTTATGCGATACTCATTTTCATTTTTACAAATCCAATTTAAATGAATCCACCACAGTATGGCTGGCAGACAGCTGGCGGCGGAATGCAAATTTTGCTCGGATTATGATAATGCATAAAGTAACTGTGTCAACGGAAGTAATATGTTTTTCCCTTCACGTTTACAACACGCGCCGCAACTGCCTGTTTAGGTGCATTTTATTCGCCTTTATGTTAATGCTCTGGGAGTGACTTTAATTTGCACGCACTTAGCGCAAAAAAAATAAACGCGCTAGGAATACATTTGCATTACACATTAGACGTCGGAAAGACTGAAATGAAATCGTTTTATGCATGTACGTATATGTATAATTTACACCGCACCTGCCCGCAAAACTTAAATTTGATTTGGTACATAGATTAAAATAAATCTTTAAAAGTCAATCAAATAAACATTTAAATTTAGCTGCCGTGAATTAAAATAACAATAATGAATTTAAAGAACTATGTCAGTACTGATGTGTCTATATTTATATGATCTGGGTTTTAGATGGTTCCTCGAACATTAGCATACTGCCCATTGCTGCATTGCTAACTGGTTCGCTACTCACTATTGGAATTGCGGTTTTATTAGTAATTGTGCTGGCTGTGAGACGACGGCATCGGCATTGCGCTGGTAATCACTGTAATCATCAACTAGATCCTTCCAAGCAGCCGAAAATAACGCCGCAAACATCGCGGCCAGGATCAATGCTTGAAATCAATACAGGCGACCATCGATACGTGGTAGCGTACACGCTCAAACCAGTAGCTGACTGCATGGGACAATCACCAATTACTTCGGTTGATCACCAACCGGATATTTTAAACACGCCAAGAAGTAAGAGTATCGAAGTGCTATAAATCAAAATATTTTACTGTTGAACTTATTGTAGGTGCAGAGACCACAACTCCCCCAAATGCTGGGGGTCCACTGCCACGGCCGGACGCTTTATTTACACCTCCCGGAGATCACGCACGACTTAGTCCGGCGTTTAACAATTTTGTAAATCATTTGTTTTTTATGTGTTCAACATGTTATTGATTTCAACATTTTTTAGAGTCACACGGAAATAAATCCGTCGCCCGAAGTGTGCTCTTCCCAAACTTTAACGAACACAACGACGTTAGGACGAGCTCGTCCTCGGCCTAGGGACGGTCCTTTCCCTACATTCGCGACAATGCGTCGCGATCATATTATTGCAGACTCCATACCAGGGCCGGAAAGCTGTGTTTAAATACACTAGGGACCCTTTTTGCAAATGTAAGTCGCACATGCGTTTTAGTGTAAGTTTTTGGTTGGTAAGTTTCATTCTACTAATCGTGAATGACTAATCATCGTCCGAAATTGGTTTTGTCTATAAACAAAGCGTTTCTTTTCTCATTCAAACTAACGGCCTGTGATACAGGAGTGTAGATGCCAAGTCGTGTATCAAATTATTGATACGTAGGGACATGTAACTAAATTGCGGGATGCATGCATTAATTTTGAGCTATATGTTGCATTGAAAATGAGTTTACAAGTAGGATGAATTATTTTAGCTTATTTAAACTATGCGAACAAATTGAATTCAACGAATATTAATTATTCTACCATATATATGATTAGTTAAACAAATTGCTTAGTTAATCTACTATGAAGTAATTGTAAAAAGAGTGTCTTATAAAATCCAAAACTGATACGGTCTAAGTATTTAATTCCGTTAAATACTATCGAATAGGGAAATTAATAATATCTTGCTTCATCAAGTACATATATCCAAATTTAATTTAATTAATTTTATCATGTTTTTAACAGCAATATGCGTGAAAGTACCTTCTAATGAATCAACGCAGCCTACATAGTGACATGTAATTAACAAATTTAGACACTAATAAATCTACAGCTGCGTAAGCAGGATATTTAGTTTATACATCTTTAAATACTTTTGTACGGAAAACATTATGGCTTAATTTAAATTTACGTTTCATTTATCGAAGCATGTTTGTACGGATTTTATAATTATTTGCATACGATGTACAAACAACTATTTGCAAATGCTGCAAGCAAACGATACTTCGACTGTTAAAACTTTAACAATTTTGACAATGTACAATATTGCATAAGAGGCAAAACTAAGAATAGGTATAAATAATTCTTATATTTACATGTATAATATGATAACATAAAATAATGACGTTGATTGTAAATATAATACGTATAATAAGAGCTTTATTGCTGTGCAATAATGTGACATATTTTATAAATCTAACAAAATGATGTTATATATATTTACTAGTAATGAAAATGGAATGATTTTGAATACTTGAAACTGGAATTGTTAGACGCTGAAGCCAATCTTGAAAGAACTCTAACAAAAAAATGAAATGTGAATCATTCATTGTAATATATTATGCTTGTCTCTTTGTAAATATAACTGAACCAATCGAAAGTATTACAATAAATACATGTAATAAATTAATATATTTCCCAGACTTACTGCCTGATTCGGCTGAAACATGGTACATAGATAAAAGACGCTCTGCTAACCACCTTGAAGAGATATGCATTTTATTAATTGTTGCCACTTCCGGTTAAAAACGGATAAACTCCTCCTAACTTTTTGTTGACGTGTAGAGGGGAATGTTTACTAATGAAATGGACGGATGAAAGATATAATTAAAAATATTTATTTATGTTATGTGTTAAATAACAACAACGAACAAGATTATTAAATAACTTATTGATGGCTTTGTAATACAGAGTTGGCTTGTTCTTTGTATACCAGTTGTTATTCTAAAATCAAAGCAATATTAGTAATCATGCGTTTCCCTATTAAATAATCTTTAATTATCCCTTCTTGGTAGTTGGCCATGATTTACGGTGGAGGATTACAACCACATTCAGGCGTCTTCTTACCTAGATGTCAATTGACTTGCCTATTTGTTTATAACCCACAAATGCTGCAAGAACGAAAATTTGAATATATTAACAACATACTACATGAGGTAGTTACGCGCTGGCGGGTGTTGGTTGACATATCTCCCATTCGATTCTCGCGAAGGGCAATTAGGTTTTAAATCCTTAAATTCAATCGAAATTGACAATATAAGATCAAGATCAAATTCAGGTGCGGTAACGTCGCTGCGTGGCCTGGTAGTGTAATCCGTGGATGTGATCTGGGCTTCCCGGGTTCAATCCCCATGGAAAGCGAGTGATTTTAAGTTTTAAATTTAAAACAAGAGACTTTAACACTAAAATCCAATTTTCCGCGGCAACAATAATTTACGGCTTAGTGAAATAGTCCACACCTATGATCTGGATGCTTGGAATAGAATTAGGTTTTCAGTTCCTTGCTTCAATTGAACTTAACCATATGTCTGGAGGTTCTGGAGCTTGCAAGGGCCCCTGTTTTTTTAAATTTTGAAGCCCGTACGAATTACGATTAAGGTGTTGGCCCGCCCCAGCACTGCTCCCCGGCAGGTCGAGCAGTTCGGAGTAAGTCCGACCAGTAACTGCCGCCCCATTCCTGATTTTCGTTACCAACAGCCCCCGGAATCTTTATTCCAATTGCTTTGTTTGAATTCAAGCACTATGGCCAACAGAATGGCCATTCCACTGAAGTTCAAGTTACAACCGTTTATTCAATTAATGAATAAATATATAAGATGGTCAGAGTTGGGATTTGGACCCAATACTTATCCAACACTAAGTTGGCCCTAACCAACTAGACCAATGAGCGTTACATATAAAACCATTTAAAACCTGTATACTTCACACTAATATTAATATAAATACAGCAAAGTACTTGCCACTATACAATAACTTCTTGGTTGTAATTTTTATCTATTTGCATATAGCTCCTCCATGGTCTCACTGTGACATACAAACCCTGACAAAACTTCTTCATCTTTACTTAATATAAGTTCTTTTCCAGCCAGGATGAAGTTCATGATACTGTCAGCATTATTAGGATGACTAGTTTCCAGACTAACATGCCTAGAGGTTACCTCTGCTGCTCTGCCATGTAAATAATTCATAAATTGCAATAAATCTTTTCAATAGTAAGAATAGTAAGTTTCCACAATCACTCAGTAATAATTAACACTAGGAACAACATAATGATACTTACAATGATAATAATGAAATAATGATACTTACAATGATAATAATGAAATAATGATACTTACAATGATAATAATGAAATAATAATACGTACACAGCCCTTGAGATACCTTCAGTATTAACTATTTGATAGCATCAAAGCATGAATTTAAAAATTGTTGAACGCACCATCTCACATTCATTAACATATTAAACTTAATTAATGTTAATTCCTGTTGCACTAGTATTACGAACAAACACCAATTTTTAAAACAACTCAATAAATTAGATACGATAATTAAGAACTATAAATGCAGGAATGAGACCGAAGCAAGCATCACAAACGTGAAAGATAAACAGCTGATTTCAAGTAACTTAGTATAACCTAACCTAAATATTGTTGCAGCGGCCACAACAAACACGTGTTAGCAATGACGAGCACGAATACTGAAGCTGAAAAGTAAGTGTCTAATGGTTTAAGTATTAATTATATAGTCTTATTTAATTCATTTTTAGAGTGGTTGTTAGGGGAAGACCGAAATCGGGGAATGTTTGGAAAAATGAGAAAACCCGTTTCAACTCTATAATCAAAACAAAAGGAATCCGAAGATCATTTGAGAAGAAACAAGCATTACGTAAAGAACTAAAGCAAGTAAAAGAAACATCAAGAGCAATAAAGGAGGAAATTGCAAAGCAGAAAGAACTTAAAAAGGAAAGAAGAAGAGAAAACATCCAAAGACAACAGGAGAATCAAAAGAAATCAGAAATAGTTCAAGTTATCACAAATACATCAAAGATCAAGAAAATGAAAAAGAAACAGCTGCGCCAAATTGAAAAACGTGATACAAATTAATAAAATATTTTGTATATTATGTGTTATTTCACATTCTAAATACCCCAAACTTAGTGTCTTTTAGAGGTGAGTTCAGAGCTGTAGCTAAGCTTAGACCTAATATTTTTCTTGTATCTTTTGGATCAATTATGCCATCATCCCAAACACGAGCTGAGCTGAAATATGCTGAGCTTTCTTGTTCGAATTGATCAATGATAGGTTTCTCAAACTCAGCAACATCTTTATCTGTCCAATTTTTCCCCTTAGTTGCTCTTGCCACTTGAGACAAGACTCCAGCTGCTTGTGGTCCTCCCATAACAGCAATTTTAGAATTTGGCCACATGTATAAAAATCTAGGAGAGTAAGACCGACCACACATCCCTGCATGACACGATATTAATTATGTAAAGATTACAATCGTACTGTAAAATCAACTCACCATAGTTACCCGCGCCATAAGAACCACCAATAATTAATGTGAATTTCGGTACTTGAGCGCACGCCACCGCAGTTACCATTTTTGCACCCGCCTTGGCGATACCACCAGTCTCAGCCTGTTTGCCAACCATAAAACCTAGCAAACAAGGATTATTAATAATTTAACAATGTTTAACAAAGACAAACCTGTAATATTCTGCAGAAATAGTAATGGTATATTGCGTTGCGCGCAAAGTTGTACAAAGTGCGCACCCTTAATAGCGCTTTCCGAAAATAAAACTCCATTGTTTCCAAGTATTCCAATAGTTTTGCCGTAAAGTTTGGCAAAACCACAGACGAGCGTTTCACCATAGCGTTTCTTGAACTCACTGAATTTGGATCCATCAACGAGACGTGCAATGACTTCACGACAATCAAAAGGTTTAAATGGATCTCCATGTACAATTCCGTATAATTCTTCACTACTATATAATGGCTCTTCATAAGACTCATTGAATTGACTTGCTGGTTGTTTCATTTTTAAGTTCCTAACAATATTTCGGGTTAGTTGCAGGGCATGTTCGTCATTTAGCGCATAATGATCAGCTACCCCTGAAGTGGAGCAGTGCATATCAGCACCACCAAGTTCTTCAGCTGTTACTTCTTCACCTGTTGCTGCTTTGACCAGAGGTGGGCCTGCCAAAAATATGGTGCCTTGTTTCCTAACAATGATAGATTCGTCTGCCATTGCTGGTACATAAGCACCGCCAGCAGTACAGGACCCCATGACAACAGCAATCTGTCCAAGAAAAATAAATTTAAAAAAAAAGTATAAGTAATAAAGCAATGTTTAAATACCTGAGCTATTCCTCTTGCAGACAGATTTGCCTCATTGAAAAATGTTCTCCCAAAATGCACCTTGTCTGGAAATACATCTGATTGATAAGGCAAATTTGCACCACCACTATCAACCAAATAAATGCATGCTAACTCATTTTCACTTGCAATTTCTTGAGCACGAAGTTGTTTCTTCACTGTCATAGGATAATAAGTTCCACCTTTAATGGTTGCATCATTTGCCAGAATCATACATTGCCTCCTAATTATAAAGTAATAATTAACAGCTCTAACAGTTATTGTTAAAACTTACCCATGAATTTTGCCAATGCCTGTAATTATGCCAGCAGAAGCAATGTTATCATTGTACATATCATATGCTGCAAATGTAGATAACTCAAGGAAAGCACTATTTTTATCAAGGAGTTTGTTAATTCTATCTCTTACAAGCAGTTTGCCTTTACTTGTATGCCTTTTAACAGCTTTCTCACCACCTCCTTGTAACAAAAAGTTTGTTCTTGTTTTCAACTCCTCTACCAGCCCAGTCATTCGCGCATGATTCTCCTTAATAAAAAGCATGATATTATTCTTAAATACAGATAAAAGTAGGTAATACGTACTTTGTAGTTAGGTGAATTAAATTCACATTTTGTTGCAATTACACTTGCACTATCTAAATGTAAAAAACGCAGCAAGTTGCGTTGCTTAGATGCTAATAAATTGCACTTGGAAAGCATGTCGCTCGGCTACTTGCAAGACTATTATATCACAGTTCGTTAATATGTACACATGAATAAAATTCCCATATAATAATGAATGACCTTACATATTATCAATTCTCTGCCGACTTCTCAACAACTTAATAACATATGATTAAAAACTTTGCAACGCCATCAAATGGTTAAACTTTATATCACGACGTAGAAAACTTCAAATTTGAATTTTAAATCCGGTACATACTTTACATTTAAACACCTTATATTATTGTAACTTTTGTGTAAATCAATCTGAGTATTGAAAGAATGAACCTATAATTTAAATTGGTACATACTTATTCCTTATTAAAATACAAATACTTTACATTATATATTACATAAACAATTTTGAACTTACTTTTATAAATTTATGTAATTTTCAACTCATATACCGGCACAATACTCGGTTAACATAAGACGTTCAACGGAATGTTTCTATTAAACCAACTTTCGTCTCATTTGCAAGGCGCATTTGATGAGTTTGTCAGATGCAATCAGGGGATGCAAATGATACATCATTTTTATCAACTGGTGGTGGCCCAGAAATAATTTTATTATTACTTGGTCCTTGTGTTAAATATCCAGCAGAAGTTGGAGTTCCAGCTAAAAAGAATGATTTGTAGTTGACATAACATTAACATTTCTGTCACGCACCTGTTAGATAGTTAATTGTTGGAGCACTCGAAATGAACAAATCATGTTTCTGATCCTTATAATCACACCATACCGAACTTCTGTCCAATATTTGAGTGACCTTTTCTCCATACATTAAACTTCGGGACATTGCTTTAAGCGCTTTAACGATTTGTGCTTTTGTCATTGCAGGATTATCAGCAATGTCCAGTTTACCGTCCAAGAGATCCAAAAGGAATTGTACAAAATCTACATCCAATGCCTGCTTCACCAGCGTATCTTGATTCGTCGAAAACAATCTGTGCAATGTCTCACAAGCAATTGGAACCATATCTCGGCGAACTTGCATCGCCTGCTTTAAAGCGTGCATACAATCCGTTTGCGCAATTGCAGTTATACAAATCTAAAAGTACATTGTATCATGATATATGAAATAAATAAAATGGGTAATTACTTACAGTACTATTCGATATAGCATGTAATATTTGAATGGATGCTTTTGGAACGGCGGTTTGTCTAATATTGCTTCCCATTTGCCTGCATAAACGTGGAATGTGTCCCATTGATGGAACTAGATCTAAAAGAGCGGGCTGTGCATGCATTAACGCACATAATGCGTTTGTTGCCGTTTCCAGAAAATCTACATTCGGTTTATCCTTAGCCATTAACGTTAGACACGTCTCCATAAGCTCTGATAAGAACTCCTTCGGTTTTCGCAGTGCCCATGTTGGATTTGAGATAAATATACGGATGTAGACACCACCGACCACGTATTCATTAGGATGAGCGATTGTCGTTATGCCATTATTATCTGGCATCTTCCAAATTAAAGATGGATTTTGGGCCTGGGCACTTTGATGTCTGAAAATGTATGTTAAACAAACTATGCACTCTATAAATCCTTATAACACTTACTCTCGACGAAGACGAGCAACTGTGGCACATACACGATCTTTCGCTTCCTGGTTCCAAATCAATTCTGGATGTTCATGTTCACTCTCAAACATGCTAACCGATGTCTCTGGACTATCACGCATTGCATCGGCAAATATTGGTGGCAAGAATGTCCCAATCGCTAATCTTACTTTCGGGCCAATGAGCTTATCTGCGCTCATTTTTGCTATTAACATTGCACAGGTTTCTCGTGTTGCTACGAGCGTTGAATTGCAATATAGATCCAGCAAATATATCACAGCTCCTTTGCTAAGCGCCTCCTTAACTAACTTTGTTGTTGACATTAAAGCATATAAAATATCCAAACTTTGCGGCTGCGAATCTTGAATCGTGTACAAAACCAGTAGCAAATAACCCAGCACTTCACTTGCTGCAATATCGTTGACACACTCGTTGTTTCTTGTAACGATTGATATCACATTTAATCCCGCTTTTTGTATCGGACTATGCGAAACATTCAAAAAATTAAACAGCAATTTAAAATGCCCAATACATTGTATTTCAACGCCAGGATTATTTTGAATTAAATTTCCTAGAGCAGTAAGTGCCATCACTGTGTGTTTCAAACGGGTTTCAATCGTTACCGAAAGTGCGATATTCACCAAATCACGGATATGGTGAAATTGTTCCATAAGAAACGTTAACAAATCGACAGCAAATGCTTTCGGATTGATAATATGGAATGTCGGCTGTAGATTATATATTCGCACGAAAATACCGCCGATAAACAACTCATCTTTGTGTGCCGAATACTCAAACGTATTTGCATCAATATCCAATATTGATTCTTCACGTGCTTGGCATTGATTATCGAGAAACTCCAGAAGCTCACTGCGTGTACCATTGTCCCATACTAAGTAAGGCGTTTCACAATTGCTATTCATTGTTTTTAATACCTGTACAGATTAAAATAAAGGAACTATTATAAACTGAATATATGTCCTTACATCTTCTGCTTTTGTAGACCCCAATTGATTGGCAAGAAATGGTGTCAATAGCGTTTCAAGAATTGTTCTTGTAACAGCATTTTCTGGAGATTCATCTTCACCTTTTAAATAGCCCCCAAGTCGCGCACATGCCCTAACTGCTTCTTTCGCAAGCCGATTACTAACTTCTTGCTGATTTTCACTTTCGTTTTTCTCCACGCCGCCTTCTTCTAATGTATAATCATAGTTAAACATGAAGAGAAGCAAGTGCCATAGAGCGCCGGACTTTAGTAAATGCATTTGCAAAATAGAATCTACTGCCAATGCACTCACACATTCAGTTGCAATATAACACAATTTAGTGAGTTTCTGAAATGATTAAATTCAAACTGGTACCTTGCCAAAATATGAAATGTTTACCTTGAAGTACAAGATTCTACACAAATCGCGGATTAATTCAGGCATCTCTATTAACTTCTCCCGGCAACCAATAAATTGTGCAGCTACGCTGAAGCATTTGGTAATATGCTTCGAAACTTCCACACAAGTTTCATCAGGCTTTGATGAATTGTTAACAACACCAACGCAACGAGAATACGCTTCCAGAAGAACCTGGAAAACAATGTTGGCCATAAACTCTATCATCAATTAAGTATTCTCTAAATCCTTACCTCCAAGCCGCCTTCGCGCCTAAGTTCTTCTGCATTCAACGCTGAACAATGCACTGTATGATAAGCAAGCTCACATGCAGCCGTTAATAAAGGCGCAGCTTTTGCGAATAATTGATCGTCGTTTGTTTCGATCTGAATAGTTTTGATAAGCTGTGGATAACCAGCGTATTTGTATGGTTGTAGTATGTCTGAGTAACGATGAAATAGAATACTTTGTGTCCTTAGTACCAGAACAATATTATGCGGATTTGGTCCATCACTCCAACTGCTCCTACTGCAGAGAAATTCATAAGCTTGGCTAACTTCTTCGAAGCGTTCTCTACCATTCGGATTTTTATCAGGATGGAATTTAGTTGCCAACTTATAGTACGCTTTTCGAATGACAGCTTCTTCAGGTGTACCGTCAAGTCCTAAGCATTTGTATGCGTCTTCGACGGTCATTGCTGGTGGTTTCTTTTCCACTTCGGCGCGCCATGCTTCCAGCACATCCTTGAGTAATTGTACTGGCTCCGGAATAGGCCAGTCGGGAAATTTAATAGTATCACAGAGATGCCTCAAATAGAATATATTGCAGAATAATTCGCGTTCTAACTGTGGATATCTAATGGCCGGTATCTGTATGTAATTATAGCGAGCCATCGTATGGCTTCGTAATTTTGGTGAGAAATCAGCAATGTGCGCGGAAATCTTTTGAATGAGTAGCCGTCGCATCTCCGAATTCCATATTGCTTCAGGTGTGTCGAATTCACCCAAAAATATTTGCGCAAACTTCTCAGCGCCGTGATTTTCCAAATAATATACCATTGCATCGGGTAGCAAATTACCGAGAATACTTCTCTGCATAATGTCAGTTGTTGCAGACTAAAACAATCAAGAAACATTACCACCCCGCAAATAACAAGAACGCGTCAGCTTACCTCGTCTGATTTAAATGCTTGTTTCAAATGCGTAAGCTGCAGAAATCTTGCAATTGGCAGAACATTACTGCCGGTATACATGAGTATAAAATAGAATACTCCAGTCGCATGTATTGTCCTCATTTCTGGATTATCTTGCATTATTTCGGTAAGAAGCGTCGCCACTTTTTCAACCAAGATTGGATCGAAAGTTAAAAGAAGCTGAACAATATGCGAAAGAAATCCACGCTCGGATAGAATTCGTTTAACTTTAGGCACTGGTCTTATTATAGCATCATCCTGATCTCGACTTGGATAATAACTACACATTTTAATCAGAACATTCAAAATCATACTGGCCAATTCTGATTCATTATAATACGGATTTCCTGCCGCCATCAAACACCATTTGATTTGAGGCAGTTGTACAGCCGGTTTCCAGCCTTCCATGCCTACCGCCCAACATTTCGTTTTCTTTGTGATGACTCCTTGTTTGAACAAATCCTTAATCGCCGTAAAGTTCAACGGACCCTTGGGAACTGGTTTGCCAGCCTCTTCGCTGTTATAATACCATTCCATTTCAGTATCCATGTTTTGTTGATTAGCCGATGCTTCAATAACATTGGTCTGCTGAGGTACCATTGCTCTAGACGTGTGCAGATGTGCAAGAGTAATTAATTCAACAAGTATACGAATGCCACCGGCTTCCAGAACATCTCTAACGTTACGTCGATGCAATATCAACTTATTCATAAATAGGACGAGCTTATCACGCTCCGCTTTATCATAGCATCGATCTAACATTCCCGTAATATATTTCGTATCACTGAAGGGCCCAATATCTTCATAATATCGCCCATACACAATTGACATTGCTTGCAAACACATGCATTTCATTTCAGCTTTGGTTGTAAGTAGGAACCTATGGTACAAATCATTGAAAAACTCATATGATTTTCTAATGGGCGAATCATCGCTATCATCCATTTCCAGCAAGATGCGCAAATAATAATCGCCAACTTTTACTTCGTCAGCAAGGCATTGATAGGTGACTTGAAACTCTTGATGATTCCATGCTACAAGTGCAGAACCGGCAAGCTCTCGATCCGAGGTAAACGCTTGTATCTCCTTCTCAAGCGCAACTCGCAGCTCTTCGCGTGTTTTATGGTTCCAAATTAAATTTGGAAACTCATGATTTTGATTAAATTTATAATAAAATAGCTTCCAATTCGCTTCAGCCTTAATGCGCTCTCGTCGTCGACGTAACACAATAGGTCGCTCCTTTAAGGATTCTTTGCGTTCAATATTTAAAGTCATTTGAACGCCCCAATGCTGTTTTGCAAGTTTAGTATAATGTTCCACTGTTTTTTCAACGTTACGCAGCTGACGCCCAACAACTGCCCAGTTGGATCCTTTCTTATTTTTATTTGAATGATCTTGAGCCAACTTCAAATTGTCCCTATGATTTAAAAGTTCCTGCTCTGTTCCATTTTCAGGAACTTCTTCATCAGAGTCTAGGAAACAAATTAAACCCGTTGGCATCACACGCCTAAGTAAGCCCATTGCTGTAGGATTGCCAGTAACCCATAGGCCAACCAAATGCCTTGATAATTGTCGATGCGTCAGTAATCGGCTGTCTGAACTCATCGTGTAAAGTGATGCAAGAAAATGTCTTGGAAGAGCGCCCTCGGCTAAAGCTAACGTTTGCATACGTGCGGCAACATCTGCCTCTCCCTCTTCAATCAATGCCCGCATTATAAGACCAGCTCCTTTGACGATGGCCATTGACGGATGTTGAAACAGTCGAAATAAAATCCGTCCACGATCAGCAACCATCTCCAAAAGGATGTCAAAATGTTTGCCATCAGTTGTTTCGCTGTACGGGACGCAGAGAGCAAAAGTGAGAAAATCCAACATACCCGAAACCACCAACGCACCTGTATTCTGAGACTACGAAACAAAATTAATTCGCAATATAGTCCACGTACATTTTATAACTTACTATATGCGTTGCCCACATGTTGAGCAGATTCTCTAGAAAACTTTTCGTTTGCAACAGCGATGATTTGTTCAATTGCTCCTGTCGCAAATCACAGCCATCATGTGTGGGATGCATGAACGCACACAGCACATCTATTGCGGCGTACGTTACGCCGTAATCGTTACGTCGCAGCGCGGATACGACTTTCAGTCCAATTGCCTCACGAAATCCTTGCACTGCAGTGAATGCCCCATAGCCCACTTTACTGGCAATTAAACGTCGCAAAGCCTGAAATTGCGATTCCAGTTCTATGTTGGATATGGAGCCCTGATTATGATCCTTGTTCACTAACGCCTGCAGAGCATTCGTTATGATTTTATCTTTATTATCGCCGAAAATTCCCTCCTGAACGCAGTGCAGCAGCCCACTGTACGGTGCATTTGCATTGAAACGACATACGCATTCGGAGAATGAATGCTTGCCGGGCGGATTCTGCAAATATTTAACGTGATTTATTTCGGTTTCTTCGTCCACGGGTAAATGCAAGGGGCCAAAGCGTAAGCCACGTTCAGTGGGAATCATTGAAATGTGCACATCACGATTGCCAGATGCCCGCACACCATCCAACAGAGAGGCTAACAATGAATCCCTAAACGTTTAAACAAAGAGAAAGTAAAAATAATAATCGTACAATGAAATGATTATTCATACCTGTCCGTTGTGGTGTATGTCCTTATTTGTCCGTTGATATACTCAATCGTAAACAATTGTGGGTTATCATTATTTCGCACCAACGCAAAAATTGCACTTAAAGGTCGCAGTGTACAAATGCTATAAGTTTGAGGATCCCTTTCTAGCAGGCATGTTTCCGATAGGCACAAAGTACGCCTGACAGGCTCTTTATGCCGTACTTTATGAATTTTATACACTTGAAACTCGGAGACGGATGTAAGATGTTCGTCGGCACTGAATGTTCCCAGACGTTGACATTGGAATTCTTCCAAAGTAATCAATACTGGGGCAATTTTTATATTAGTTCCTAAATATTCCAAAGCGTTGTCAACCATCTTTTGCTTAATTTGTTCAGCATCCACAGCTGCAAATAAGTGCAATCTACTAAAGTTTCCACAAACCACGACAAAACCGCCTTGATAGTCTGAGACAGTGCAAATGCCTTCCATGTCCTTGTAGCAATAACTGGCCAAGACGCAATTTGTGGCAGGATCCAATTGATCCAATGAGTATGGAGTAACTTCCAATATGACTGGCAATCTCACATCTGACCAATGATGCTTATAAGCTTGATACCGCTAAAATAAACATAACTACTGTTTGTTTATGTATGATTGAGATCATAACATACCAGTATTTCTTTAGGCTTCTCAGAAAACTGATGGCGAAACTTGAGAGCTTCTGTTAGAAGAGTAGCTCTATGCTCAGTTGAAAATGTCATGGCTTCCACTTTTTTATCGCGTTTACCAACAATTTTGAACTCATTATTGCAGTTGTTTGCTACTATGGTTTTAATATCACTATAGACCCATTTGTTGGTAACATCCAGACTTGCTGGATGGTATGTTGATATCCCATGTGTTCCAATAGAGAACACACGTTTGTATCTATGAATAACCCCACAGCATATAGCACACAACTACTATAAAAATTAACAACAAATACATACTTTCCTTTCCATGAATGTTTAGTAACATGGAAGCAGGCTATATCTTGATTATCTTTGATAGTTGCCATTATGTCTGGCTGGCTAGTTTCGCCTAGAGTAATATAAACAATATATTGCTGGTAATTACAGAAGTGCACTTGTTACATGCACTATAACGATAAGCCGCACACATAGGTTATAACATTGTTAGAGTCATCTGACCGAAGCCAGATACAAAACAAGACCTTGTTTTGTTAGATAGTTGGGAGGAATAGACGAATTTAACTATTACTCACCGATTCTTTGCTGATCGATTGTTGTTTTACACTTCCCTGTCTCTTAGTATCTGCTTAACAACAACTGCACAATCCAATCGGCACTCATCCTGCTTTGTCCGTAATGTAATAACGTTGTAATTTGTGTCTTCTACGTCAGGTTGTTAATAGTAGGTTTAGAAGAATGGTTGCCATCAAACTAGCTATGTTTAGCTTATCACTTAAATGCACACTCAGCAGCTGGAGAAAGGTGGGATGTGAGCGTCTACAATTACATAGCCGATATCTGAAGCTGGTGTGTTTGTTGCGCCCCCAACGGCTTATGCACTAATGAATACTGGTATATTTTTAATCTGGAATCATAAAACTCATTTAAATATTGTTTAAAATAACATTATGGTACAAACACGGTAACATTATAATTCATTATATGAGTTACTATTGTGTCTCTCTTTGATTCCCTCATATAATGATGCTAAGCATTTCCTAAAGCAGCATTTGATGACGCGATTATACTACAAACTGCATGACTGTAATTCAAATTATATTGATAATTAATTTAACAGAATCATACAAAGAATAAAATTACCCAATCTTTGTCAACATTGTTTACAAAGCACATTTGAATGTCGTTCCATAGATGGCCCAAAGAATACTAAATCAGAAGATATATTTCATTAAAAGATCACCAGGTGGAGCACAAATGTTTAAAAGTTCTTTCAAAATAATACATAGTACAAAAATTTATTACAATTTTAAATATATGCATTGTGCATACATTCAAAATTGACAATAATAAAGTTATTATCTATTTTTTATAGTTATTTGTTGTTGAAATAATAAATATACGTTGATAAGGAGTTATTCGTGAATCAGGATATGTAATGTAAAATTTTTAAGGATTGTTTAAATCCCTCAGAAACGTGAATACCTGATATCAGTTTATAATTTCCATGTATACCGAACGCGTTAAAAATATACAATTATGAAGGTGTTTCTAACAAATCTTACCAAAGACTGGACTCAGATTCTTGTTATTCTTTCTGGTAAAGTAATATGTTTTAAAAGACGCCGACTTATTATTATATACACGTTAATTACAGTTGCGTTGTTAAGTCTTAATATGGGAATATTTTTGGGATGGCCATCACCTGCAATTCCAGAGTTATTAGAAGAAGACCACCCTGTGCATATGACTTTTGACGAAGCATCATATTTAACATTTATTCCCTCAATATTTATATTTTTAGGAGCGATACCAATTTCCATGTTGGCTGATTGGCTTGGAAGAAAGTTTACAATTGTATGTGCTACTGTGCCATACATAATTGCATGGCTTCTTATCGCTACCAGTAATTCAAAGTGGATGTTTTATGCATCCAGGATGATATCGGGAATTGGAGATTCAGTCCCAATGATGTTAACAATCGTATACATTGGTGAAGTCGCATCCCCGAAGGTGCGCGGTCGTTGGGGTAATTTACTTGTACTTTCAATGTTTCTGGGCATTGTTCTCGCAAATGCTATTGGTGGCTCATTTGACATTCCAACGACTGCGTATATATTTCTTCCATTGCCAATTGTCAACCTAGTAATAATGTTATTCATGGCGGAAAGCCCGTACTATCTTATAATGAAGAATAGAAATGAAGAAGCTAAAAAAGCACTACGATGGTTGCGACAGACGGATAACATCGAAGAAGAGTTTCAAGCAATTGCTGATGGCGTTCGACAACAAATGGAAGAGTCTGCAACGTATGCAGATTTGTTTAGGGTTGAAAGCAATCGACGCGCTTTCTTTGCGGCTATAACTGCGCGCATTGTGCAGCAAGTCAGTGGCAAAACAGTATTCATCGTTTATTCACAAACAATCTTTACTAAGGCAGGCGGAAATCTATCAGCGACTGTATCTGCGGTAATATGCAGTTGCGCACAATTATTGTTTTCCTTCCTGTCGTCAATGGTCGTTGATAAATTCGGACGCCGCAAGATGCTTTTCTCCTCAGCTGCGTGCACAATAATTGCGTTATTCATACAGGCAACCTATTTTTTCTTGCTTGAGAAAACGAATGTTGATCTCTCAAGCATAACGTGGTTTCCTGTGGTGGGTATGATGATATACTTGACTGTCACTTCAATGGGGCTGACTATCGTACCCACGCTGATATGCGGTGAGCTGTTTTCAGCAAGTGTTAAGGGCAAATCCATAGCCGCAGTAAATATGGTCTTTGCTGCTATGATAGTGATAGTCACAAAATCCTTTCAATTGCTATCCGAGTACGGCTTGTTTGCACCCTTCTTTTGCTTTGGCATTTTCACCACAATTTTTGCCGTGATATGTTATTATGTTTTGCCGGAAACTAAAGGTAAAACTCTAAACGAAATTCAGTTATTGCTAAAAGGAAAAACATAACTCAAACGTTTTATGTGTAATTAAGGACGGAAAAACATGAATATTATTCACTGGAATATCCAACTCATGTTTACAAATTTTTTGTAATTAAAACTGTAATTTAAATGCCCATTAATACTGGTTAAGTATTAATTTTTTGATAAGAGGCTTTTTAAGTTAAATTATTTACCTTATATGCATATTATCACTATATAAATACTCTGTAATGTTTGTTCATCATAAATAAGTCTTTGTTAATAAGCTTGCCACAATAAAACCACGTGCCAAGAAATTCCACGCAAATTTTTTACTATATACGAAACAACTGCTGAATTTCCTCGAGTGTCTTGCCTTTAGTTTCTGGCACCAGCAAGTAAGAGAAAACGGAGGTGATGAAGCAGCAGGATGCGAAGAATGCGAATGCCGCCGACATCCCGTAGCTGACCATAAATAGAGAAAATAGCTCCGAGCTCGTCGCGATGTACAGACCAAACGTGATGTTCATCAGGCAGAGCGCTTTGCCTTTGACACGCGACGAAAATAATTCGCCGAGCATCAACGTCGGCACGACGCCCAAACCGAGCGAATAGAATACGATGAAGATGACCATGCATGCCAGCGGCACCAGGCGCAGACTTTCAACGTCGTACGATTGCATATGGTCCTTGAAGTAGAAGTAGATCGCTTGAATGGCTAGAAAAATCGCGCATCCTAGCGATGAGATAAACATGGAGAAGCGCCTGCCGATGATGTCGATCAAGCACGACGAGATCAGATTGGTAAAGACCATAAACGCCGAAAAGATGATAGCGCAAGTGCTCGCTGATAATTCCCCAGCGGATTCTTCGAAGATGAGTTGTGCGTACATGAGGAACACGGTGATTCCGCTGAATTGTTGTGCACCTCGCACAAACGCACCCACCATCACGGCGCGCCGATTGCTTCTTATAAGAAACAGGTCCTTGTAGCTGCCCGATTCCGAAAGTTGTCTATCAATATCTGCTTTCAATTGCATCAGTTCCGGTTCCACATCGCCGCTGCGCAAAAGTGCGAGCGCCTCGCGTGCTTCGTTGTCGCGCTGTTGTATTAGCAGATAGTACGGGGATTCCGGAAAGAATAAAAAGATAACGAAAAATACCAGCGGCACGACAGCGAAGATGAAAGAAGTCGCTTGTATGGAGCAGTACGTGCCGACGACGTTCATAATGAAATTGCCGAAATAGACGAGGAATGCAATCGTATTGCCCCACGTGCCGCGTATCTTTGGCGAAGCCACTTCGCTTATATAGCTGGGCAGCGCAGCAAACGCACACGAATCTTCGATACCATTGAGGACTCGCGCGATGTAAAAGGTCGTCTTGGACGTGCCGAAAGCAATCAGCAGCCACGTGCTGAACTGCAGCGCGGCGATCAAGAGCAGCGTCTTCTTCCGCCCAATCGAGTCAATTAATTTGCCAGCGATTGGACTCCACAAGACAATTGCGATCGACGGCAGGATAATCAGCGTTGATGCCTCCTTCATGCTCAACGTCACTTCGTACGTCCCGGACAATAAGATGGGAATGCTTGGGGATGGCCATGTTATAAAAACACCACTGGTCAACGCTACCAAAGACGCTGAAATAACCCGATTAAAACAATAATAATAATACGTTTAGTCATCGTTTTAATTACCAACTTACCTGTGATAATAACCACCACCTGATAAACGTTTCCACGAGATATTTTAGGCAACAAAGTTAAATATGTCATTGTGAGTTTAGATATAACTAACTGCAACTGGCCTATGTAACCGCTGATTAAACAACTACCAACTTGCTACTTGACATTGACCGCGAAAAGCGAAATCGTGACTGATTTATAGTCGTTGTTATCTTCGTTTAAAAAAAAGTCCAAATACTTAGAGGCCTCGTGGGCTAATATGTCAAAACGGAGTCATTTTTGCTGCGATGAAAGTCAAGATACGTATTGTTATAAAAGCGATAATAATTAAGACAATGTTCGTGCTCCTGCGTTATAACTCAACGAATCCAAGCTATCGCGTTTCCTTTTCCGGTTTTCCAGCTCGCAGCGTTAAGGAAGAGAGGGCTGAAATCCCATTACATTATAATTTGCGATTATGTGATTTCACCCCTTTTGGTATTTCACTTTCACAAACCTTATTTCCGCATGCGCAAATATATAAATGAGTTTCCCGATTTGCATGAATCTCGTACAAAAACAGGATCACTAATAATCCACGAGTGGCGTTAGAGCTATCCTTATATTTGCGACGCGTTCAAATATTATGGTCCAGTGTTTGGAAAGCCCATGTTATAATATGTGACGTGTTATCTTATTATTGTTTGTTACGTTAAGTACATTATTATCGCACAGGTATACACGAGTAGTAAACTACTGTAATAATATTTAACGCAGATGCAAGGTGGGTTTTTTTCCTTGTCGCGGGTCCTGCCAAGAGGCGGGGAGGAGGGTCATAAAGTTAATGCTGGGAAATTGAAAAGATCCATTTGGTCACTCACAAGGAAAGCTTTTATCGAAATAAAGCGCTCCAGTATTTGAACGCACTTGGTCGGGACTGCGACGTTTCAATGTTTCAATTGAATTCCAAGTTCGCAATTGAAATGGAGGAACTCGGCCCAGTAAATTGAATTGAAAAATTCTTCTCGCGCCGCCGTCAATATGGCGAATCGCAAATATATTTGCCGCGCATAAGATATAACTTTTTCCGCCAACTTGCGTACATATTATATGGATTTTGGAAGCAATTAAAAGCCGAGCCGCTCAATTCCGTCTCATTAAGCAAAGTTTCACGCAAGGACAGCTCGTGGTGCGAGGACCATACGGTTTTCTCTAATCCTTTTTACCAACCGCGAGTCCCCAACTTGAGAGCGCATTAAACGCATTCATTAAGCGCGCTCGAATTGCATTCGTTTAATGCGCGGATGCAAAAATTGTTGAATTAATCGCAGATACCCCAAACGAATACGGACGCATCTGTGCAAACAATAAAATGACGTGTTGGTGTATAAACCATGCGAATGCTACACAGGGATTTAACCCAAAAATAAATTAGCGCTGTTATCTATCATCAATATGCATATGAACCATTTGAAATTATAACAGATGAATGGTCTTTCGTAATTAATTCGGTGATTTATGGGCGCATCGCAAACGCGTTATTGAACGCAAACGCGTGCGTCTGTTTCCAAAATTGGCAGAACATACGATATTGTTTGCAAATAATTTAAATCCCGTACAATATTCAATTTTCTCTGCTGTGAGTTATTTTAAAGTAAATGCATTGCGATGTTGCGTTGCGTTGAATGAAGCGCGCAAATTATTCCACTAAAATCCCAAACAAATGTACTTATGTCTAAATGGTTTAATATCCGCTGGAATGCAAAGTTCATTCGTGTTATCACTAACCAAGACGAAGTAGTAAAAGTTCGCGTATGCGTTGTTTAATTAAACACATTGCGTTTTGCGGTGGGTGTAGCGCTGATTCGTTAACGCCGACTGCTTCTCTCTTAATAAAACGCGAAGACGTATTGCGCGCGGCAGAACCGTTAATTACACACTTTTCCACCTCCAAGCCAGCCGCCGCTGCTGCTGGCGCACGTGCCAAGACACAAACACATTTCTTAGCGTCAGAAGCGTGCACGCACGCCCTGGATGTGTTTTCGTTTGATTTACGCTAATTTGCATGCATGTTTCTCTCGTTCCTATGCAAACACATTTTCCGGCGCTGCGCAAAAGGCGCAAACTACATGACTCTTCATAAACATTAAATAAACGCACTGCAAGCTTGAGCTGCCGTGGTTGGTATGCTCAAACTTAATTAAATTTCAATATTCATGTCAATGCGAAGAAACTATTTGGCTTGCAGACGCACAAGCTCCTTTTAGCAGTGGCAGCAGCGCTGAATACTCTTCTTTGAGCGCTCCATAGATCATGGGATCACATAAGGAGACTGGGATTGCGAGCGCGCACAGCGCACAAAAAGCGACTGGAAAAGAAGGAAATTCAATCAAAATATAATCAGCGAAAGAGCTCCGCAGACGCACTCGCGACTGGTGGTAACTCACATGAATCTCGTTCCATCTATCTGCCCATGAATACTCAATTAGACGTCGCGAATATATGCGTTCGGAATGCGCCTACTCCTTGTCGCTTCTCTGCCGTGCAATTGCAGAGCGCATCGTAAATTCGCATTATCTCCTCGCACCGTGCGCCATGTAAAAGTGCGCGACGCACGACACGGCGACAACCACGTTTTCGGCAATAAACTAACGACGCATCGGTCCCTGATAAGTGAATGGTATCTTTCTTCCTTTCCTCGTTCACATCATGCGCACCGGTAGAGCACACCCTGCCAATGACAATGTTGCAATTTCTTGTGATAAACCGGATTTATGTAGTGCCATTGACATTCGACGATTTACTACGAAACACATTTTGCTATTGGGCACAAACGACAGAACGCACGGCACGAGATAGTTTGGTCCTCTCATCGAACGTCTGCAATGTCCCGCTGGAAATACTAGCCGAAACTAAAGCACTGTGCGAGAATGGACACTTGGCGCGCGCCCTACGCAATAAAGTTGCGAACAAATCCGATAAATAAGTAATGCACAATGTAAATTAGAGTGCTCAATGCTCAGTTTTCACTGGGCGACAAACACTTGTCACGAATTCCGTGTTTGGTGTTTCTAGCCCGATATCCCCGGTCGGCCGCTCATGAATATTCAAGCCAAATCGTAAATGGCAGTTTGCGAGTAAATCGCACTCGAAACATCCATAAACTAGGACGTTGCGAGTTTTCCATTTCCCGCAGGATACAATGCTCGCCCGATTGCTCACTCGTGCAGCTCAAAGAACGCCAACGCCAAACAACATCAAAGTGCTGTCGCAATGCGTGCAAACTCGTGCGAGTTCCTTAAACGAAATGCACCAATGAGTTTTACATGCAACGCTCCCTTAAACATCCTATAAAAATTATAAGAAATATTACATTCATATGCGAAATGGATATCGGAATATCAAATCTACAATCGATTCTACTAAATATCCAAAAACTACTTTTGATCAGGTCCAAAGTCTACAATAATTTTTTCCTTGATTATTTCTTGAGTATAAATTAATTTCACTATATTCTTCATTTTTAGTTCATAGAAAACAAACAATATCTCATAACAAAAAACATATTAATTGCGAAGCGCACTTCACTGCAAAAACTTTGCAAAAAACAAAAGACGTAAAGTGCGCTCCCGTTGCAAACAAAATATGATTCGACTAGTACAAAACTTCTTGTTTTAACAAACACTGATTGTAACAAAAGTGCTAAGCTGTTCTCTTATATACCCTGTGTGTGTGTTTCAATTACACAATTTACAATTATGAATATGTCTTCTCATTACTCATTATTAAGTCTATGTAGGTATACTGCGCTGACTGGTTTCCCGAATTTAATTTTGTTCTAAGTTCTATTGTATCTCTTCGTCCAATATTCAACTAAACTAGTAGTACAATTTTACTGTTAGAAGAGGTTGGCATTGATTATTGATAAACTATGGTAACAATCAATGTCACAACTCAGTTACAATGTGTTTCTAAGGTGGGTGAAGTTTTTCGTGTTGCAAAAAACCAGGTAAAGTCTTTTTGACATCATGTGTGGGTGTGTATGGCTATTTCTTCTACAACAATTCAAGCATATGGATCATGGGCTGACAGCATTTTGCATTTCCATCTCTCGTCGACGCCACGGATGTAATGTCAAGCTTCGCTGGCGACGCCGCCGCCTTGGCTCTCTCTGATTTTTCCGCGAAATGCAAACTTTGTCCGAAACTCCACTCTTCGGCGCGCATTTGCGTATCGCATGTATGAATAGCAGGAGCGTGCGCGCCTCTTGTACACATTCTGTGTACATATTTATAATACAGTAAAGCTGTCAGCTCATGACGGTGTTGCGTAAATGTGCGACAGCTCTCACTCTCGCTTGCCGCCGGTGAAAAAGTGGAAAACTCACTTCACTCGGCAGATTTCAGTGTTCGCGCTAACAGAGGAAACGTATAAATATAGATATATCTCGCGCACAAAGTCGTCATAAATTACAAAAGTCTCGTTTGCGTAATGCGCATAGATAGACGACGATGACGACGAGTATGCGAAGAAAAAATAAATAATACCTGATCAAAATCCCTTTGCGTGCGCAAGATTTTGAATAGCGTAATAATATAATACAAATTCTATATAGAAAAGTCTTGCATTACAAATGCATCAATCAATGCATTCGCGTGTAGTTTCTATCTAACTCTATAAAGACGTAATTAGAATGATAAATAGAAAAATCTTTTTATAGCTTTGGTTGGCCGAAATAGTCCCGAGTGTTATAATGTACAAGGTATGCGCGTTTTCATCTTCTATACACAATAATATGCTAATTGATTACTATTTACAAAAAACGCTTCGCTAATTTACAAATTGTTCGAAAGTGCCAGCTTTTTCGGGGAAAATGGAATGTTACATTCGTGTGTGCAGTGTTCTTGCGCTCAACTAAGCAAGAATGCATGCACGGATGAGGAAAGAATTCCCTCTTGTTCGCTTACGTCCTAATAGGATATACGATTATGCGCAGCATGTCTTTCTTCCCTCATATCGTAGCTGATTAAGTGAATGGTTGATTAACTAAGTACGGTGCGAATTATTGGATTCTTATCACAAGT
Source organism: Anaulacaspis nigra (assembly GCA_030264675.1). Taxonomy (NCBI): domain Eukaryota; kingdom Metazoa; phylum Arthropoda; class Insecta; order Coleoptera; family Staphylinidae; genus Anaulacaspis; species Anaulacaspis nigra. The sequence continues at coordinate 222,745 of JARJDV010002748.1, forward strand.
GAATGATAATGAAATTGCAAGTTGCACTTCTCCTCCGCCCACACCTACGTGAGAGCGAGGTCGGCACTTAGTTGCGACAGTCTTCTCGGATCGCGTCTGCCGCGACTCGATCCGCGCGTTCCGCTCGTGTGATTACTGTATCCAGAGTCCGAACCGAATGCCGAGTCCTGAGAGTAGGGTTTCGGCACAGGTCGAAAGGTAGCCAAGTGTCCTATCACTGGCACTGTCTCATAAGGTCCAGGAGTGGGTGAGAGGCACTGCAGACGCTGTGTAATGCTGGGTATTTGTCGGCGACCAGAAGGACCCACGCTACCAACGCGCGGGTATAATTGCAGAAGTGCATCGAGCAGCATTCCTTCGTGGAACTCCTGTCGACGACGCTCCAAACTGCGATGACGCTTGCTGCCCGGAATGGGCGGCAACGGTTCATGCGGCCTACGAAAGCGTGGTACTCGCATGGTTTGCGATTCAGGCCGATACGATGGCGGTGGCATATGCAACCTCCGATCACCATCACCACCCAGACTCAGTTCGTCTTCGGCGAATTCATCCTCGCTGTGCGGCGCCGGCGCTAATTCGCTATCAGCGTCGCTCAGTTCTTCGTACACCGGATTGTACAGGTCCTGCGAGCAGTACGGATCGGGGCCGGGCGACGAGCACAGAAATACGGGCGGATGCGTCGATATCGGGTATCCACTCGGGTAATGAATATTATTCTTCACATCAATCATCTGCAAAAACAAACAAATCGGTTTCAGCACCAGGAAATTTGCCAATAACGGCGCGAGCGGAGGGCTCGCTGTACAAATAATGCAAAAGCAAAGCGGGCTAGAGACAGGCTCATGTAACGCACAACAAAAATTCGAGCAAACAAAACAAAATTCATAGCATAACATTCGCATCCATCAATTCGACAAACATGTCCAGCGCCAAGTCAAAATGCCATTACATAAAATCAACACGTACATTTGTACAACTCTTTAAACGTGCTAATGCTCAACTCCATCTCTCATCCGTTACACATTAGTATTCTAAATTGTTAAGACTAATAATTTTTCTACTCCAAATAGAATAATATTTAGAAAACAAATCAAAATTCATGCGCACGTACGTACAAATAAATCCACATTACTTATATTAATATAATAATACGCTAAAGTTGAATGTATAGTAATTAGAGTCAAATTGCAGACGGTGCGCGCGCTTGCTCATCGAAAGTTAGTTGACGAAGCACGTGAAATAAGCAAAGTTTCTGCGTTGCGGAAAATGAGCCTAACAAGACTAACAAGAAGCGAATAAGTTTAGTGGATTAAATTGGACGTGACTCGCATTACGTATGACGATAATAAATTCATCATAACTTTCATAGAGAGAAAAATCTATGCGTATTACTCCGATTGGCCAAGAACCGCAATCCGCATAGAGATCGACAGAAAAAGCCTGAAAGCGAAGAAGCGAGCTGCGGCAAAAAAACCCAAAAGCGTGTGTTGTGATTGATTGGTAGCAAAGGAGAAGAGAATAAAAATTACTCATTGAATAATCATCGGCTTCCTCCTCCAATTCCGGGAGGAGTGTGACCTCTCCGCTATTCCGCAACACGACCTGACCAAACTCATCGAGCTGGTTGTAGAGGATAAAACATAAAGAAAAAACTTATTTATGTACTAGTTCTACACTTTGTGCATGCACTTTCATAACTTATTAAACTACAACTTTCTACTCGAGAAAAAGTAGAGCTTGGGAAAAAAGAAAAAGAATATTCAAAAGAATTATCATGCAAAGCAATAAAGAATTCACACACTTTCTTTGTTGTCTCGTCACTCTAAATGAATTCAAATATGCAAAATCGTGCAGGACATCAAAGTCGAATCATTCTTACCTCTATCGACGGTGCCACTGTGTGGCGTCCTGTTGGATGATGGTTCGGTATGGACCGTGGGTTCTCGACGAGGTCCTCGTAGATCACGGCTGGTGCATTGGGACCATCACAGTTGTTTTGCGGGGATGTCTTGCAGGGCAGGAAGTTTTGTACTTTTCTTTTATGTCTGCAAGAATGGCACCTCATTAGCCGCCATGATTGACACGTACCACAAAAGCACATTATGTATAAATATACGACGTCATCATAATGCATAACAACGAACAACAAGACTACTGCCAATGCGATGAGGAGAAGAAGAGCGTCGTATCGACACACTCTCGGTGAACGCACAAATGAGTTTTTAACAAGCGAAGAACGCGAGCGCGCGCCTCTTGTAATTACGCCACGTATTTACTCTTCTGGCGGTTCTTCGAAGGCATCAAAAACAATGATAATGACGCGGCGCTAAGAATAGACGGGGCCTATTAAAGTCTACGGGAAGTTTGAGTGACTCATTCCGAAATGACAAAACTTCAACGCCTTCGCCCCCGACGAGGACGCGACGCGTTGAAAAAAGCAATAGAACTTTTCCAAAAACGATGCCGTCTCCACGCCGAGGCGTCAATTCGCCCTCTAATTCTTCAATTTTCTTAGCCGTAAATTCAATAATGCCATCGCTCTAAGTTTACCCGCCCTCGACGAACTGTCAACAGAACGAAATCAACTTATTTGAGTCGCCCTCAGTAAATTACCACACGCGCGAGCAGGCGACGAAAAGAACTTGATTTAAATTTGGTCCTTTCGAAAAACCAAGAAATAAAAATCCACCACTCAATTGCATTCGCGGAAAAGTCAAGTTATTACTTTATTTTAAAATTCGAACGAGTTTTAAAAACTTTAAAAGTTAATAATTGTACTTTTTAGAAGCATCTTTGCGAGCGATGCAAAAACATTGCGGAGTTTAAATTGAAAAACATGAAATGCAATTGATTTATTTACTTTCATTTCCCGGCGTCGGCTGCGTGCTGAATGCATTCGGCGCGCACGATGATATAAATTCACATATGATATTGAAAATTCAATTTGCTAAGAGGAAATAAAGTTATTTTGCTCGTACAATAAATATTTCATGAAAGGGTTGGGTTTGTGGAGGTTTAGCGCTGAACACGATGCTTTCTTAAAATGTTTTATATATGGATGTATTGTATGTGCACGTGGCACGTTTCGCCGCATATCCACCTTCGTCAACGACTACGACGGCGACGGTGGATGCGGCAAAGGTGGCGGCTACGGTGTTGGCGGACATCGAAACATGGAGCGAACGAAAAAGCCATACGCGTTTTCCTATAAATTATAGTCGAATGTCTCAAACAGAAATTCCTTTGAAATGTCGCCCCCGGAATTATAAATTCTAATTCGTGCATGAAATACTCGCCAGCATCCACGGCTAATACGTTTTGCCCTTCTGGCTTTTTAAAACGGAAGCGGCAACTCGCATGCAAAGCGACGGGAGTGTTTTGTGTTGGACGCATTAACATGGTCGCCACCGCCGCCACCGTCTCTTTGGCAATCACATAATTTATATTTTATCCGCTTGTTGGACTTCGAATTCTCGGAATTAGCATTCTATATTAAAAAGTTTTTAATTACATTTTACGCTGCTGAAGCTTTCGACCGGCGTGATTTTTTCGTTGTCAATAATTGAGAAAAATGAATGGCATAAATACTTTAATTAAGTGTAAAGATCGTTTGATCCTCTTTTAACCGGTTTTGATAAATTACAACTTCATCTGGCTTTTCTTTGATTTTATTCGAGACGCGCTTTGACTCCTCGTACAAACGCCGCACAATTTCTCTTTCAGTTCGAGAAAAGCCTGCAGTGCGCCAAGTGAGTGAGTTGCGGTCCGACTTAATAGGAAGCACTTTTTAACTGTCACCCGTGGTGTGGCAAACCGCCACCAGCACCTTTGGCACGTGTACGTATCTTTGAATTACACGTGTGTATGTCAACCTAGTAGTGCTAGGCATGGCAAGGCAAGCAAGCAAGCACTAAGGGCACAGCATCTCTCCGCCACTCATCATCACTATCATCTGGCGCGCTCATCTCTTCAGGTAGCCGGGCGTGCGATGTGTAATAATTAATCAGTCGAGAGGCGCCTCATTATTGCAGCGTATCCATTACGTCTCCGGGAAGTCATTATAACCTTCGCCGCTTGCGGTGCGATAATAGCAAACGCGCTCTCAATTCGCTCTCATAAGTGAAATCAGGCAGCCACCCCTTTCTATATACCCTATGCCTAAAAGTGTTCTTCGCTGCAAAAGCATTCTACGTCTATCTTTTTATCAATTGATAACGAGAAGAAGAAGTTGCTTTGCTTCTTGTACATGGAGAAATGCTTGTTAGGCTTGATTAATATTCCGCCCCTTCGCCCTCTCGTCTTAAAACCGTGGATGCAAAGCACTTTAGATAAACTTTTCGGCGCTCTTTGTACGGAAAAAGCGCTTTTTATTCGCTGTAATTCGTTATCACATTTACTTATTAGAATTTAACAAGGATCATCCACTTACTGCAACTAGCAGATGGCCCTCGGTTTTTGTCTATTATTTTAAAAGGCAAATAAATTAAGAGCGCGCAAGGCTTAGTCGAATAAACATACATCACGTCCATGTTGCTCTTCGTTCGACTGTGGAATTTCCGGTTAAAATCTGCGGTTCAATTGAATCGAACTCTGAACAAACATGTCATTATTTTCTTTCAGTTACTGCACGAAACAAAACCATTCCCTTTCCGCATGCAGCCAGCTATTCGTGGAAGGAAAAACAAAACGGCTGTTTGCATTCACTTATTTTTAATGTTTCCTACATTACTACCACCAAAAGGGAAGTCGTATCTCTTAAGGGAAATTGTAATCGATTAGCGTGCCTGTCATAAACTATTTATCCCCCAAGCTGAACTCAATTTGGATTTGTTTATGTTCGGGACGCGCGCACACCCCCTATTCCTTTTTCTTATCGATAAAGTCTTCCCAAACTTGCGACGGCCAAAGTTTGATGCGAACTTGATACGCTGCGCCGCCGCCGCCGCCACTGCCGTTGCTGTCACATATCACTTCACGGACGTCGGCAAGGGGTGATGGCGACGGTAGAATATGAGATGCGACTTTGTTAAGGTAATCTACTTATAACCCTTAATTAGAAATTACCATAGTAACTGGCCGCGCCAAGTCATTACACGTACGTGTTGTACGGATGGGAACTGCGTGCGGAGCGGGAACGCACGGGAACAATAAGGCACTTAAGTTGTACCCGAAGGAAGGGGAGGAAGACGGAGGGAACAGCGGTTTCGCTGATCGCTAATGTCGACCTCGTGTGCCGTCTTTCAACTTGCTAGCAAGTAATTAAAGTGGTGTTGTTGATTAAATTGATGTTCTATAGTTTTAGTAGTAATCATAAAATCTTGATAAAAATCCATCAACTCAAACCAACCTTCAAAACATTCGCAAGTCGTAAATGAGGAGCTTAAATAACCTGTGAGTAAATTAAATAAAAACAAACTAAACTGTTTTACAACAGAAGAAGAGCACGAAGAAGGCAAAAAGCGTTTTCGCTTTGATTACGCAGAAGTATCATTAATAATAATTATTTATACGCGCGCGGTCTAATTATCAACATCCGTGCGGTGTGCAGAACACGCAAAAGCTGCGCTCGCTGAAGTAAACGAAAGAGAAGAAAAGCGAGAAAAAAGCAGCAAGAAATGAGGCAATTTCTTTATTGTCTCGCATTCGCCGTAATGAATTATCGTGCGCGCTCATTAAGTTGCCATCGCTGGATGCCAATGTCAATGCGAGTGTCGTTCGTCTTCAGTTCACCACGGACAACAACAAAACGAGAGAGGAACCGAGGAGCGGAGCCAGCAGGAAATTCGCCTTCGTACATGTTTAAGTCGTCCGCACACGACAATTTATTACCCTGACAATTGCACTATAAAGCGAAGCGAGTACGTAAAATGATACGTTTAACGTAAAACTAGCACAACGCTCTAACATTTAATATTATTACGTATTAATGCGTTAGTTATTATGTGTAAGGCGATATCTTGAGATGATGAGGGCGGATATGAAATTCAACACGTTACGCATGTTTTGCAATGTGCCTTTTAAATTTAAATGAATGCCAAACGCCTTGTGAAATGTGCCAAAATAATGTGTGTCTTCTCTAAATTTCTCGCTCAAGTGTGCGATAAACAAGTCAAGCGATCTGATGCCTATTTTTCACAACTTTTCCAAGAGTTTCTTCGCGCGACGAACGAGCGAAGCGAATTGCGAAAACAAAATACCAAAAGTAAAATTATTGCATGGATTAGAAGTCTATTAAAGTTTGCTATATTTAATCGGGCAGCTGTTTGTGTCATCAAAAGTTGCTGGTATCGTTTATACAGGGTGTAACTTGCTTCAAATCTCTAAAATTCATCAAAACATAAGGCATGCTCCAAGAGCAATTAAACACTAATTAAATAATTTCTATAAATTTTCCGGCAAGTGAAAAGTTTACCCAATATAAACCGATTTGTCTTTGATCCCGCGCGCGTCTTCTCGGCGAGGAGCAAAGGGGAAAACAATGGCAAAAGAGCCGAAAGAGTTGTTTAAATACTCGTGAGAAGCGCACAACGCGTCCCGCATAAATCTCTGGACTGGCATTCGCAGTGAGTTAAGAGGGACTTCTCTCGGACTGGATTTTTAATCCCTTGGAATGTCTGTATCGCTTCAGCGACGCTCTCTTTGTCGCGACGCAGTGTTTTCGTGCACTAAATCCAGGTGAAAAGCATGATTGCAACTGCATAAATTTCGTGCGCGAGAAAAGTGATTTATAAACTAAAAACGCGCGCACACTTCAAAAGGCAATTAAAAGCGAATTGCACGAACCAGCAGACTTTAAATATTTATCTATTAGCGGAAATCTCCGATTTGCATGATTTTGCTTGATTTGCATTTCGCACGCTTGCAGCGATGAGGGAATACATTAAAAGAGACGAAGGGTGATTTAATTTCGCGTTGACTTAATCAACCCCTTCGCGCTAGCGTCGTCGGTACTGCACTCTTCTGTCTCTCGCCTAGGCACGCACTTAATGAGCAAACGACAGTGGAATTGCATTAGTGCCGTATGCAGATGACAGTACTTACTTAAAGCAGCCAGATGCGCGCGAACACGTTGTCTTGTGCAAAATGATGACACGCGATATATAATTAAAAATCGCGATAATAAATTTCCAGAGTACTTACTTCCAAACTAATATAACTCCTATGAAGACGGCGAGGCCCAGCAGTACGGAACACAGGACTATCACAGCTGAGGTTTGGAATGATGGGCTGCTTCGATAACTCGCATCGATAAACTGCAATCAAACAAAACAAATAAATTATTATTAATAATAAAAAAGGGTTGAAATTGTTCTGCGGCGGTGGTAAATCATAACTGATAGCGACAGAAGTGGTAGAGTTGAACAAGTAGGGAATTAATTACAAGCTCGTCGTCTTATCAACTTATCCACAAATCACCGTCAGTCAGACAATCTGTTACCGGGCTCGATTTGATTATAATTGAAGTGACGTTATCGTGCATTGTGCCGCACGCAACGCAATCCCAACTAATGCATTGCATTTCCAAGAAGGGCATTAGCAATCAGTCTACTTACTACACATATCTCCTAGATTCATGACTAAAATACAGTAGAATTCAGTTAAACCGAATATCAAGCTGCCTAGCATATTATTTGCACTCTTTATATTCATCATATTCGTACTGACAAAATGAATTTTATTAGTAAAAACTATTTTTGTTCATCTCTGTTTATCTAAATTTTACAAAATGGATATTGTAAATCAATTTTTTTACTTTATATACTGAAAATTTATAATTTATGCAGTAATTGGTCTTTGTTAAGTGAAATACACTGTACTAGAAATAGTAATATATGTACTGCATTCAAATTAAACTAAAACTAAGCTGCAGTACGAGTAAAAGGTATACAACTAATCGAAACGTCAATGGAAATTATGTTTAGTGCATTCAAAGCGAACTGACAAAAAACAAGCGCATCAACTGAAAGCCGAGTGACACTTTTTGACAAGGCAATTTAAGCAGCGCGCTTTTAGCGCACGACACGTTAAGTCATCAATGTCATTCAACGTGGAATTGTCGACAATTGACGATGACTGCTGGCCCCTTCTCGCTGTGCATGTTTTCAAACGACATTTGCCTTTGCGTTCTCGAATCGTTTTCCTCAATCTTTTAACACACATAACATTATGCTTTACGCGTTCGCGTTTAATGCGACCAGCAGCAGTAGTTTTCATCATTTTCTAATTTTCCCAGAATTCCAACATAAATAACAAAGCAGACATGTGCTGACAAAATTAATGCGCGCATAAAATTTACGAATATGATGTGCACATTAGAAAATCTAGGGGTGGCACTGAACACGAAAAAACAGGGCAAGTTTTGTACACGTGTACCTCGCAGTAAGCGTCTTCGTGTGCAGTGAGAAAAAGTTATGAAGTTAAATCGAGTTGGCCATGCTTCGCTTCAAGCAACCCCTCATCACATAAATTATGAAATATGCGCGTCTCATCTACGTCCATAGAATTACACTCATATTCTTCGCTGAGTCTCGCTCGATTAAAAACGTATAATCTTAAGACTCAAGCTTCAAGGAGACGTTTCACTATAATAGTTTTATACTACACGTTTCGACTTTGTATAACATGCAGCTTTGTTGAATTATTATTAAACTCTTATTTAGTTTTATTTTGGTTAAAGTATTGAGAAATGAAGAAGTTAGTGATTTGTTTGATTTAAAACATATGGTATATGAGTGAAAATCCATTTGGAAAACAAGTTTAGCAAATTATGCATTCGTGGAAAATGTACAGAGAAACTAATAAAATTAATAACAGTACACAGACCACTCATTCATACAGCTGGCATTTTGAAAAGTTTGACGACTAAATACAAAAGCCTAATTGAAATTATGAACTGCAGTGTAACTCGTAGCTTTAAATATAGCATACGAAAAGAAAATTTCGAGAATGCATTTTCATCAATTCCGCACTGCCGAGCGTTGCGCGGAAAGAGTGCGGCATTTTAATTGAAAATTCTTCCATATGATTTTTTGGCAGCCTCTGCCGCTCCCATTCAAGGCGTATTTTCAAAATGAGAATACTCACGTTAAATGTTACTAGAAAAAATACTGACAAAGCCCATTTTCACGATATGAAAATTTAAAATTTCCATTCATCATTGCAACTGTTCATATTTGAACCCTCGAATGGAATCACATTTTTTCTAGCATTCTTAGATCAATCAGCAATAAGTTTGAAGGGTGAAAAACATCAAGTAATCATCAACTTTTGAAAATATGCACCCTTAAATGATTGACGAACGAACTGCAACATGCAAAATGTATCCTAATCAAAACATGAATTCGTGACGAGCGATAGCACCCAAGGGCGTCATGTATCTTGAGCTCGCGGCATTTTTACAGGTTTTTTAGCACGCACTCATTCAACCCCCGAATGTCTTTCGAGTGTGATTCACGCATCCATGCGTCGAATTCGCCGGAGCGATGATTGGGAATTGGGGAAAATGCCACCATGAAGGAGGAAAACCAAATGTTTGCACATGTTGTGTTTTAAAACTCGCCCTCCCTTGAATGTCGAATTTTATTATGACGGCGCATAATGCACACTGAAAAATCAAATTGGCAAGTTGAAAGCAGCGCAAGAAAGTGGTAACAGTGCAAAAAATGGGGAGAATAGCTACCGAACGCAAAATATGGCTGAGTGTTCCCATTTGAATTTTGAATTTTTAGTGAGTCATCTCCGCTGAGCTCCAATCAAGTATTAATTTACTAGGGATTTTCCATAAAATTGTACGTACATTTTTGCGCGTAATTTTCATGTTAAACACTGTTATGCCCAGGCGTCGAGTGCGATCCATTAATATATCAGGAGGGTTGTGTGTTTGCGTTCGAAATAGAAGAGCATGCCGTGCGATGGCAATGATGATGATGATGATGATGGAATGACCGTTGCGATGGCGTTTAATTAACGGTACATTGTTTCCGCGTTAATGGTTGCATTCGCAATGACGTGGTTAATATTTAATCGTACTTGGACCTAACGCAACTGAGCGAGTACGCAATGAATGAATTATTCACTCGCTTTCAACACGTTTCAATTTCTATTACTAAAATTGCATTGTTGTAAATAACATCTAATTAATCACACGACCATCTATATTCACAATTATTCAAATTAATACTTCACATCGCAATAAATAAATAATTTCAATTTGAAAAATGAATTCAAATTATTTGCCTGAAATTAATTCTTGCAATTGGCGCGAGAGGGCTCAACGTATCCCAAAGCGAGTATGAAATTAATTTATTCTTTTCTAACCGGAAAATTAATTAAAATCGAAGCGATATTAAAGTGAAAATAACTTTTATCTATATTAATTATTTAATTAAAACCACAATTAATTCAGCCTTTCATTCAATGCATGTTATAATTAAAATTGTCATAATTTTCCATGCTTTTAAGAAATTCTTTACTATTTTCAATGTGTAAACGCATGTGAAATTGACTGTTGTGACTGAAGCAATTAGTGTTAATTAACACACAAGACGTTCATAAAGTCTTTAATCAATTGACGAGCAATGAATGTACATTATGCATGCTTATTGTGCACTTGTAGTGCGTGCGCGTATTACAAATGTTTCAGCTTGTTAGCCATTCGTGTGCTGTTGATACGCATTGTGGATTGTTGGTGCAACAACCGCAATGGTTTAATTATAGGAGCAATTATGTAATTTCACTCGAAATTGATTGCGAGCACATGCTGAATTCCAACTTTCGCTGCTTTCTCAAAAACACACGACTCCTTGCCAAGATCAAAGACGTCTTGGCTTTTTATGCTTACGACCGTAAAAAAAGTGCGTGGCTGAATACTCATTATTGTGTCTTTTTAAATATTTGTTTGACTGCCTGCGTCCCTTGTGCGCGAGTGTATCAAAGATAAGAGTAAAAACAGCACTCACTTTGATTCTCGTTGGAACAGAACACGATTTGTATCCGATTTTCCCATTTGTCTACTATTCGAATCATGACTCGATTTACTACCATCCAACCGAAAACACAGAGACATTAGTTAGTGATACCCCTATTTGTTGTTCAAAGCAACAAGCGCACAGACACATCACGAACCAACAACAGATGAGTGAGTTTGTTCGGCTTTTATGCGCCGTTTCTGTAAAAATAGCACTCGGATGACTCCATGGGGGACAATTTTACCACTTCGTGGTGTTTTTGTTTTATTTCATGTCAAGTGTACACTGTGATAATACTAAATAGTTGACTCACAATGAATTCAACATTTTATCACTTTCAACAAATTTTCAAATAAATCCCAAGCAGATTTTGTCTGAAATACAACTCTGATGATTTAATCTGTAAAACCACCAACGAGAGATCGATACTCATCGAATGATAAAGATAATCCGTGAATGTCGCAATGAATCATGACAATCGCGATATAGATTATTGAAAAAGGGTTCAATTCTTCTCATGATTCAGCGATTACAAAACTATCTCTCGCTTAAATCACGTCATTGCATTTGAAACTAAAAACTGTACGGTGAATCAGTCAATGGAACTAATGAAAACTTAATACATCTGCGTTGAATATTCGCATTAATTCATAAGCTTATAAAATATGCAAACACACGACACACGCAGGCAGTCACAGTCTTAATGCTCAATAACACACCAATCATGCATATGCACTTCATCCACACGGCCTAATCGCAAATACAATCAAAAGCGGGATGATAATGAACAGAGATAAACCGCATGATTAAAATGCACCAGCTAACGAGAACGGCACAAAAGGACACCACACACAGTGATATTTTTCCTGATCGCTTATCTAGATCGTAATAAATTAATACAAATATATTTATTATTCAGCCAAGCAACGTGACCGAAAAAAAAAGAGAAAACGGTCAGTAATAAAGCAATAATTCATATTTGTTAAAGAGCATTGATTAACTCGTAGATCACTTTATACATTTGATGTTAACCTTTTGAAGATGGAAGGAAGAAAAGTCGAATAATCGAATAATTACCGAAAGCCAAAAGCGATAAAGTTGTGATGTACAACTTTGAGCAATAAAATAAAATAAAATAAAATAAAATAAAGCAGAAACCGAATAGAGGAATAGAGAAGAAAAAACGAAATAGAGCCATCAATTTCCAACGGTGCGCATGGTGCCCATAGTTTACCGCCGCGTTTTCTTTCGCCTGTGCTTCTTCTTCGCGGACAACGAAATGATTACAGTCTATGAATACGTTTTTCAGCTTTCGGGACGGCGAAGAGAGCGAGGCAATCAAGTAAAAAATTACGGTCCGGTATTAAACGCAGAAACGGACCACGAGTGTGCGCCTCAAGTGTATTTTATTAAGAGATATTAGAGACGATATCCGCCAGTGCTCCCAGCAGCGAGGACGACGCGCATCATCATCAACATCATGATGATAATTCGTCGCGCGAGCCGAGGAACAGGCCACTATGCTATTGGTCGCGCGCGCACATCGCGACCACTTTAACCGAACCCGAATGCAATAAATTTGCTTTCAAAGGGCATTTAGGCAAGGAGCTGTTAATGTCGCCGACACGCTCATTACGGGAACGACTTAAATTCTTGAAATGTGTCATCCGCGCACATCCAGACAAGGCGCACGAGAGCGCGAGAGAGGCGGCTTCCCGTCCCGATGACTATTAAGGACACGTCTTCTCATTCATACCCCGTTGCGTACCGGCTCTCGCTTTCCAATGATTTACAGAGGGTTTCGTCTTATTGTCTTAATTTACGTTTGTTTTACCTTTGACAGTTTTACTTTCCTTTTCACATAGTTAAAAATTGAGAAATTATGAAATATCTTCCAAGATGTTTAAGAGACCTACTAATGTGAAACTTTCTACATAAAATTATAATTAATATTACCATATTATGTCTAAATATGAAATGAATCTAATGCTTAGTTGGAGCATTCAGAATATTTCAATGCAGTAATTAATTTTTCATTTAAATTTTCTCAGTAAGCAATAAATTTAAAATTAACTTTCTCGGGCTTTAATTTGATTTAGTTGGAAATAAAATATTAAATTCACAACTATTTCGTGAATATAATTAAAAAGTAATTCGTGTTTTAAACTTATGCGTAAACTTTCAGAATGTTGAATTGCAGAAACTTGAATATCTCTGGAACTAACAGAGGTATTTAAATAAATCTTCTTTCTGCATATAATTCAAGACTTCCTTTATCAGTTTTGGAAATTTTATAGAACTGAGATTAACACTTCTGTAGTTATCACGTTTTTAATATTGAGGGATGAAATATAAATTTAAGTACTCACCGGCAACGCATCACATGTTTCGATCGGTAGCGGCTCCTCGGAGCAGTACATGGGATCGGCGGGCTGAAGAATGGGCGGCCGCGGCGGTGGCGGCAGCATAAACTCCGGCGGTGGGCCGGGGCAGTCGCATTCGGCGGCGGCATCCATCGCCCACATGCTCTCCATATCGTCGTCGTCGTCGGAATGCGCCACCACGCTGGGTCTATCCATAGACCTCACCCAACTGGAAGGCAATGCGATTTTGGAAACATTAAACACTTGCGATTTTTCCGCTTAATTCCGGCTTTTCGAAGCGAACGTAAACAAAGTTAAGCGTGCGATCATTTATCCTAACTTGCGCGCACAAATTGCACCTTTTGCTAATCCACACAAAATGGCAATAATCACATTCGTGCACCAAACAACAACCAAAAAAAACCAATGAACGAAGAAACACTTGATCCAATTTTTTTGCGGCCACCAAACAAGTGAATATTCTCGGCGAACAAGAAGCGCGTTCTCAGTGTTGTTATACGCGCGTGTCCACTAATTCGCAGCCAACTCGACTGGGAACGAAACCTCGCAGCACGAAAGCTGCGGAATGACTGAGCGTGCACGGAACGGAAGGAGAACGCTCAGCCCCGACGATCACCAGACCGAAACTGCGGTGGAGTGGTGCACGAGTTCGTTCGTGTCTTCCTCGGCTGAAACCGGGTGTAAAGCGAATCCATGAGGACAACTTGCAACAGAAGAGGAGCAGAAGAGACAGGACTGTTAACCAGGAAGCATCTGCGACCGGCACCAGCAATGAGTGCCATGCATCGTCGACCACCACACGGCGAAGGTGGAGATGGAGATTACCCACGATTTCTTTACTTCTCGCCAATACGCACTTGCTATTGGAAGAGTGCTCACCTCGAAAACACCGGCAAGCAGTGGGGAATAATAATGTCATTATTTTCTAATTTACTTGCCACTCATTTCAATGGGAGTGAAACAAAGCCAAAATATTTTTGCAATTCGCCATCTTCTTAGTCACCAACCAAACTCAGCAAAACCTTTCGAGTCTGTTATTAATAAAATAATTTTTCATGAAACTCTGAACAACAACAAGAGGCTATTTAAAACTTCCTACATCGGGGCTAAAATTTTGGTATTTCAAAGAGTAATTAAATAGAATAAACATACTTCATAATAATTATTCCAACTGATGAGAGACAACTCTTCATATCCCTGCGTCGAGTACAAACAACATTTATGCAAATTCATGTGTTCCCTTCATTTCATACCGGCACATCCCAAACTCATTCCATCTCACATTATTAAGTCTTGCACCTTTATACACCTATCCCATGTTATGCTATCCCAGCTTTTTGTCACTCGTGCCGAATGCACTCGTCGACTGTTTTAATGAGAAAAGCCCAGTCGGTACAACAACCCCGAAATAGCACTGCAGCCGCACTCGCGCTCCTGACCCCAGCCTTACGAAGGGCCTAAGCACGAACAATAAAGCGCGTCAGATTGCTGGATTTCGTTTGTATTAATGATAAATTAATATTTCACAAATGTGCGTCCCGCCGCAGCAGCAGACAGTCGGACAGACGGACAGGTATGATTATTTGTCCCTCAGCAGCCCGCGTGCTGGCCGCAGTTCTTGCACATGTGCAATAATCGCAACTCTCTTGCCGCCGCCACAGCCGCTGTTGCTGCCTTTGCAACACTAATATCATCATCAATTTGCATACGCGTGCGGAATGTGTACACTGTACATATAAACACGTAGTTAGCGCTCGCAACAAAACTAATTTCTAAACTACGTGTTGTTTCTCGTCATATATGCAGATTGTATGTTCTCCGACTGCTGCGGCTGTTGCTGCAGCCGCCGCCTCCACGAGAATGTCACTTGGTTGACCCAACACCGGAACGAATATTAAATTAATCATTATCACATGTTATCAATATGCATTCGCCTTCAGTCGAATACAAAAATGGTAACATCATGAAAATGACTAGACGCGCGACGTGAAACACACGGTGACATTTCGCATGCGTAATTTGTTTATTACCCCTGGCGATGCGTACAATTGCATCGTTGCACGCGGAGGCGGCGTCGGGGGCAGACGCATTCATTTGGCGTGTCAGCCGGATGGACAAGCGAGCGGGAACCAGACAGATTTACGATACGTGCATATTCACTCACTTGCTGCGGGTATTAATTACAAAACTACGTGCACAACGCCATCGTACCTGTATTGTACCTCAATGCATAGTTAGGAAGCAAATAACCCATTCAGTGGTACCTTCATTGCATTCACGGAACATCTATTGGCGCATGTAAAACAGGAAAAGTGCCTTTGTTCGCATTTGCGTGCATGAACAGTAGCGATGCAGTAAATTAATCTCAAAAGCGTGTCGTAAACTCGTAAATTGTACAAAATCTATAAGCATTAATATTTTCTGGTTAACTACCGACTATGAACGACTCATATAATTGTCGTAAATCTGTCTTTTTCTTATTTATTACTCTGTTTTTGTTAAGATTTATGATTTGGAGTAACATTGACTTTCTTCTCATTAGAATAGCATTTCCTTTAATTTTGCCAAGAAACAAATAAAATATTGACATAATTACTTAATTATCAGCTGTTTTGCGATAAGAAATAAAATGATGAAATAATTATACAACATCTGTATTTAGAGATGCGCAGATATCACTTAATTAATTTAGTTTTTCTTTTGTACTTTTTCTAATTTATTGTCTTGAAAAAAATATCTACCTTCCAGTAGCAAAACATTAAGCACATTTCTCTCGCGTATCAATTTGACGTAATGTGTTTATTATAAGACTGGTGGAAGTTGGGAGAACGAGCAAAGAGCGCGAAGAAGTAATAGCGAAAAACAACAACAACTGCTGTGAGGTGGGTCGAACCAGTTCAGTTTTTGTCGGTTTTAAGGGCACGCGGATGTTTTACGTCTTCTTGGAGTGGCAAAGGTACGATCATGATGACTGCTTTTAGTGGCTTTGCAAGTGTGTCGGCAGCAGGTAGACCGATTATATTTTCATTAGATGGCAGCCGCCACGAGGTGGAGGAATGGAAAAACAGAAGAAATGAAGACAAACAGCTGGCCGGCGGTAATAAGCAGTTTCGACGCATGGCCGCCAATGATGGTGGAGTTGGATCATGATGGTCGACAATGCAATGCTTGATGGTTAGTTATGTCACGTTTGATGCATTTACTTTACACACTCTCCATGCACCTACTACCAAAAAACAGAGCTAAAAGAAAATTTGAGTAAGACATTCTCTCTAGAGTTGTTTGTTCGAGTGTTGAAGTGATTTATCAAATTGTTTGATTACGCCGGATACA
Source organism: Anaulacaspis nigra (assembly GCA_030264675.1). Classification (NCBI taxonomy): domain Eukaryota; kingdom Metazoa; phylum Arthropoda; class Insecta; order Coleoptera; family Staphylinidae; genus Anaulacaspis; species Anaulacaspis nigra. Next base: position 239,429 of record JARJDV010002748.1, read on the forward strand.
TTGCCAGCGCCAGTGTGCTAAATGGTAATTGACAATGTGATTTGTGATTTAATAATTTATGATGCAAGAAGATCGCATATCTCATCTTGTCATTCGGTTATTACCTAGTTGAATATTAATCAATTTCATTTCAACGACCTACTTTATGCATCCATAAATAAATAATATTTTTGCATATCTATATATCACTTCGTTTGTGTTATGGGAAAATCAGTAAAATGCAAAATTATATCGCAGCATAATAATTCAAATTGGTGACATCTTAAAATAGAAGCGTTCCATTGATTTTACGAGTTATTAGAAAAGTGGATATTTAAAGCGCGCTACGTGCGCGTCATATTCAAAGTTAATAACCAACTATAATCAATAAGTCATTTAACCAAGTACTCAATCACGGCGCTTCGCTGAAAGTAGCAAAGTGCACAGAGTGTAAATAATTTTTATGGAGTGCTATTTTACGTTACCATTTTACGGCTTGCTTCTGATAGAAATAATTAACTTTATTGCTAAATACAGACATATTCAGACTGCGAAATTTATTTACGAGTTCCTTATTTCATATTCGTTCTTTTTTGGCAAAATTTTATTACGATCGTAAAAGAATACAAATTTTTGCAAATCATAAAAAATAGCCAAAAAGTCATCTAGGTTGACCTCGTAAATCAGATTTTGCCAAGTTATTTATGCATTTTATAAGGGCAGTTTAATTTTATGATATTCTATGCTAAAAATTGCACGAATTTTCTTCCTGGAAGTTTTTCGCAAATTTTTCAACTTTCATAAACTCATTTCGACGAAGACATGTGTCACAATGTAAATTACAACTTAACTCGCGTTTAATGACATCAACTTTATCCTTGATGTCATTTTCCGGCTAATGTCCTACTGAATCATAGATTTTTAGATCTACAACCCTCCGATTTGGTGCGTTTCAACTCATTAAACATAGATTATCACCTGATTTCCTCAGCGAGACATATGTTAAACCTATAAATTATTTGATACATCTAATGATTTGTTATGCTCCTATTCCGTATGTTTCTCGATTATTTTTTTCTTGTGGCCTCTTCTTTGTTTAAATACCGAGAAGAGACGCCGTTGTTCGCCAATTAACGCAGTGTGCTAGGAGCACAAACACAATAGGCGAATAAAGTTATCTTGTCGAAGAAGTAGCAACAACAACAGCAGCCAGCGCGAACGCGAAGGAAATGACGGGCGAAACTGTCAGCTGTGGAGCGTGCGCGAGCCACTCGGAATAAATCTAAGACTAAGATGTTATCGACTTGTTCGACTGTCAACGATGCCGCCGAGATACATCTCTTCATTAAGCGTCAGAATTTTCCGACTACCTGCGCGATTTTCATCCGATTTCTACCTTACTCACCGACCAAGGGTGCGTCCGACCTGACAATTTTAAATTGCTTTGCTTTCATTCCATTCTTCCCTAATGTATGTTCGTTCGATCGTTCGCATTCGAGTGTGGTAAATTCTAGGGTGAATTGCAATTGTATTTTTGCCATTCTCCCATTGTTCATTAATTGATAGCTCAATTACCAAAGTCTAATTAAAATGAATGCATTGTGCACATGCATTGTGCACATTGTGCACTAAAATTCGTTATGGCGATAAGATTAATTAAAATTATTTATTATTAAATGTAATTCAATATACAGTGATATACGTTTGAAAGTTTCATGTTTTATGCAAGTATAAACGCATAATATGATAAGTTCACCGCATGTGGGAAGAGTTGAGTTGTTTTGAGCGGATTAAAACTTAAGCTAGCATCAACATAATTTAGCTGCAAGTAATCATCATATCAGTTAACAAGTCAAGAATGCCAAGAAGCATGCAGGCCGATTGCTACTGGTGTTTCATGAAACATTATACATGTTTAGTTCAAATATTATATAAACTTATTTAATGCACAAGCATAATGAATATTTATGTAAAGTTGCAACTATATACGCACCCAGCAAACAAAAACTTGCAATTTTATACATGCACATAATGCAAGTTAAAAAAGTGCAATCATGAAATTTAATAACTCGAACTGTGCGTTGATTTGGCAACAATACTTGAATTACTGAGATATGATAAGACAAGAATTCAAATAAGAAAATAAAATTTATGAACGTCGATTGCATTGCACTGCAAGTGGTAAAAAAGTGGTGTGTATAGCAACAAGACGAATGTTAAGATACGAGATGGAAAAATAATGCCGATTTTGATGCTTTATGATGATGATGATGATGATGCTGGTGCTGACGGTTCTTGCATCAATGTTCAAATCGGATGAATTCAATGTCTGCAGCCGCGGCAAGCAAGAAGACAAGAGAATCAACCATTTGCATAATAGTCATCAAGCACGCAGCCGTGTGGCGAAGTTAATCGATTTCTTGCGCAGACAAATCGATTCATTCGTCTTCAATTCATTCAATCTCATTCAGTACACTCGTTTATTTAATACTCGAATCGATTTTTACCCGCTCTTTCGGCTACCTGCTGATTTATTTTTATGAGCACTGCTTCTTTATATTTTTTAATTGCTTCCATACTCGTCTCGACATCGAGCATGTTTTCAAATATCAAGTCATTTTTCCTAGTGATAAATATTGAATTTCCCAATAATCTTGAAGCTCAAAAAATAAGATTTCTATCTAGTTGTAAACTTTTGTTTCATATTTCACTACGGTAACTTATTCGACAACCTGTTGTTCGACCGAGGCAAATACAAGAAAGAAGCTATGATAACACTTGGAGCGCGCCAAACAAAGAAAACGCGCGAGATGTATCGAGAAGTGTTAAGGATGAAGACGATTGCACCAAAAAGTCAGGTAGAGTTGTTAGAAATCGACGCTATTCTTATGCGTTTCAAGCGGTTTGATTTTTTCTTAGTCTTCTTCGTCCTCTGCGCCTCATCATCGTCATGTTCTGCTTGCACGCTGACTTTTGAGGAATGCGTTTTTTCTTCTACCTGTCCGATCGCCCGCGCATAATAGAGACACGTTCTCGTGTTTTTCACTATCTTCTTCAACTCTACCATTCTTCAACTTCATACGTTTGAAAGTATGTCGAACATGAAGAAATGTAAGAAATACTTAACAATAACAGTAATTCTCCTGATTTTTTTCTCTCAATGCCAAAATTTTTTAGAATTATCTTTGGAAAATCGGTGACAACCGAAATTATTGATTTTGTTATCTAATATAGCTTTGGTAAAAATTTAAACACACATAAACATTGTAAAATGTAAATGTAAATCCTTTACTAAATTGTAACAATAAATAAATTAAACGAACAATTGGAAAATATGGAATGCAAAGGCATATTAGTCAAACAGTTAAATACATAATGCTCGGCCGACTGTCATTATTTATTCATTAAACAGGCAATGAGGCGAACGAGCGAGTGAAATGCAAATAAATGCATCGCGAACAGAGAGAATATGCATGCATCATGCAAACGTGATAACTCACGGCCGATAAGCGCGTGTGCCCGTTCGGACTGGCAAAGGAACATTTCTAGTTGCGCTGATTCGACGCTGCTGATAAATCACTAACGATCACTCATTCACATGCGGATTGAATGATTACAAATTAGCTCACTTGTTTCACTCGTTTTCTACATTTTCTTGCGTGCCTTTCTTATTTCTTCGCGTATAATGAGTTGCACGCTCTTTCGAAACGTTTCTTACATGCGCTTCTTGAATTACCTTCTTTTATGCGCTCTTCCTCGCACTGTGTTCACTTCAGGTGCTTCATAACTTATATTCAACTATCAATAGAGTAATTTGTTCTCTGTGATTAATTAAATCCTTTGTTTTCATTCGTCAGTTTTTATTTGCAAACACAGGCCCTCGAGGGCCTTGAAAATATTTTACTATCCAGATTCTGCCCGCGTGGCTTTGCTTGAAAATATTGCAAAATTTGTTTAGGTATTTGTTATTCATTATTCATTAAATGGAAATATGAATTTCCTATGCGCATTCATCAGCAGCCGCGGTTTTGTGCTAGGTACGTGCAGGAGAAGAGAACATAACAAGCGCAGCGCCAGAATGTACTCGTTGTTGGCTAGTATAATGCGTATAATTACATATGGAAATCGATCAATTCGTGTAGCCGACCATGGACTGCAGCCAGAATTAAGTTATTGTATGTACTAGCGCGCATTACAATACGTAACGATGCATTTTCCCGTCTGCGATAATTTTGAATTCAGCGCCAGTGCGCCTGATAATAGAGTCATTTTCATTTAGTTAACACACTCTTTAATTTATCTCTATTTTTCTGTAATTTTCTATTCAAAAATAAATCTCACTTATGACTTGCAGGAATCCCAATAAAATATTAAATTCCTCTGATAACCAGAATTTTCATATTGTTCTTTGAACTATGAAATCTAATATAAAATTTATAAATTAAAAGGGTACACTTTTAATAAAAAGCAATCAACCCTCTTTCGCAATAAAAATCATCCCGAAAATATTTTTATGTTTGTCAAGACACGCGTACACGATGCACGACGTTTTTTACGATACGATGATACTGAATGAGAAACGAGGGGAGAAAATAAGAATCCTTAGAAAATGCATTAGAAACGACGCGACGGACAGCAAGGCTTATTTTGATACAAATCGAGTTACGTAGAGTGAGAGCGTCCCTCGAAATAATAAGCTTCCTGCTCAGTGGACCACGTGATTGGTATTATAAAACCCTTGATATTTGATACATCAAAATGCGAATCAAATGCCAATGAATGCGCATTCACAGACGGAGATGAAGAGGAATTCCCGGTGGAGTTTAACTAACAGGGTACGCTCCTACCCTTCTTGCCAACGTGCGAGTCATTTTTGGGATGTTTAGCAAAGCAACCAGCAACCAGACGCACAGCCTTAGAGACGATTAGAGACTGAAAGCCAAAGTGGAAATCGAAATGAAATGAATCGAACGAACGAATAGGCATCTCTTAGGTAATTAATTCCATAGACATTCACGTGCTTCAAATTTGTTTCGATGCAGTGAATGAGGAATTAAATGCCAATGTTTGTCGGCGATGTTGTTTGAACGTGACTCATTCGAAATCATAATTAGTTTTGTTGGTCGGCTTGTTGTATGCCCTTTTTAGTGACATCTTCATTAAAGTGCTCTAATGCCGACGCTATTAAAAACTGGTTTTTGTTATTAAACCAAGACGATTTAGTCGTCTGCCATTACTTGCTCTATGCAGCGCTAAAAATCATCACACGGCCAAAAATAGAAAAGAAATCCTGTTGCGATAAAACAGGAAGAATACAAACTAGTTAGTCTTTAATTGAAATCCCTCTCAATTGCGCTGACACGTATTGCATTGCTTGCTATTTTTTGCCAAGCCATTCGACTTTTCACTCAACTCATACGTCTTCCTCATGCGCGCACTCTTTCCTTCGGCTTCGACAAAATCGGCTTTTTTATTATTGTGTGCACTTCCGACTCTTCCGTTTGCCGAGATCCGCAAGGGATGCGCCAATTAAATTCGCACAAAACGCAACGCTAAGCAATTTTCCATCGTTCATTCACTTACCGAATCAGTACAACCGTAATGAATATCTCTATCCGGAGCAACACAAGAAATAAAACCCGAAATCATTAAATCTCGTCGAGAACGTATCATTAATTAATGAAAATAGAGGCGAACTGATTTTATCAAAGGTACGAAAAGTTATTTAATTAACAAAATTCACTTTGCAAATTTTGCAAACTTAATAAACATAGATGGATGATTAGATTACAGCATAATGTAAAGTATAACGTACTTTGCATTCACACCGGACGAGGAGCGAGACGAAAAGGTCAAAAGATCTCTCAGTGAGCATGTAGGAAAACTGAAAACTTGTGACACGAACAAGTTTTCGGGCGCGGAAGGAAGGCCTCGAATGATAACAACAATTTCCGCGCATGACGCGCGCGCGCACTGGGTCTAATTAATTTAAGCCTCCGTTCATAACTCGCTTCAGTTTCTTGTTCGCGATCAATTGAATGCAAAGTTTTAAAGGTGCGCATTTCAATTCGGTGCGCGCATGGGACTTGTTTGTATTCGAATTCGTATATTAAATGGAAACTATTAATTGATGGACCGAGAAGAAAAGCAACTCCAGTGGAGTAGCGGAGTAAACTAGGGACGCAAACAAGCATTATCACTTAACTTTGATGTGCAACGCATCGCTATCGATGCCGTCTAATTAACAACTTTGCTCTCGATGTACGAGAACAAGGGCTGGAAGACCCTTAAGAGACACAACTGAAAGGGGTAGCTTGTAATTTCGCAATGTCTAGTTTTACTTCTTGAAGACTTTGTCCCCAAAATTGTGCCAATACAAAGTGTCCGCGAGCTGGAAACACTTTGTATATAATTATGAGCAATCACGTGAAAATTGAAATTTCCAAAGGAAATAACACTTCATTAAATCGCACAGACAACAACATTATTAATTAACAAAACCATCAGTGTCAACGCATCATGTTAATTAGTCGTTGATTTTCCGAGTGGATGCGCCGCGTCTCGAAATGTTTTTCTTCGTGATGCTCGTAGTCATAGTGTGTAAATAGTTGTAATAAATGAGTTTAGCGCCAGACTAAAGTTAGAGCTATTTTGACGCGCCCGATGCAAGGAAACCGGTCCGCGGCGGGTGTTGCGCGACGTGTTGTTCAATTAACATCTCTTAGCGAGCACTTTTTTCACCTTCGATTAGATGCTTCATTAGTTTGCTTAGCGATGAGATACCAACTACTAAATGACGTATTATGCGCCCGCGTAATGTCCAAGACCAACACAAAAAATGTTCTTTATGCTTCGTGTTGTCGAGATCATAAAAAGGGTGAAAATAAATGTTGAAGGTGTGAACTGACTGATACTGACTATGTCTTGTTTTTTTATACCAACTTAATGATTAAACTAAATATACCAAGTGTATTAAACTCGCAAACCAGTTAAATAAATAAATAAAATTCGAAATTTCTAAAATTTCCTAAATCTAATCTTGGAGATTCTTTGATAATTCAATAAAAAGCTTAAGAAAGTAAGTTTAAGGTCGTCTAAATATTTAGGTGAGATGAGTTCTCACTCAGTTTATTGAAGACTAATAATAGAAGTTGAAATAAATGCAGTTTTAAAAGTTTTTCCCTCTAAAACTAAAACTTTTTTAAGTTGTAAGTTCAAGTTTCGTGGCTTATTTTTTCGTCAGACTTTGGTTGGTTTTTCCCTCGTTTCGAGTGAATTTCTCTTCATTTACATGTTCGTGTAACTGCGTGTCGTCCATTACCAACATAACTAACCATTAACTATACTTAGTTAAATATAGGTTTAAGTTATTACCCTTGATTGCGGTGCGCGTTTATTTTCGTTCGTTCGTTTGCCGCGACGCACGTTTTACTCAAATAAAGTTTAGCGTTTAAAACGCAATGTAGCTTCGCTGCTTCTGAATAACCACATTCGTATTCGTATTGCACACGCATTGCACACATGAATTAACCGCATGTAACCGAGAGTATAATCGAGTGGAATATGAAGAGATAAAATTTGGTAATTTATTCGCGGGTTTGTTCATATTTCAAAAAGTTTACCTGAACACCAAGAAGTGGGACGACTCACAATGTCGAGGAATTGTTGGAAATTAATGTTTAACATTTCGAGCAGAAAAAATAAAATCTCAAGAGAAGCAAGGATGAATGAAAAAGAAATCGAGAGGTCGAGAAACGGGCGCTGGAAAATCCAGCACTAAATTCAATTTCGTTTTCATTGCGATGCCCTCCTCGCAGCGTGCGCCAATTCAGTGCAACGAGATGAGATGGAGATGGCCGTTCGTTTCCTAGCAATGGTAACAATGTTCGTTAAAGGAAGACTTCAACTCTTCCACGTTCTATTCCGTGCTTCACGCTTTCTTCACCTACACGCGGGGGTTGCAATTCTTTCAATCTACCCTCGCACGTACACACATTGTCCATGAGAGTCCATTTGATTTTATTAAAAACAACTGGGTCGTGTGCTCGCAAATTGCCCAATGGAATAGGATATTTAAATGTTGTTGCACGCCAACGAAAAATAAAAACAATTCGGGAATTTGCTGAATAATTGAACGAATTTTCCAACAGATAAACGATCGCGACGCAAAACGCACATTGAAACAATCAACTTACCAATTACTTTGTCATCATCCACTCTTAAACCTGCAACAAACAAAATATTATATTAATAATAAATTTTTATAATATTTCAAGGCATTACGAATGTGACCTTCATCCCTGGTGAACGTAACCTAATTTCACCTAGGACGAGTACTTTTCTTCAAGTCCTGCGACTGAAAGACCTAAACGCAATTTAAACGCAACGCCACAAAATATAACAACGCACATATTATGCAAATACAAATGCAAATGTTATGCAGGGCATTTTTTTGGCAAGGTAATAAACGTCTCACCCCTATTTGTAGCACAAGCTTTTTTACAACAACAACCACGAAATTTGCATGCGTTTTTTGTCGGTTTTTAATGTTGATTCTTTCATAATTTCTCTCTAAAGTATAATAAGCCTTCTCAGAAAATATTTTTAGTGTAGGTATCTAAATGATTAGATTAACCCCTATTATCCCAATTCGCTTTTGTGAAATTTCGCGCGTTCACCTTCAACCCCCCACTGCTTTGCATCCCTTAAGCACTCGCTTAAGTTTGGTAAACGCTGTAAATTGCATTGACAAAGAGCGCTCGCGCGCTCGAAGAAATCGTTTACAAAGTGTGCAGATCGAGATCAAAGCGTCTCGTTTCGTTTCAAAGCAACAATTCCGTTGTGCGCTAAAGAAATGCAAGAATAATCTTGCATATCTTTCGAATCTCAAGTGCATTCATATTCCTCTTTATTTCCAGCAAATAAGTAAGAAGTACTTTATTTCTCCGCGGCGTTTAGCACTCTTTAACACCCTTAAGGAGCCTTTGACCCGTTCTTCTCGTTCGTGGACAAAATTCTTCTTCGACCAGCAGCAGCAGCCAGCAGAAGCCGGCCGAAAAGTAAGTGCGAATACGAAATGTGTTGTTGAGAACACCACCGCATTACAAGCAACAAAGAAGTGCTTACTGATGGAGATTATCCATTCTTAGTCGCGCGCAGCGAGCAACACTTCTTCATCTCCCAAGATTACACTCACTCAATCCACGTGGCTGTTGATGCGTGCATTTTACTTCCTCTCGTCGCTGTTCGTGGCTGGCTTACAGTACCAGTGCGCGCGAGTATAAACTCATGCATGTTATGAAGGTGTTGAAATTGAACGAAGGTACGAAGAGACGAAAAAGCAAAGTGTTAAAAGCAGTAAGCAAGCAAGGAGAAGAGTGAAAAAAAGCAAGAGGATCAAGCACTCGCTTAATAATTCAAGCATCTTCTTCTCTCACGCCAGCCAGCCAGCCAGCCATTCCAGAATTCACCCTTTTGGGGATGTACACACGTATAAGAAAGGAGTGCATTGCTCCATCCCCCCGAGGAGCGCACGAGATAAGACACATTTTAATATTCAATTTCTCACTTGAATATGTAGCACGTGTATACACGTGGAAATGCGAATATAGGTGATTACACCCCTTTCCTACACGTTTCTCCTTCTTAGTCCTGTTATTATTATTTCAGCAAAAATTTCAGCCCTTTTCTTTCACGCCCACCCTTTTAGGATTAGTTATGCGCGCGAAAATTCGACATGTTTATTCATAGCATAAAACAGTAAGTATTACACTTTTTTTACGCTGGAAATAAAATTCCCTTCGGTCTATTTTATAGTGACATTTAAAGAAAAATAAAATATTCATATTTTCCACTTGAAGCAGACGGCGGAAAACTTAATTAAAAGTCCACAAAACAAGGAAAAGCAGCACACTAAATTATTACGCCCACAAAATATTTTAATTTGCATGCATGTACTGCATTTAAGCGTATTTCAGCATCGTCTCTTGCCAAGGTGCAATTTTACTACCAGCGTCAAAATGACTTAATTTTTTAGAGTGCAACTCCACCTACTTTACGTATTTTTATGTCACTCCATTTGAATTTAAATGAAGCTTATTAAAAGGTAGAAAAAGTTCCTTATTGTTTCATACATAGTGTTTTTGCAATAAATTACTTCTACATCAAGTGGACATTATCCGCCTTAAAGGGATGCTGGATTGACCCATGGATTAATGATAATCTAGGGGTGGTAGAGAAACTATCTGAAAAAGAGTGTAAATTCTTGATCATCTGCCAACTAACTTGTTATTGATTTAAGTAAATAATGCTGAAAACACTCCGTATAGAAAATTATATAGAAATATAAAAACGTACGTATGTTTAATTAAGTTGCTTGACTCGCTCGGCTTCATTCAGAGTGAAATTACTCTTGATTATAGAGTCAAACAATAGAAAAATAGAATATAATACGGCACACAAACACGAAGCAGGGTTATTATTTCGGGCAGTTTTACGTAAACTTTAAAAAGCTTCAACTTATTTTATTCCGTTCACTCTTCCATTATTTTGGGCGCTTAAACGAACAGCCAAAGTACTTAATTATTTGCTGTCGGCGTAGATGTAGAATTAATGCGTGTTGTTTGTTGAAACTGAAATTTAAATGACTAACGAGTACAACAATTCAAATAGTTATCAAAAAAGCGGAAAATTACCTAATGGTATTAGAATAAAGTCATTTCCTGCTTGTTTTCTGCATTTTCATTTGCTTGACGGCAGTGCACACAACTAAAAAAGCGCATTTGAGGAAGATAATTGAAGATGCTTTTTGATCGTTAAAGAAAACGCGCATCGCGCAAAGCTTTTGATGTTTTAATAAGCAGCGCGGCAAATGCAATTAGCTAGCATTCAATGCGCAAATCCGTGCACCACGAAGCGAAGACTTCTTCTTCTTGCGAAATTGGCAGCACTCACTGCACTGCGAAATGCGCTCGCTGAGACCGCAGCATAAGGCGTCATAAGATTGTGCTCAGCAACACGATTAATTAATACGTACATTGCGAATGCAATAAATTAAGTCGACTGTATGAGAGCGCATGTGTGTATTTGATTTATTTAACTGTATACGAGAGAGCGAGATGGAGCAAGGGAGAATGGCATACAATTCGCAACTTCTCTAAGTAGAATTTAATCAACAGTCAACCCGCTCAACACACCGAGTGCTCGGAAGATAAGCGAATTCTATTACGAGTCAATAATTACGATCTCTTGTTGCGCATTCGCGATGAATGCAACGTGACGCGAGCATGCCGTGAATACAACTAGCACCAAGGGGGGTGGGTGGTGAAATAGTCTTGCCTGCTGCCGCAGCCGCCGCCGCCACCGCTGCCATACTCTAATACAAATAGGATAATCATACGTAATAATACACTATGCATTATTTGCTTATGTGTTTGCTTTAGTTTAATAATCCGAATACCTAATTTATTATTAATTAATCAAAGGTATTAATTGAGAATCCTGCAGCCTCGAAAGATTTCAATGACAATCCTGATTAAAATAATCCCACTGACAGAACGAAATTAAGCCTTGGCAAAAATTGCAGAAAAGTTATAATACTTGAGAATTTTCATTAAAATCTTGTTCTGTCAGCCGCTCGTTCTTTCATTCCCGCGTACTTTCTTTGGTTTCACGAGTTTTTCCCTTTAGCGGAGCGGTGAAATAATTTCGTCGCGTAACTTTGCAAAGTCCCATTGAGTCCGTCATCTTCCTCCCAGCTTTTACTGTTTTATTCAAATATAAGTATGTATCCTAATTAATTAAAATTACTGCCAACCGTGGCGCACAATCAACTTTACGTTTAGAAATGAGCGGTTTTCTTATGAAATGTAATTGCGTTTTTTTTGCTAATCTCGTATTTGTTTTCATTTAAAACTCCCGCTTGCCAAATTTAAGCGGTTTAAATTTATTATGATTTGCCCCACAAACGTTGCAGTGGATTCTTAATTGAAATAACTGAATTTTACTGTATTTTAAAAATTTTTGAGGAATTTGTATAAATGCACACGTCTTGTGCGTTTGAAAAACGACGTCGACGTGTGAAATTCTCAATGCACAAGGGGTGGTGAACTTCTTTAGCATTCAGCGGCTGAAAGAGTCACAGCGAGACAGCGAGGGTCGTCGACGGCGGCAACGGTGGCAGTGGCGGTCATTAGCGCTTCAAGACTCTGCCGACTGAATACAAACGTCTGTTCTACTGCCATTCGCATTGCCGCCGTCGATTCTTGCAGCCATAGAGCGGCGGCGTGGTCGTTGCGAGGGCGAAGAATGTTTTATGTTTTCAGGAGGAAAAAATACGCAAACACTAATGAATTATGCCGTCTATCCTCACCATGCTTTTCTCTCACTCACGCGCCGCTTTGTAAACGATATACAGTGAGGCTGGTAAAAAGTGAGACAGCCAAAAAAGTAAAGAAAGTGTGGAGGTGGGCAAAGTGTGCTGAAAAAATACAAAGGTTGAACGCCATCCTAATCGAATAATAAGCAGATAAAACGCGCGAGAAAATGTACGAAAATCTCAAAGGACGATGCGAGCAAGAGGGAGAGAGCAAAAATAAAATATCATCAGTAAAGCAAAGAACTAAAGAGCGGGGGCGGCGCGTTTGACGATTAAGAAGAGGGTGGCTCATTCAATTAAAATTGCAAATTTCCTAATTTATTGCGTTACGAGACGCAAACTGCATGCAAACAAACTTTTTACTTACAACTTTCAAGTTACAACTCAAAGCGTAAAGAACATGTTGTCTTTTATTAATAAAATAAAATTTATATTTAAATTAAAACCCCAACAAAAAGCCTTTCGCTTATCGTGCTTCCTCAATAGCGCGAGTTATTTTTTATTAAGTCGAATAAATGATAAGACAACAGTAATTTCTTTAAAGGACTTGAATTTCCACCTCTAAATTTTGACTTTTTGCGAAATGATCCATTCAAATATCCACTTTTCTTCAAGTTTGGCATTTAAGTTTACGACCTCTTTTTATGACCGCAAATATAAAAAGTACAATAAAAATTGCACTCCCAGTATGAAAATAAAAGTAAACTGCAACAAAAATTTCCGCAAAATGTAATTTTTATGTTTTCACCCCCTTTAATGTAAAGACAGTATAAAAAAAATTGAATAAAATAAATTCAATTTGGTATTTCTCAAAACACATTTGGCTCTAATCGAATGACACTTTAACTTATGAAATAATTCATTAATTAACTAATTAATTAGTCAAATTATGAGACGTATAAATTAGATTAAACTTTGGAGCGATGAAAGTTTCTTCAAAGTTTAAGATCGTTTAATACGCGTTACGCATGAGCTGTGATAAAATTACATTAAGAATGATTACTGTCACAAACACATCTATATGCATTAGAGTCGTTCATGCTTTGCATACGGATGGAATATGTGTGTAAATTCGTGTATGAATGTGTATAATGTGTAAACAAGTCGATGAGAGTAAACGCATTAATATGCAAATACATCTTGTTAACGAGAGAGCAATGGAAAAGGACGAGCATCCTGAGGAATCAAACAGCCCATGTGTTGGAATGAGATACGAGTGAGTGAATTGTGCAAGTCAAACAGTCAAGCACAGGATGCATTTGTGATTCAATTAGTTAATTACTAAATTAATTTCTTATCTAACAAATTGCTGCAATTTTTCAAAATTATGTTTGTTTTCCTCTGCGATGATTATTATATTATATTGTATGAAATTGTTTCGTTGAAGTTGTTGGCTGTACAATAAATATTTTTGAATGCCCGGAAGTTCTGTAATTTTATAATTTAATCAAATTATGCTGCGTAATTGCTCAAATACGAAAGAAAAACATCTTAATTATAAAACAAACAATTTTTTTCATGCTAGGAAATTATAATAAAAATAATGGAATAATTTAATTCCGGGCATAATAAAATTATTTATAGGAATGAACATTTTACTGTAATTCGTAAAATTGTTGAATTTTATTCTGGGTGTTGAAAGAATAAATAATGAATGTTTTACTGTAAGTAATTCTAGATTTTTGTTATACTTGAGTTGTTTTTTTTGACAATAAAGGTAGATCGATTATAACGATTCATAAAATCAAAGCAATTTGTTATTGTTTGTTGGTTGTTTCAAAGACTCACTCACTCAGTAATCATTCACCGAGTGTCTCTCGCTTCTTTTCTCTTGCGCTTGACGTTTTTTATTTCGTTCCCGTTTTGCGGTTTGTTCTTTTTCTCTTCGCGTATTGCTTTATATTGCATTGTTGCTTTTCCTATTTTTCCACGTCACTCATGCGACTCTTGATCGCTCAATCCACTCATCCGCTGAATGCATGACTGACGTGATTGTCTTTCATACCCAGCTTTTTTTCTCTTTTATTGTTGTTGACGATGTTGTTACGTTGGATTTTTATATTGTGAGACGATAAATAAATGTGAACAAGCGAATCAAATCTCATATCGCAATGCTAGCAATAATCGTGTGAAATATTGTATTCCTTTTTTATTTTAACTTGAAACATTTAATTTTGAAGACAATTAATCAAATAAAACGTATTTCCAATCAATTTTATGATCCCAATTTGTTAAACGAGTTCAATAAGTTTCTCCTAACGTTCGAATGAACATCAATACGTTTAATTTTTCAACTCGTGTCCGCGCTAATGACGCCCGATCGAATTAGCCGAATTAAGCAATTAGTCTAATGACATTATCAGCGAGCTAATTGAAGCAAACATAAACCAATTAAACGCAACGCGAGTTCCACTTTTTCCCTTCGGCACATTTCAACGATTTTTCAACTTTGTCCGCCGCGGACGTGCTATTATTTATCCACTCGACTTGCGTATGAGCATCGCGCATTCTTTTGTTTAACGAAAAATTGATAACTATCTAGTATTCGTTTACTTCGCTCGCACATGCGCTGACAATGTGTATTTTCGAAAAATTAATGACCATCCAGAAGACAATGGTGCGATATACGCAATACACGCCAAAGATGCTCAAACGACAATTCGAACGAACACCGAATGCGACAACATACCTTGCCAATGTTTAACAATTGAGTGTTCTTTGAAAATCATAAAAATCTTTATAAAACTTCCAAAATGCATTTTATCCTACCAAATTAAAAACCTAAGTGCCTAAAAAATTATTTTAATTTTTTAAATAAAATGTATCCTTATTTTTACACTATTCCAATGTTTTTCAAGAATATAAATGTTTTAATTTATCGAATCACCTGGTATATCAAAAATATCATTAAATAAGAAACGCGCACACATAGAGCAAGTCGTTAAACAAGTCGAATATCATATTTAAAGTAAGTAGCTTTCTTTCGTTTTTATCAGCTTCGCATCTAGCACATCCTTCTCCTACACTTACATCGCCCCTTTATTTATTCCTCTCTCGCTTATGTAGCCCGAACTTGGACATTTAGATCTAAGAATGCTGTGTGTTTATTGGTAAACAATACGCAGGATAACGAGCTACTGTGTCTGTGCCTCGTGTCATCATCCGCACTAAATAAAACCAAAGACTTATTCCTTCGTGGCTAACACTCGCGCGCATGTGTGAAACAAAGAGCACGGCGCGGGAAAATAATGATTCGTAGTAAGTGTCATCACATATCAAATAAATACACTTGAATAAAACCAACAATATCTTGATTAAAAATTGTTTCATGCTTGCTAAACGTGTGTTAAATGAATCAAAAAGTGACGAAAGCCAACAATTATGAACGCAAACAAACATCGCTCAAAATAAATAAACCCCAAGAGAAACAAACTTGCATGTGTTTTCTTCAGGAAGAACTTCTCGGAATTAACGCTTGAACACTTTAACAGAAACGTTTACTTTGTTGTACGTTGTCTAAAAATATAAATATTTACATTGTGCAACATATGTACATGTGCAACATTCAAAGTGTGAATTGTTATAAACCAAACCTTGTATTTCTATATACAGAAGAATTCATTTATTTACCTATCAATAAAGATTGAATTTTCCGACTTAAATCCCTCGAAATACTAAAAAATCAATGATTTTTCCTCAAAGGCTTTAAGTTTAACATCGGCGTAGTCAAAAAACAGATATCGTTACAAGTGAAAATCGAAATCAAAATGCAAGAAATTGTAATAAATCCACCACACGAGCAATGTCATCATATGACGTATCGTCGATGTCGGGATCCCACGGTCCATTATAAAGATGTCACAACTCTCATAAGATTGTGCGCTCGTGTGTAAAGAAAGGAAACTTTTGCCCGCTTGCATTCGCGCGCGTATATGCAACTGTCGTCTTGTCCCGCGAAACTTTTCACCATGTGCACGAACTTAACTCAATGTCTTCCCTCATATACTTATAAGACTGTAATGCGTATAAATTTCAATGTAATATCAAATAGAAATACAGCCGACCAGGAGAGAATAGCTTGCGCTTGGAATAGTCAGTCTTCAACTTGTACAGAACATATGCATATATACGTACCAACATAAAATATCTTAAGATATCATGAAGAAAACAATGCTAAATTTATAAAACTTTCATGACTTTATATTTCCAGGTCGTGCGTCTTAAACGCTGTCATTTATGTTCTTTTATGCTTAAACCGTTAATATGTAATTTAGATTCTCCCTAAATTTACACAGCAATTACTTCGTAATGAGAAAATTCTACTTGAGAATCTTAACAAATACGTATTGCAATTTTATTTGACAGATGTCGAATACGCGCAATGCAGTTGTTGTTAAAAAAATATTAACAATATTTTTGTGCGCGAAGTGTGTATGATGAAAGAGATAATTACGTACAAATTGCAGTTTGAGATCATAAAGTAACAATGACATCGTTAAAGTTTATGAACAAAGACGTCAATTATGCAGACGAAAAGTTATACGGCGGTAAACATTCGCGGCGGATCATTAAGGTGGCAATAATAAGCAATAAAACGTGTACGTACATATGAGCATTCTTAAGTGCGACGCGTATGCGCGATAAAATTCCTCATTGCATTATTGCAATTCGGCGAACGTCTTGTGCGTTTCGGTGCGCATCAGCATTCCTATTCCTTGATCATTAAAAAATATCCTGTTTAACAATGCATTGTTATGCGTTTGCCTTTTGCTCGCTGCGACACATGTTCGTATCGCTTGACCGAGGGAGTGAGCGAATAAAAACCTATCGCCGAATTAAGCGCACGAGCGAGAGATCGCGACGTGAAGGTAGAATATAATGAAGTCATCTTTTTTAATTGCGGCGACGCACAACGTTTTGTGTTCTCGCTGTTAATTTCAGCAATGTCTTAATCGGAACCATTAGAATACCAGCCGGACTGCTGCACTCTGCGCTTTGGCAAAAACTTAAACAAGATGCAAGCGAGACAAAGCAAACAGCCTTTTGTTCTCGGGCGATTATAAATGTTGAAGCGAGATGACAACGAGGCATAACGAGGACATCGCTGGCGATTCTTGAATTCTTGGATGTTTTCCAAGTATAATAAAAATTAAAAAAATAAAAGCATTGCGAATGGCTTGATTACTTCTACATAAATAATTTTCTTGATTCGATCATTTAGAAATCTTGTTACTTAAGTAAGATACTCATTAAAATATTTCCACTCTTGCTCTAAAAGGAATTTTCGAGGCGAAAGAATTTTTATTGAAAGCGTTCGATTGCTTCTGTAAGCCTAGCTCTTAATCTCGTTTACGACTTAATGTAAAACAAATTGATTATGACGTTTCAGCCACTTTAATAAGCAACGCATTTATGCATTCATAATGAGCAGGATAAAGAAGGTAGCACTTTAGTTTTGATAACATGTGTCACGCGATTACGGAAGACAAAATGAGCTGTTAAGAAGTATCAGAGATGAAGAGTGACATGTGACAGTTGTCAACTGTCAGGATGCATCAAATTTTAATGTTTTTGCTGTTTGTTCAGAGACGAAAGATTTGTCCTGCCTGAAGCTTTTATCTTGGAAATGAGAAGAAGATGATATAAATTTTAATATTAAATTTCTGCTTTCTTATCAATTGAAAAGAACTTCTTAAACTGAAAATGAAGTGAAGAAAATAAATTAATAGAGCAATTATCAATCACGTAAAAATATGAAACGCAATTCAAACGGCAGTGAAGAGGAAAAACGAATGGGCGATTTTTCCGCTTAAGTAATTTCCCTCCTTTCTTCCTCTTCACGCAAGTGTATTTTTTGTTTCCTATATTCGTTCTTTGCCAATTTCCTCGCGTTTTTCCCGCACGGCTTCCTCGTCCCCCGTCCTCGCCTCTATCATATTTTATATGTGCGCACAGCGGCGTCGGCGGCGGCGGTGGTTTTATTATGAAATGTCGCGAATGCATAGCGCGACGACGGCGACGTAAAAAAGTCGCGCGGGCGGCGCTAGCGGTGTAATGAATAGCCGCTGCCGACGTCCTCCGCATTTAATCTTTTAATAGCATTATCACGAATAGACTCGCGACGCACTTGAATGGCAATAGAGACACAACATTCCAGAAATCCATTCCAACAAGCGAGTACGAAAAGTTGATACGGCGTTTCCGGTTTGTCGAATTTTGGCTGCTTATGCGCTTGAGTGCGCTCGTAAACTTCAACAAACTAAGAATTCCGCAATAAAATATCCTTTCTCTCGCTGTTCAATAATTAAACTCTTTAGTTGTTTATGCGATAAGCTATTGGCAATGGCGTTGAAAGGTTGGGCATATTGTGTGCAAATGAAGCCCATACGGGTGCTCTTAAAATTGTTCAAATCGCTTTAAGAAATTAGCATAAAACTCTTGACTTGCGATGATTCTTTGATTGAATTATACGTCTTTTCCTCTTATCATATTTCACCAAAGATCTTTTTACGTTATTACCTCATTGTGCATGCATACTTAAGAGACGCGAGTAGTCAAATACGCTTAAAGTATGGAAATGTATCCCACTTGTATCGGAAAACTCGCTGGCTTCTGAAGAAGGAACGCAGCGAACGTTTATAATTCAAGTGTTCTCTGTGCTTCTTTCATCTGCGCATAGGTAATATTTAAATATTTGTACATTTTTTTATTTGCTTTCGCATTTTCAGCATGTCTTCCGTACAGTCGAACATGATGTATTACAAGTTAACTTCACCGTTTGTTTCTACATCATAGCGCAGAACCGAATTTAGTTATTTATTTCGTGTATGTTGCATCGGCGTGAATTCGTAATGATTCGAATTGCGCGGAGAGTACGCGGCTGCCGGGTGGAATTGAGTGAGGAACGACCGGACGTGGCAAAGTGCGCTTGTGCTCGCTGAGCACACATCGATCGATTGATTGATTTAATAGATGCATATCGCGCGCATCTTTGAGGAATGGCCGATAAGCATCGCAAACGTGCGCTCGCACACCGCGCACAACAAATCCAACTGCTGCGAACTACATCAACGTCTCGCTGTGCTCTCTTGTTCTTCGACTGCATCAACGCATTTGCAATGCAGTTGTTCAACAACTTGACTGAATGTTCAACAGAACATGGAAGACACAAAGAAATTTCAATTATCATTTCAATGTGAATTTAAATATCTGTTTTAGTAATTTTCTAAAATATTCCTAAAGTTTTAATGCTTCATAATAATTTTCTTCTTATTATTTTTGCACGTGAAAAAATCTGACATTTAAAAAATGCTGATGGAGTGACTTTTGCATCATGCCTGTTATCGTAACATACGTGTAACGTGAACATTTGGGAAAATCATGCGCGCGAAAACGTGAAAGATGAATGTTTGGTTAGTCGCAGTCGCATGAATTTTTTATCATCATTGCGTATCGTTTTCCATCATCGCGGTGCACATTCAGAGTGCATGAACGGACGAGCGAACGAACGACCACAGGCGCAATGAACATGCATGCATGCATGTTAGCAACGGAGACATTTTAATTACGAACCGTGTATGCTGCTGGTGCTGCTGTGCGTTATGCTATTTCTTTGGATGGTTTTGCACACGTAAAAAACTGGAAGAATAAAAAGAGTGTGCGCGCGCTTATAACTGTTACAGATAACTGCACTTGCTGGAGGACGCTTTGCAATACTTGCAGTTTTAATGCTAGTAAATGAAACCTGTCCAAAGCGAGATTATAAAAAGATAAAAAAGCCTGAGACGGTTCTGTCGATGATACAAAGTGTTTTACTCTTACCCTCAAAATTCTGTGCGACATTCAAACTTCAAAATCTTTGTTGAGAAACGAATCTGAAAGGAAGTAGACAAATTATTAGAACACTTTGTTTAGCAGTGTACACAACGTGCACGTAATAAGAGTTACATATTCTTCGTTTAATTTTCTTGTCGTCGCATTCGGCGGATTAACATTCGACGTTAAGAACGAAAGGAGGAAAGAGGAAACGCGTGTGTATTTTGCAGAATTGCTACGCCAAGTAATGTTTCCTTCTTTTCTCTTTTTACGCGAGTTTCATTTCCAGACAACAAATCGTGCTAAAGTGAAAAGAACATGATTCACGTCTGGACGTCATTGAAATTGTAAACAGGTGCACATGCGTTAAATGCCTAAGACTTAATTCTTATTCTTTATGTTTTATTTCCTTTTAATATTTTATTAGACACCTATTCCTTGTTTTGTACGATTCTAATCTCTTCACAAAAGCAAACATCATTTTATAATGCACAAGTCTGAAATTAGATATACATATTTTAATTAATAACTCCAAAACTAATAGAGATATTAAAATAATTCTTTCACCAATAGAAAGATTATTAAATTCTTAATCATTGATCAATAATTTATTAAATTCCATTGAAAAAATTACGAGTAATAACCCGCTAAAATCTACATTATTTTTCTTGCTTTTTAATTTTAATAAAACTTACTCCTCTGTCATATAAACTAAGGAATTACTGGGTTTAGATATGGAATTCTTGCAGAAATATTTTTATTTGTTTTATGATGCATAAATCATTTAATTGAAATTTATTACGAGCGGCACGCATCGTTGATGCGTGAATTTTAAAACGGAGAGCTCGGAGTATAAATAAAAGTGATTATGTCACTTTAAAGAAGTCGCACTAACTCATCAGCCATGTTCATTATTTTTCGCCCGCTTTAAAAAATACCAAAATTCTTCTCCTGCCGCTGAGTTTCTTTAGCAAACAAATGCGAGAAATGCTTTTCGAGCAGAGCTCACTTGTCCAAAGTGCGCATTTATGTTGCATGCTTGTGGCGTTCGTTTCGCGGCCCATTTACCTTCTAACCTCGCTCATCTTTCACATCTTTGCATCCTACCTACAGAATGTTTGGCAATTTCATCTTTGCATCATCATAATGTGAATTACGAACGATCCTGTATGTAAGATTCTCGTTGTATAATTGACTACTCGTGGCATTTATCACGACGTGAAGTCGTTGAGACATCGTCTCAGTGAAATATGCAGTGACATATTCGGAGACAGATGCATGCATGCGACATTATTATTAAGAGACGCGTCCAAGACGTCCAAATGTTGTTGAAATTAAACGACGCTCAACGGCTTGTGTTTTACGCATTAATCTTGACAGCGTTTGCTGCTGCTTAGTTTATAACTACATGCGCATTGATTTCTTAATTACTGGACATTAATTAACCCATTAATTATGACACACGTGGCATAAATTTAGAATAAAACATTTAAGGAAAGATAAATTTGCAGGGCGATTGTAAATTCGTGAAAATTCCTTTCGTGGATCAAAGAAACTCGACGCCGAATGACATATTGTATCGTAAGAAGCGCTTTGTCGCTTACTCGTTCAACAGTAACATTTATAACCACGTTGAGCCTTTTGATTTCAATGTGTGTTTTGTTTTTTATTTGGCGTTTTAATCGTTTGACTTTCGTTTTCTTTCGTTCATTACGATCGCGAAAACAAGAATGTTTTCAGCGCGCTCGTTCGCGAAATAATTTCATCGTTGGAATCGTGCCAGAAGCTTTAAGTCGCGAGTAGCTTGCCAAAAGAAAGCTCCACAGCGCCGGCTGGAAATTATTCACGTTGAGTGCGCCACGAAAAAAATATTGCTAGCATTAGCGGATTAAAATCTCCACTTAACTCTTTATACATCTTTATATCTTGCACTAAATATAAATCGCGCCTTCGATGTACAAATGGCGTGAAGTATACGCTTCCCAGTTAGGGGTTAATGTGCTCTAATGAACGCGAAAAGGGATGAAGTGCAAAATTATTATGGAGTAAAAATGTGAAAAGTAAAACCGGAAATGCCGAAAAAAATTTGGTGCTTAGGTGTAATTAATTTAATCAACTTTTAACTTTTTAATAAATCGCCTGATAAAAAAGGTTTCTAAATGTTTAAATAATACTACCAGGTGTGTATATTGAGTATACGTGGCATTTCAAAATAATTTATTGACTTGCGACGTGATGACAGCGAATTTTCCGTTTCATTTTTCACTTTTTCATAACCTTTTTCTGTGGAGGTTTAGAGCGACTGCCACTGTTAATGTTTTATACGTTCTCCATATTACCGTTTTCGAATAAGTACTTGGACGTTTGCTTTAAATGCTGCGCGTTCAAAGTGGAATAAGTAATACATGGCCGCCCCCATGCCATCATAAATCATATACAGTTATGCGTACTTATATTTAGAATATGAGTACGATATGAGTATGTTTAATTATATTTTAGTAATTAACTGAAGCACTACAGTAATTTACTTTTGAATTTTGACAGGAGATAATTTCTGGAAGTTACCAAAAATTATGATACCATTATTCGTTTATACTTCACAAAAGGCTAAAAATTATAACTACTTAATTAGTTTTCCCCACGCATGTTAAGTAAATGTGAAAAAGCGTAATACGCGAAATGTTTTGTTGTCGAGGATCGTTGGCCAAAATTGTTATCGCAAATGGGAATTTTCACTCGAGGGAAATCATATAAGTAATGCCCCATTGTGTCCACTTTTCTCGCAGCCAACTAAGCCCCAACTAAATACGATTTTTCTCTTGTCACTTTTTCAATTTCCTACTTGCCAAATTTACCTCATTTACTTTTTAATAATGCACATAAATTTCGTTTGTAATTTTACATAAATTCTCGCTAAAATTTACTTTCCCTCCCATCATGCGATTTTAATTGTGCTCGCGCGTGGAAAATTTCTTATCTCGATTTAATAGACATTTAACCGGTTGATTTGCTTCTTATTCGTATTCGCATTTTGATCGTATTTACTACTTTTTTATATTCTGTTTTTTCCAAGTATAACTTTTTGCGCGCGTCTTCTATTCGTACAAACTAGAGTTAAACTCGCAGAGACAACCCTTCTCATTCGCATGCCATAAAATGTGATAGCGAGTGGCAGCACTTTGGCGGCGAACTTTTCGCGAGGAGGGCTGTGCGGTGAACGAAGGAAAACTTAAAAGTTTTCGGCGCGGCGGCAAGTGTGGGAGCACGTCGACTGCTTTACGCTTGACTGCCGTTTAAACTTAACATTTTCAACACTCTTACCGCCGTCGCCACCGCCGGCACTTGCTGTGCATTTCGACAAGCGCATAAATTCACCGACAAACTTATATAAAATTATCTGCGTTTAAGATAAAGGCTAATTTTTAATAAAATTGTACGTATTATGCTGATATTTCGCATAAACTCTTGGTTAATATGCGGGCTGCAAAGCATATGTGTAAAACTTTGTCCTATAACTTAGCAAATTGAAACCTATATTGGGTACTTAGCCCCTTTAATCTTTGATAGACCACTCCATGGAGATTGGAAGAAGAAGGCGACGACCTAAAACACTACTAACGATTCAGCAATTCGATTAAACATTAAAACTTCTCTCGAAGCTGGAGGAGCTAACCCCATTCCAACTTAGGACAAAAGTAATTGCCGGAGTGATAATGTTAAATCGAATTATGAAATATAGTGTTTTATGCTCACTTTCTTCGTCTAATCATCAAGAAAGTATCTTAAAATCTTAAATATTTCGCATAGATTTATTGCAGAATATGCAGGAAATACAGCATACACCCAAACCTCGCTTGGGTCGTGATTACGTTCCCAAAAAACACGACGCAAAGTGAATTAAGATATTCATCTGTTAGAAAACAAGAAAAATAGTAAAAACTCGAACCCAAAACGACGCAACTTCGAAAATCTAACGACGCACAATGAAAATTAGTACTAATTAGGCAGCGACGCAAGTTCGAAACGCAAAACAAAACGACGCAAAGCGAGATATTGGTGTATATGTAAAACTTTCGTCTTACAACCTAGTAAATTAAAACCGATATTGGGTGCTTACCCCTTAATCCTCAGTAGGCCACTCATTGGAGATCAGAAGGAGATGACGATGATAGTAAACACTACAAACAATTTAGAAATTCGATTTAGCATTATAACTTTTTTGAGCATCAAAGGGGACAACCACCATCCACCTTCGGCCTGAGCTAAGTACTCGCCGCAGCTATAATGTTCGATCTAAATTATGAAATCGAAGTGTTTAACGTTCATTGTCTTCTTCCGATCATCCAAGAAATGCCTCGCAATGAATTATTAAAAAAATTGTAATAAAGTCATATGTACGATAATATTTTTGTTGAACATATTGGTACCAATATTGGGTCCGCACGTATTCAAATTTCCATGGAGATTGGACGAAGAATACGATTCTTGAGCCGCGAAGATGATCTACCCTGAGTTGAGCGA
The DNA here is from genome assembly GCA_030264675.1 of Anaulacaspis nigra. Classification (NCBI taxonomy): domain Eukaryota; kingdom Metazoa; phylum Arthropoda; class Insecta; order Coleoptera; family Staphylinidae; genus Anaulacaspis; species Anaulacaspis nigra. The sequence continues at coordinate 264,120 of JARJDV010002748.1, forward strand.
AATAGAATTCTGAAAGATAGTGTTTTACGCTTATTTTTTTCTTCCAATCATTCAAAAAGTGCCTCATAATATATTTTAAGGTATCCTCACTGATTTATAAAATTTGCGAATAATTATTGATACACCCTCTATAACACAATGATTATAATGGAACAATAGTCCTAGTAGTAGCACATTGATAAGAGCACTAAACAATAATCATATCTACATGTTCAATTTAAGCAAAGTGCAAGTTGAACTCCTTTGAAGCGAGAGCAAACATCAATATATTCTAACAATGGCTCCTGTGAATCAATCGCTCTCGCTAGGAATTCCGTTCAGAGTGCATTGTCAATTGCGCGCGTACTTGAATTGTTTAAACAGATCAGAAGTGGACCGGCCGTTTCTTTGTTTATGCGAGTATGTCAACAGCGCGTGAGAGCAACGGCCCAGCCTTCGTTTGTGCCAAAGCGCATGACGCAATTAAATCGTCCATATAAAGTCAAATGGGGCTTTTTACCATTTTTATACACATACAATACGAATTTTTATGACTGCCCCCGCATCTCTTGCCGCTGTTGTTGTGTGACATATGTGTGCGCAAAGATCACAAACGTCGTGTGTGGCATTTTCACGAACGAGTCAAGTTCCATTTCAAATTTGAACGATGCTATCGAGCGAACTTCTTTTGCTTCTGCTCCGCGCGCGTCAAGAGCCGTTCAACAATAGGAGATCATGTGTTAAATGAATGGATGTTCTTAAATAACAATGCAAAAATTCCATACGAGACAGATTTCAATATTTGCACATAGATATTTCTTTTTGTTGCACGGAAAATTGCATTTCAGGAAATAAATTAAATGCGCATCGCATTAATTCAGCTCTATTTGAATTTAAATTTAAGCTAATGAGATGAATTTTTAGCGCAATTAAAAAATAAAATCGCTGACAATTTACATACGCGGTGAAAATTTATGATTATTGCTTGATGCACACCGTTACATTGCATTACGCTGCGTTACAATTGAGTTTTAAATTGCATTACATTGCATCGCAACAGGCGCACATTTTATAAAATGCACTACGGATTTAGTTTAAAGACTATTAAACGTGAATTAATATAATTTGCCTCGGATTGCCGCACATGTGCAAGTGTTTTAATGCGAAATGAACGTAATACGTTCTTCCGTGCACTTTTGCACTGCATAAGTGTGAAAATAAATTAAGTGCTTGATGTGAAGCTAACGAGCTACCGCAAGCTGATGCAAATAAAGTGAGGAAACTTAACAGTATATTTATCTGTAATTATTTGCATTTTCTGCTTATACTCGTACGTAATCATAGACTAGATTTAATTATTGTGATCAAATAATTAAGAGAATTACAACTCTATTCTTCGTATAATTTATGGCCGCCTTGAAACAAGAATTAGAAATACAATTTAATTATTAAAAAGTAAGGGAAAAAGTTTGTCGTTAATCAAAAAGCTATCAAGTTTCTCAAGCCTAGTTTTAATGAAAGCTGCCATGAATAAATTTAGCGAATCCTACTCCACTTTTTATGTGCTTTGCAGTTTAGTCGGAGTTTGGTTTAGTTTCGCGTGGCAAACTTGGCCTTACATGGTTATAAACTGGCGCACGTTTAGCAATATAAAATAAAGTAAAACCCAATCGAGTGCAATAACATTTATGTGCGGCGAAGGAACACGGAAATAGGGCAAAGTGCTCCTCAACTCACTCACTCACTCGACGGGTTCGTTCATTTTTAAAAAAAAACTTTCATATGCCTACATGCTGTATATACTTAAAGCGTGCGCTATACACTTGCTTTGCTTTGGTTTAGTTTGTACGCGTAAGAGGAGCGAGACTCTTAACCGATATCCTAGCCAGAATCTACCGTCCGAGAGAGAGTATGAAACGCTTAGCTCAAATCGCTCCGAAAGGTCGTTTTTATCAGCGAAACGATACACGTACCGGTCATAATGTTTAAAATACGCCGCTTTCGTAATATTCGGGAATGCGGAGCATGAATATCTTTGTATATGGTTGCTTCCCCCCGTCTTATTTCATAGATGGACCCCCAATATGCAGATTATTAGTGGTTTAGCAAGCCTCCCTTCTTGCTTCCATTTGGGAAATCGCATAACCACCCCTAAGAAATATGTTTTTACAGAGCTGAATAGCAAAAGTTTTCAATAGAAAAACATTCACGAAATATTTTATGATATTGGATATACTTTTCCTACTCTCTACATTTAATAATTTTTTTAATGTTCTTGTAGTCCTTTATTTACGAGTGACCCTTTATATTTCTTCTTGGCGTGCTACTGTTGCTGAACAGGATCACTATGCTAGTAGCGTGCAGCAGGAAGAGCAGGATCACGTTTCGTTCCCGCTTTGCGTATCGCTGCTACAAAGCAAATCCTGGACTAGCCGAATGCACTTTGAGAGAGCGCATGCACACTCGCCATGCGTTTAGCAAAAGGGAGCGAAAGGGGATAATTGTATACAGGGATCAAAGATAATTTCCGCGCTATTTAATCCACCAGCATCATCACTAAACCGCCCCCGTCGCTCTTCCTCTTAAATCCGCGCTAAATGCTTGTTGAGGTTTTATAACTTTCCCTACAGTTTTTACTCAAATTTTCAAAGATTTCTCTCATAAACCGACTATAAATGAGCTTTATAACACATTGCAATTTTTCCTGAGCCTTGTTATTACAAGTTTCATAGTTTTAAAGTTGAAAGATCAAAAAATGTATCGTTTTTGTGGCTTTTGTTGTTTTCTCGAACGGTATTTTGTGTTTTGGCGGCGTGAACTGTGAACTTGACGAACTTTGGCAACAGTGGCGGCTATGGAGGCGGCAGTATCCCCAGAGTCATTACCACGGTCATACTGCAAATTACCAAAGCGCCGTTCCGGTAATGGTTCTTGTTGACATGTTTAGACGTATTTCTATCTCGAAGCCAAAAGCGGCGGCGGCCAGCAAGGCACGCAGTGTTGTGTTGCGTTGTGTTGGCGGTGGTAAAACTATTCCGACGAATATGTGTGTTTTATAAAAGTTTACTGCAAACTTTTTGCGCGCACTTCTTCTTACATCGCTTCTCGCCGACGCAATAATACGAATAGTTATTTATTATTTTGTTTTAATGCCTGTTCCGCTCTCCGCTCTTGCAGTCGCAGTGTTAATATTTCATTAGTGTTCTTCGTTATTGTTTTGTTCGCCTAGCCGTATATATAAATTTGTACGAGTGACACTTTTGCGTTATTGTTTTTGTTCGCGTCGTCTCGTCCTTGTTTAATATGCGAATCGCATTTGCGGTAATTACAAGAGCAATAAAGACGTCCGTCGTGCGCACAAAGTGTTTACTTTTTCGCTTTTGTTATACTTTATATTTTTATTACTTTTCCAAGTTTGTGCACAAACGAATGTAATCTTGCAATTGCTCCAAGTGTCTTTTTCTTAATGATTCGCGCTTTGTTTGCCTCGGCGTATCTGCATATTTGCTTTCTTTGCTTCAGTTTCCCACTTTAATTCCTCAAGAGTCGGGCGCGCAGAGGAAACTTTGCGTAATTATAAAATATTACAATTGTTCATCCTTGAGTTTTATTCAACCGCATACATTTTTTGTTTGTCTTAAATTTCTTTTCTTCTTATTTCTTCAGGGGGAAAGTAAATTTTAGCTTAGAATTTTCGCACTGAATAAAGAAAAGAAGGGAAAAACGGGAAAAACGAGTGAATGATGAAAATTGCTTAGAAAAGTAAACTAACTTTTTTCGTTCGTTTTCCCCCGCTTGAAATAGTTGCTTCGAGGCGTGTGAGTAAGTTAAGTGTACGTGTGGTTAACAAAACGACCCTACTATTGGTGCAGGCGCAAAAAGCGGGACTTGAGTAATGGATATTAATTCCCGGATGTCCCGCAGGACTCGTTCGCCATGATGGTTATTATTACGTAACGCCAGCTCGTTATCGGGACGAATCGCCCGCGGGACGTCGTTTACTTGACCCGAATGCGCTGCTTTGCTTGTGTATATATCCCCAATACAAATAAACACAAATTTAACAATCGCACTGACATAACCTAAATAATGCGCATCCATCTTGTAGCCTTTAATGACAACGACAATAAGGGTTGTTTATTCATAAACTACACCTTTCCTCTCTAATGATAAACCAGCGTCCAAGCGGGCTGAATTATAACTTTAATTTATAAATTATGGCAAAACAGAAGAAATATTCAAATAAGGGTTAAAAGCACGCAACACCTTAAACGTAACATCAATGATGCGGTTGGTCGACTGCGTATTTAACCTGATAAGGGACCGACCGAGAAACATAGTACGCTAACAAGCATTTTCGCTTGTGTGTTACCACGACAAACAAATTAAATTTGGTTTATTGCCTTTACTCAAGCATCTTCGCTATCTTCGTAAACGCCACGAACACAAGAGATGTACGCCGAACGTGTTGTTCATTAACTAAGAAAACATTCAAAGATTAACGACCGTCACGCTTTCAACAACGCCAAACAATAAGAAACAATAAAATCCTCGCAAAAAAGAGAATAAAATGTAAAATATTCTTGCAATAAAATTCCAGAGATAACTTTGACGAAACAGTGTTTTGTCATAAATTATAGCGGCCGAGAAATATAATTATATTTTTATAAAACAATTATCACAAAGCAATTTGGAAAACAAAAGAAATTAAGACATTTATCAAGTTGTAGCTGAAAGCGAAATTGTAATTTATAATTAACTCGTTACGTTTCTTTACCCTCTTCCCACTTTTTATACGAATTGTCCATTCGGCTGTTTGTTTTTCTTATCAGCGCATGGAAATCAATAAATTTCAATTTGTAAAAAGTGCATAAAGCAGCTTGTGAATAGAGCGCGCGCGTATGTGTGTTGTGTACGAAATAATTTGTGGCAACGAGAGTCGTAAATTATTAATTAGTAATTCAGATCCGTATCGCTTAATTACAGCATGTCTGGCGAAGGTCCATTCCACGACATGCGTGGGTGGAACTCGCGCACACTCTTACAAAAAGAGGCAAACTCAACACGAATATTCGAATTCTCTTCATTCGTAGCTTGCAACAAAACATGAATGCCCACAGAGACGAAGCGAGAGAGGAGATAATCTGAAATTCAATTAAATAAAATTTGTTTTTGCATCTTTATGCAAATCGCACTCTTATTCTTTTTCTCCTCTGCATTTCTGCATGCGCACCAAGAGAAAACAATAAAAAGTAACAAAAGAAGGAGACGTCGTTAGTTCGCAATAATAAACGTTTTATGATTTATGCGTCGTAAAGATGCGTGACGTTTGCTTATTATGCCAAAATACTAAATGCTAAATACAAGTGCATACGCTAAATGAAAATGAAAATTGCCTTTGCTTCTTTCCTCTCCCACATACAATTTCAATTTTCATCCTTCATCCTTGTTGGCTCTATGAATATTTCGCTTATGAAACATCCCCCTGATGTGTGTGTCTCAGTTGTTTAGCATGTTTCTTAAGCGCAACAAGAATAGCGCACTGAGCGACTAATGAATAAAACAATGATGAAGATATTCATATTTATACTACAGATAGATATAAGAAATATGAACGAACGAGATGCGCAATTTAAATTTCTTGCTTTTATGCGCGGCTAATAAATTTTGCCCGGCGTGTGTACGCAAGTGAATGTCAAAGACGCATCTCGCGAGCGTCTCCAGCGACAACGCGACATGTGCTGCAAATGCGTGCGCATTTATTGAATAATTCTATTTATGCGTCGTGTCGTGTCAAGTGGAGTGAGTTAAACGCGTACACGTTGTACACACGTATTGCTTAATGGCGAATATTAAATAAATATGTATATTGCGAATGTGTGTACTCTTCGACGATCCCAACGTCGACGAACAGATGAGACTTTGTTCTTTATATGTTTATACGTTTTATGTTCATTTCTATTACTGTTCTATTAAGGGGTTAAGGTTTAATGTATGTTTGGTTTAAATGTGCGAAATGGAAATTGCTTTAGGTTTTTCTCCCTATTTCCGCTTAGTTTTTCATATCCTATAAAACGTATTTGTAAACATTGTTATATTTATACTTTAGATCAGTGATTCGCAAAGTACATTTGAAAATAATTGTAAGAAGTGCTAAAAAAAACTAATTTAAGGGGAGAATGTGTAATTTTGAGAACCACTGATTTAGATGAAGGTGAAGAGCACGTTAGATTAGTAAATATGAATCAATAAATGTTCAATAAACTTCCTGAATGGAAAACAAAGTATAGATACGTGTTTTATTATTATAAAACGCGAAAGCCCGAAGCGATTTATTGCTCAATTACATCGCAACTGCGTTGCATTATATTGCGTTGCTGCGTTGTTAAATTGCCGCTTTTTGTACCTACTACATATTGCAAAAGGCATGAAAACACAATGAACAATTGAAAATCGTACGACTTGAACTCGCCAAACAACAAACAGCGAAAGAGCCAAGAAATTCTATTGCGTATAATACGCGTTCATAAATCTTATTGTCACCCTGTAGGGATAATTTCGAGAACAGCTTCATTAGGAGCGATTATTTAAATAATAAATAACCTTCTCGTGTGCGTGTACTTTATTTACACACGTTTATTTAAGCGCATGTCATATTAGACATTAGCAAAGACTTCATGATTAGTTTCTTCCTGTCTTAAACTTGCAAATCTCTTTGTAAACTGTTAAATTTTACTTTTACATTAGCGGAAAAGGCTTTTCTTTGTAATCCGCTTTAGTTTATTGGATTCTTTGTATTTAATATTAATCGACTCGAAATAAAAACAAAATTATGGGTGATATTAGATGAAAAAATAAAGTTTGACAAGTGAAAAAGTAGACGAGGAAGACGGCTGTCAAAATATTCAAACATATCCAATCATTCACTGTGCAGAATTGTGAAGTGTAAGGATATGAAATCAAGACGCAGTTGAATGAATCTTATGTTTTTCGTCCTGCCATCTTCGTGCAAGAAAGAATCGTGCAAGCCATTCGCCAATAAAACAAGTTTCGTTCTATATTTGATTATTTATTTCGTCGTTTTTATGCCGCGCAAGTTTTACTTCTCGTTAGGCTTTGCTGCCGCGCACTTTTTTAAATCATATTGTGTTCCTGTTTGTTGTTCAGCAATGTGTGATTAATGCCAATGTTTTGTGCGCTCAATAAAGGTGTTATAGGTATACATGTCCTACTTGGACATGTACTTTTCGTTTTCTCTTTTTGTACATCGATCAAATTACATACGCTCAACAAGAAAAAACTCGAAGAGACTTTTTAGCTTTTTTGTTCAACCGGAGGCAAAAGTTTTAAAAACGCACCGAGTATTGAATTCATTGTGGTTATTCTTCTAGCAAACTAAATAAAAAAGAACTGACACCAAAAATAATTCAACTTTCTCTACCCTTAAAATGATTAATATTAAATTCTGTTTAATTCTGCAGAATAATTATTTAGTTATATTAATATTTATGTTTCCGCATGTTGTGAAATAATTTTTTACCCTTATATTCCAGCGCATAAATAGAAATTTTGCCTACAGAATACTGTTTAGCATGTTGTTCCCATTACTTTACATTACTTTTTAGATTTTTTGCCACTCATATTTTCGTATGAAAAGAGAGCATGTGAATGGCGAACAAGACAACCTGCATGTTTTGGCACCGTGCAAGAAAAGCCACAAAAGATTTATACATATTATTATATCGTGTTAATCTTTGCGGTCCATCCATCATCATTTGTTGGATTACCCTTATCCCGACGCGGCGCGCTGCCCAACAACAATACAGGGTGCAAACACACCCCTTTGCTCTCATTCTCCTACGCTTTGCGCATCTCTGTCTGGGGATCTATTCTGTTTTCTATTCGGGCTTTTACTTCGTGTAAGCGCCCTCTTCACATTTTATTTTTTGCTAATGCTCCACACGCATTGTCAGGAACAAAAAGTAATCTTTGAATTAATCCACGTTATTAATAATTTCCATGAATATTTTTAAAACAAAACCAAGATAAACATTAACTGATAAATAATTTATCAGCTAAGTGCAAGATAAATACTCGAAAAATGTCTAGTCTATTTGCATTATGATTAGCAAATCGTAAAATGTCAGGTGGTAATTGCCATTCTGATTACCTCGCTAATTAAGCAATGTGTTGATTGACTAGTTATAACCGAGAGCGATAGAAGTGTGTCAATTAACCGCGTGTTAATTACGCGTTGCTAATTGCTAATTAATTCAATTATTACATTTATCTCACTCGTTCTCGTCGTAATGTTTATAACCCACTCTGTTGCTTGTGATTTTATAAAATATAAGCGGGAATTGCACCTTAACATAAATGATAATATTCAGTTAACAGTCGAATGAGAACCAAAGCATTTTCGGCCTTACGCACTGCACGCATTGTGTTAACTAACACCTTTGATCTAATTGCAGTGTAATTGACTGCAAATGCATTAACGAAGAGAAAACGGCCGTTGAATGCACATGTCGAGTGCGGTTGTTATTGCGGTTGCACATTGCAACTATCTACCCGCCCCGCGTGCGAAATTAATTATGAACAAATGCTTTCTGCTCATCGAGCCGCCGCAAAATTCGTACGAATCGCAAACATGTTTGGCAATTGCGTGGTTGCTCCGATTATACGCCCAAACTGGCCAATCATGTGCAACAAATGCAACAATTGTGGTGCATGTTCACTGATTAGTTAATTATTTCACTAGCTTATTTGTTTCTGTCTATGAAAGGTATCAAAATACTATATAAATCAAATCACAACTTGTATGTACTTCTTACAAATCCTTAATATTCCAATATTTAATTTTTAAATATCCGGGAATCGCTAATGAAAACTAATCACTATATATCACATAATATAAATAATTGTTTTATAATTATAATTTCGTTCAAACTTTTCGGTAATAATAATGAATTGAATTTCTAATTAATAATGCACTCAAATGGTGCTTATTAGTGCATGTGCTAATTAAAAAGCGCAAATTAAATTAGATTAAATTATTTAAATGAATTCAAACGCTTTGCACCATATGCAAATTAAACAAAATAAGCAAATTAATCCGCGGATTTGCAATTGATTTGCATGCGTAATGAACAATGCATAAATAATTATCAAATGTAGCTATTTGGTTCGGTTTTTACTTAATCCAAATTTCTCCTTTCCGTGTGTTTTAATTAAACGCATTCGTTAAAACCAAAATATAAAACCGGCTGTTATTCGGTTTGAACAGCGATAAGACATTCTCGTTTATTAATCATTGGCGTCGAATGTCTGGACATTGCGATGTTTACCTAAGTTAACGTTCGATGTTAATTATAATTAAGCAATCAAGACGTGGAGAAAACGAAGAAACATTTAATAAAAAAAGCAAAGAGAAAACAAGAAATAAAGACACTGTTCAACTGTGTTTCACGCTCACCTCCTTAATTAAATTGTACGTTTGTCTGACTTATTAATTTCATGTTATTCATACCTTTAATTCGTTTATTTCTCTCCTCTTCTCACTTCACTAAATTTAATATTAATTAAACACAAGGAAGAAAGACAACCGAATGAAGTTAAATCAAGAACTACGTAAGTATAGGTTGTAAACTTAGACGCAATCATCGCACAACTAAACGAATAACAAGTTATGCAGTTGAATGAAAGTCGAACATAAAATGTTCGATCATTGTGTAAATAGAAATTGATAAAAACCAGAATGCGAGATAGAAATATTGACTCAATTATTATGATTCAATGATTAGTAACTTAATGTTTACTTAGATGATTTTTAATACGAATTCGAATGTTTACTTTACACTTTACCAAAATATTTTGATTAAAAATGAGAACTTTATCTTTATTTGACTCATTAACAAAATTTGCATGTGTTTCATGCATAAACATTTTATGCGCTTAAACTTTAAACGAACGGAAACACATAAATTTCAATTTAGTTTGAGCCGAATTACTGATCCTCAACATTTCTCTCCTCTTCTCATTCTGTGCCTTTCCAGTGCTGGTTGCGATAGAAAAGTGCTTGCAACGCACACTCGCATGCACAATTAAAACATAATTAAGTGCTTTTTAACGTTTCGTTCGACTGAAATTAATTCCAGAGTCTTATTAGATCCACGTATTCGTACGCGATATTTTATCATACCATGAGTACGAATAGGCATCGAGGGCTAAATGAATGTGAATTTATGAAGGCACGACTTACCCGGGAAATACCACTTTTATTGTACGTTTTGCTAATCTTGAAATGACCCAGATAGCTCTAAATTATTGATTTTTAATCAATCTATCGATCAATTCCTTACTCAGAAACTAAAGAAACGATTTCTTAAAGAAAAATGCGTGAGTTAAATTTTAAGTCGGAATCAAACCAAATTGGTTTTGAAGAAAATTGCAGAAAATATTGGTTTATGCATGAGGAAGCAAAATTTGTTTGATAGTTTGTGAAGAATGCATTGTTTCGTGTATCTGTGCAGTGAAATAATGTTATGTATTCAATACGCATATAAATGCTTGCTGGCTGCGTTGCGTTGAAATGCATTCTGCAGCTGACTTTTACGCGGGGCAAGCAATGGACAGCCAGACGAAAGGATGAAGAAAGAACGACCAATCACTGACATAAACTTGTTGGCGAAACATGTTGTAAACGGAACGCAACGCAGTGCACCAACGATTGATCTTCGATGCTTCGCGATCAATCAATCGCGTCCAGTCACTCAATGCACGTTTGTTCGGTTGTTATTCTTGCCTTAAACTTTCGATTTCTTCGTCTTCTTCTCCTTCGACTTTTAAAATCTCCACTCTTACAAAGTTGTATGTACGCTGCGTTTAACCAAAAGTTTCAAAGTATAGTTTTTGCAATTACAACAATTTTTAAAACGCAAAGATACCAAAAATTTAATTACACGATGAAAAACGTTGAGAGGATAAAATAGGAAGAGGGAACACGACAGAAAGCATTGAAAATTGCAAGTGCAGCATAAAAACGAAAACGAAGCATCACTAACGCAATTTTCCGCATGGAGCACGAGCTCGTCGTTCCCTTATTCCCTGTTCATCTCGCCGAGACGTTCCATAACGCGATGCGGCTGCATCCCTAATTTAATTTCGCACATTTCTAGCAATTTTTCGCCTTCAATCGCAAATTCCCGCATTTATTTATCCAATGGCAAGCGAATTAGCCCCGCACTCGGACCGAAAACGCATTAAACAAATAACTAATAAATTAACTGGCCCGCAAAGGGCGCGATTTCGCTTTGTGCGAAATAAAGTGTGTGTGCGGTTTGTGCGGAATGCTATTATCGCGCAATTTAATTCAATAAGAAACCGTTTATCTTGATAAATCGCCTATAAATTGTTTAAGGTCGCACACGTAAACCCGCGCAAAAAGCGCCAAAGAGACACAACCAACAACAGAGAAGCGAAAAAACACATACGTGCAAGTGATACATACGTTCGTCTTCTCTTTCTCCTGTAGGGTGTGTTTGTCAAGTTCATTCTTCTTCAGTCTTCTTCAGATATTTAGACTATTTTCGTCTTTCTTCTCGGCGCTGCAAGTGATAAAAACGCATTCGTTGTGTCTTTGAGTCGCGTTCAATCTTAACACGTCTTTAAAGATTTATGAACATTTAAAGTTCATTATTTCACAGTTTGTGCTACAAAAAAACTACGTAGTCGATATAACATTTTCTATCTTTTTCCGTATTTTTCAATTAAACTGAGTGTCACTTATCAAGTAGTCGCAACTGAGTGTTTTTTATTGCAGCTGTACACATCATATCGAGAAGCGTCTAGACGCGCATTGATACGCGTAAAGAGCTCGTGAAAAAAGTAGGAACGGAAGCGTAATGCAAACGCTCGACCGAAAGGAAAAAGCAAACATGTACGCGACGTAAAGCAAAGCAGCGCTGATCGAACGTTAAACGGCTATTGCTACAATACATTTTGAGTAACATTGAGTGGCGCATTGAGTAGCTTTCGTGGAGGCGGCCTTTGAGCCGCCACACATACGGGAAATGGATTTTCTATTCGGGGGACTGCTGCCACCGTTGCCTGCCGCCGCTACAGCTAGTGCTGCTGCATCAAGAGGAGCTTTGCTTTACTTCAATTCGTCCGCTTCATGAATGCCCTGCGAGCGTTCGCCAAAGAGAGTCTGTAACTTTAAAGTGTACAATAACGCAGACTCGCATTGTTGTACAAAGAGCCAAAAGGGTTTGGATTCAATTAATTTTGTTAATTGAAAAACTAGCATCAAGTGCAACGTTGTCTTTTAACGGGCATTTTAACAGATTAAATATTTACACACGCTTTGTTACACGGTAAAAACTAAAATTCAATCTAAGGTTGCTTCGATTTTCAAACATTACCTTGTGTGTTATTTTCGTAAATTGTTCTTAACGTTATTATTAGCCGTGACAGATGAAATTGAATTAAGTATTCGACTTTTTCTAAATATACAAAAACATATTTAACCCAATTAGGGCCAATTCCAGACTAAATTTCGCTTGATATCTCAATAGTCACACTTCGTTAAGTAACAAGTGACTTAACAGAATGCTGCATAGCTTTGAATAAAATGATAAACACCAACATGAGTAAAACTAGCCGGGAGCGAGTTCAATAACACCACACTTGGCATAGGGGACACATTTCCTATCATTGCGCTAATAAAATCAATTAAATTACGAGATAAAAGTGTTTTTCAAATGCAACTTCTGCATCCACTTCTCTTGTACGTCATTGTTACGCTTAAGTGTTTCCTTTATGCGAGTTGACAGAGGCCAGAAGAGAGAACTTTCTCGCTGCGCTAAAAGTTTGGTCTAGTGCTATTTCTTAGGTGGCGCGTATCTCCCCTAGGCTTTAAGGGAGCCTCAGTCAATAAGTAAAGTAAAGTGCAATCGAATTATTGCACACTTATTGCTCCACGATCGTACGCGCGTGCGTTGTAGAGCTCAACGAAAGTGACAAATTTAGATATTGAGTTAGTCGTGCGTTTCGGCGAAAGTGTATTGAAATGCCAATTGGGAGAATGCTACTAAAAGGGAGGACAAAATGTGTGCAGATATATGGCATTGTGTGAGAAAATTCAAAGGGGCGAATTGCGAAACCCTTTAGGTCCTTAACATTCTACCCCTTGCCAATTGTTAAAATGGGGTTAAATTTTATTCTTGTGATTTACAAAATCTATCGATTATCCTTCAGTCAATCGTATTGTTTCACTAAAACCCTTAGGAATTAGGAATTTTGAAGGACGATATTAAGAAATAAAAGTGCAAAAGGGTGCCAATTGTTTTCAGCTATTTTCGCCCTTTAAAATTACCTAACCTTCTACTCCTTCTGAGGTGACATTCGCCCGAATAAAGGAAAGAAAATGAGATAATAAAATTAGAAAAAGCTTAATGTTTTCAATTTCGCCCGAATTCAATGTACCCTACTCTGTAGTTCTTTCTATTCCAATGCATTCTCAGCCAGTCGAGTGGTGGAAACCGTAACGCAAATTACTATTGCAAATTGTTATGCAACGTCGTAAAAGGTATCTTTACGAATTGCAAAGTGTGATAAAGTGATACGCCATTCAACGAAATGAAGTGAAACAACAGGAATTGTTCATCTTACACGTTTACTTTTACGCGCTCCACACGACCTCTTGATGCTTCTTGATGTTGATTAAAAGAGTTTCAACGTACCTACAAACAAAGAAAAGAAAATTAATCACAAATTTTAAACAAAATGAAATTTGTAGAAATTTAGCTAAACAGTTTTCGCAGTTGGCAGGCTTACTCATAACGCGAATAAACAAATAAGCAACGAGCAACACGAGCAACGAGTGCGCCCATTTGTAGACGTAACCGCCACGCAAACCGCTAAACTAATTAACAATAAACCGAGCTCGACGGCGGGCGGGCGGCGGCAACATTGCCTATGTTGATGGCAACGCCGTGTATAGTTTATGCGCGATCATAATTTCTGAGCGCTCTCGCCGCCGACGCATTCATACACTGCGAAAATTATGCGAAACTTTCATGATTGGACGAATGTTTCGGTTAAAGTATTGCACAAACTCTCAGCGCCCGTTGCTTGCTGCTGATGGTGCGAGGATGGATTCTTCAGCGCGCAAATCTTTGCCAGCAAAGTTTCGTGAACTGAACCAAAGCAGCCTCACTGTAACCGCGCTATTTAATTACGGAAGAAGTGAAATAATTGTTTGCTGAATTTCATCACATTTATACGCACGAATAAATTGTTTAATCTCGCAATGATTTCGCTGCTAATTAAATTAATTAATTGAAATGTTAAGGCCAATTAAACTAATGCGTAAAGCTGTGGCGACCATTGAAAATAAACAAAATATTGTTTGTCATTTTAACGAATTACGCAATTGCATTTTATGGTATCGTACGTACTTTACGAAATAGGCAAATGCAATTACATATTATAAAGATATATCATAGAAATCGCTGCAGTAAATGGTCTAAAAAAATCTGGAACTTTCTGAATGTAAAAGACGTAGTATTCACTTAATATACAGGATGCTTCATAAATTGCTTAAAAATAGAATATTCAAAAAATATTCTTCAAGCTCCTAAAATAATTACCATAAACTATGGACCAAATTAAATGAAATTTCAATAATTATTAGGATGCAACACCCTGTTAAAGCAAAGTGAAGCAATTTTATCTGCCATTGCGCTATTAACGCGAAGAAATATCTGTTATTGCTGCCTAACAATGAAATATTTCATTTTTACGAGTACATACAATGTGCCTTATAAAGTACTTGAATCCTTAAGGATCATGCGCTACTAAAAGCACATTAGATTTTTTGCACGAATCGTACAAGTTTCATGAGACGCCTGGAATGACAGGAACGACAGAAGTGCACAAAATAAGAATAATACGCATGCGAAAAACAAGCATTAAGTCAATGCCAAAAGGTGTTAGGTTGAGGTGCGACCCTTGTGCATGTCCTCCGGGGAGTCAGAAGACGATACGTTACGCGCTGCACTTGAGGGGGCGGCTGAGAAAGGAAAAAATGAAAGAGAACCGCACGAAAAAAAGGAAAATCGAGAGGTAGATCCCCGTGTTCGTGGAAAAGGCTCCAAATACAAATAGCAAAAAAGGAAGAAAGGAGGCAATGGTAATAGAGTTACATGTACAGCACACATTTATGGCGAATATAGTTAGGGTTTATAACTTATGACGTGTCATATGACGTCAGATGTGTGCGGAAATCTAATAAATGATTATTGGATTATCGGATTTTCTTTTCACCTTTATTTTTCCTATATAAAACAAAATAAAACACGCGGAAAATTCAGACGTATTTTCCCTTCGCCGAGTTAAGACTAAAGATTCCAAATTTCGTTATTTTTGTGTGTTTCTTAAGCGATAATAAGGATAACATTTTTACTTTTCAAGTTTACTTTTCATTTATTCGCTTCACGTGTATCTCGTTATTTTTGTTGATTTTTCATTTGTGTTTTCACCTTTACTTTCTCTTGTTATTTTAATATTTTTTGCGTATTCTCAAATACTTTTGCAAATAAACAGAATGTCATTTTTGACGTAATAATAATTACAATTAATCTAATTACCAGGACGATAATACGAGACTTTTTTGATATGAGAAACTATAATACTGACGATAGTAGCAAAGATTACAACATCAACGAGAACAATAATAGAGAAAATTGTGAATTATGAAACATTGAAAATAATCTTGAAATACATTTGCTTAAAATTCCTCTTCTGAAAACAAAATGCGTCTTATGGTTAGTTGCTTCCTAAAGCCCAGAAAATACGGAAATTGTTAATAAAATAACTAAATAACTACTTAAGTCTCATATGAAATAATACGTTTCGCATTGTTTATGTAAATAATGCAAACCATAATCACAAATTCTATATAATCATAATGAGCACGTCTGATGAGTAGCTCATAAGCAAAGATGAGCACAAAGGAAGCGAGAAAGGCAACTTTCATTCCTTAACTCGAACGAACGAACGAATGCACTTTCATAAACCAACGGACATGATGCAAGCGAGCAAACGCGCGCAATTTAAATTTACATAACAGTATGCTCCACCAGCATGCGCATTAGATGCAAAGCTGTGATAAGGGCGCTCCAACAGCAACAGCAGCAAACAGTATGCAAAAGTATGAGGAGAAAGAGCAGCATACATTCATGCATTCGTACATTTCATTTATACGATATGAACACGCGCACAATGAACGACAACGACAACTTTTGCGAAAGATGTTTCTTGCGCTACGTGCCTTTAATGTTGCGTTTGCGTTGTCCGCGCAACAACAACAATGATGGTGATGAGAATTGCACCGCACGAAAACATTTCGCAAACAAACTAAATAAAGACCGAGCGAGGTTAATTCTAAACGTGAAATTATTTTATATCACTTTACTCTAATTACGCTTTAAATTATAATGATTATGAATATTATTGCGCTATTAAAAAGCATTTAGTTTAATAGATTTTCCTGTTTAAATAAGTTTCAAACTACGCTATGAAAAATGAGAAAAACACTAATGGGCTGATTGTGTGCCTAGTTAAAAGCTCGTTAAACTGCTCGATATGTTAATAAATTAACGAAGATTTTAATGATAGTAATCAGGTATGGAGTTAATTGCAAAACTATTAGTGCAAAATGTAAATGATGGAAAAAAGAAAGTTTGCTCTCTATCGGTTGCGTTATCGACGAGAGAAGGATGCAGAGCGCGCTGGCAGAGAATGCGAATACGAATACGAATGCAAATGCGATTAATTAGTTTTGGTTGAGCGGGGGCGGCAGTTGGTGAGACGTCATCATTAGCACGTTGGCGGCCGCGTTGCGTTCGCAGCGTGGAAATTAGCCCATCATTAAAAACTTATTGATTTGATTTGCATAATTACGTCGCATAAATTAAGCTCGATAATTGCAGATTAATTAACGCGTTTAATTTTGCAAAAACCGATAATGATTATTCCTCTCGGAATTTACACAGATCCTTTTTAAAATACACCCAACTTAAGTCAGATCATCATTATGTGGCTTTTGGTGTTTAGTAAAATGAGCAGAAAAGTGGTTTAACACTTTTATGCGGCCGCGGAGATGATTATAAAAATGAGTGAATAAATATTTTTTGGAAAAAATGGAAAAGAGAGTTGGAAGAGCGGCCGGCGGCAACACAATGCGTGCGCATTTGAGCGCAAACGACGAGATAATGTGGGAGAACAATGCCAATGATGTCGTCTCGCAGCTGAATTACACGATGCGCGGCGGCATGGCTGCCGGACTGCCGCCTGCGTAATGCAAAACCGCCGCGCACACTGCGCATTGTCCACATTTTGCACTGACTTATCTCACTATTGTGTGTTGCTCTATGCGCTATTATTGCGCGTACACAATGCTCCTTAAAATGGTGCTTTAAACGTTAAATATTACACTTAAATGTTTTGCCTATTTTTAAGCTGAATTGTTTTATATGTTAATATACCACTGTGTCTCATCCTCGTTTACACATAAATTAAATTGTTTTACGCAAACAAATCCTATTTTTTCTCACTTAATTATCATCCTGAATTTATAAGAAAACAATGCAAACCAGCGACATTACCACGTTGCCTATCATGCAAGTATCTAAAAATATAAACCATATTAATGGATAAAGAAAACTAAATCTGCAAAAATATCTCCGTGTGAATTGGACAATAACTATCAACATGTGCCGGGTGGCACAGCAATCAACGTGTTAAATAGAAAATGAAAAAATTGTCCATTCTTAACCTCTAAAAAGTGCGTCCAGAACAGATTTTGAAATTTAGATATTATTAAAATTTAAAGAACACGAATCTATTAAAGTATTACATTGGTATTTAAAGGAATAGTTTAAATTTATGTTAAATTCAGATGATTCTTAGACGATTACAGGGGATCTAGTAACAAACTACTAATTTTACTAATTTTTACTAATTAACTTTTTAATGAAAATATAGTCTTTAAGAAAAGAGTTAATATTTTGTAAATTATTAGTTGTAGTTTCTATGTACGTATGGAGTTTTATTGAAAACGTACCAAGCACTTTGAAAATGTCATTTATGCAACGAGCTAATCGCGATGTAGAAATTGTTCGCCTTTGACGGTAAATTGTTGCCAAACCATCTATCCAATTCTAATGATGTTTTTATATTCATAAAATTCAGCTATTCCTTCTATCAGTAAAAATTTGCAGAAATGCCAATATTTAATTTACTAAATAATTCCGCAGTTGGGCCAGTATGCAATACAATTTTTGCAAGTCTAACCACAAAAATTATTGAGTTCTACTAAATTCTATTGCATTAACGTTACAATTCTCCAGTCGTTACAACTGAAGGAAATTTCCTTACTTTATTACCACCGAGCCCTAAAATCCACAGTAGGTCTGATCCTATGTAAAATTTTGGGTTCATTTATCATTTGTTGCAATGCTAAAGCGAAAAAATCACGACACGAAAGTAATTGCAATACGCATTAGAGTTGAGTACAAATTGTTTCAAAGCTCAATTGGCTTGTTTTGTTTCGTTTTGTTTTTCCCTGGAGTTGTATGAGCGTTGTGTTTCACTCTCTTGGCGGCGAGCGAGTTGAACTCGAAGGAGAGAAAATTTAATAAAAACACGGCAATATTTCATACACATTTAAATGAAATTTATGTGTGTGGCGCACTCGCGAACGAGTGAGAGTGCAGCATGCGCGCGAGAGAAGTCAGTCAGTTTTATGAACCTTGACATCAGGAGCAGCTGGCAGTCATCAGTTAAAGCGAGTGGGTGGCGAGCGCGTAGTACTGCCGCCTTCCTTGCCGCCGCCGCCGTCGCGGCATAAAAAATCAACTCGCAACGCACGAGTTTCCTACTGCAACAACATTCCGTCTACGCTAGTCACTCGTAGGCAATAAACTCACTCACATGACTTTGTTGCTATGACGATTTCTTGACGTATGATGACGGAATGTTATATATGACTTGATCTTTAAGAAAATTCAATTATTTTTATTATTGCTTTTATTGTTTACCATCACTTTCCACACCGTATTTCGACGTTTCGCTATTATTTTTTAATCTTTCGCCATAAATTTGTCTATCAAATATTTCATATCTCAACGTCACTTGCGCTAGCAAAGATGAAATATTTTAATAAGAAAAAACCATTTGTCAGGATTCACCGCACCCCAGCGCATTTTTGACTCCCGAAGGATCATCACCAATACGGCGTTGATAGTCCCAAAGGATGCAGTGCAATGATTACTCTAACCTTTTACCCAGAGACGGCTTAATAAGGGATGAAAATGTCCGCGTATTATGAAAAAAGTCACCATTGCGATGACGGCAACTAGCAAACAAGATTTGTAATAAAAACACGTGACTTGCGTAAATCCCGCGTTTACGTTCGCACCCCTTGCTTGAATCTTATCCACCCCACCGTCGTATTATCCTTCTTGCGTCCCGAATAATTCTGGAGTCGCTCGGACCGAATTTACATTATTTATAATAAAAACTTTGTCTGCATTCGCTTTGTCTACGCGCGAAATAAATGGACGTCTTATTCTTGCGCTCTTCCGTTTCCTGGAAATGGGGTGTGAATGTCCTCGAGCCTAATTCGCGCACCCGCACCGGGCGTGCGAGCGTTAATCAGAAAAGTTTTAAGTTTCCACTGTTTCTCTCACCGTATTGTGCGTTTCCATCAACAACAAAAGCATCGGTCGAGTGCGTTTTCGCCAAGCGAGAGAGACGCTCGTAAATTATGTGCGGTGCGTTGGAAAGAGAGCGGAAAACACGCATAAGGGAAAAAGAAATTTTCACTGCAGCACGATTCGCTAGCAGCAGCGGGTAGATTAAAGAAAGGAAAATTCACAAAATCACTTTCATTTTCACGCACGCAATGTCCCGAAAATGAAATAACCTTGATTATATTCCAACTAGTTTTGCTCCTTCCTTCTTTCGGGGAAAATTCCGTTTTCTTTCCAGGAATTTATGTGTTTCGTTGCACAAAAATAATTTCAACTTTTCTTTCCACCAAAGAGAATAATAAAATATTCCGAGAAAAGATTAAAATAGGACAATTTTCTTGGCTAATACACGACATAAAATAAGTAGAACATTAAAGTAGAATATTCAATACTCTGCCGCAGGATAAAGACGAGGGAAAACTGAGAAGAAAATAGGAAAAACGATTTTGCGAAAAAAAGAAAGTGATTTCAAGTGAATTTCGTATTATGTATTATGCGTTGAACGGAACAAAGCCCGACCGAATATAATGCAGCCCGTGCGCGCGCGCGCACCTTTTCCGTTTTCCTCTTTTCCGCGCCTTGATTTCATCCACTCTTTACCTTTAAAAGAAGCTCTTACACCGTTCCATTCATTCTTATACAGTTTTCAGTTTTTTCGCCCTTTCAACGTATTTTACACAATTTTTTGCGCGTCTCGCATTTTCCGTATGCATGTTCGTGATTGAACTTAAATTATGCCTTGGTACGCTCGCTGAAAAGCGTCAGCTGTTTCATTTCCCGCAAAAGAAATACAGGTGAAAATTCTCCCAGTCGAATTAAGCCATCATCAAAAATTTGCAATTATTCATAACATCCACACCGCATCACTCGCATCGCAAAGGGTTGAATAGCAATAATAAAAGCTAATTTAGCAAATGGCGCATGCACATCAACAAAAGCAGGGTGCTCACAGCGCATTGTATAAATTCGCTTTGGGTATTCGCTAAGTACATGATGGAATTCGACTCCTTGGGTGCTCCTTGCACGCCATAAATAATCAAATAACGAGGCCGCCCTTTGAATGGTTTTAGGACACTCGACGGAGAGATCTCCATTCGGCAAGTTTCAACCCTTGCGAAGCGCACCGAAATGGACGACCTGTGAATATTCACCTCTTGCGATTTAATTCTTTCTCCGGCGGGTTGAAACGTTTGGCAGTGCTCGTCGGTGACCTCTTCGTCCACTTTAATCTTTCATTTCAATTTCGGCGGAATGCATAATGCGATTTTTCACGAAATGCGCAAATGCACATGTATCCAGCACGTTAATCCTTCGCTCCTCTCGCCGCGCAGGATGAGGACGAGTGCTACAAATTCACATCCAGAACTTTTTGGCGCTGCGCCATGCGACGCTTAACGATTCATATTGGAAGGATGCGAATGGCCGCACTTGAGAGCTGGCTAAAGGGTGAAATGTATGTTGCCGAAATCTTTAGTCTATGCGAGTTGGAAACGATGAGCGCGCAGGCGTTCCAGATTAAATTTCCCCGAATGCGCTACGGGAGGAGAGAAGCCGAGGAGCTTAATGACGCCAGATAACACCTTCAAACCCGCAACGAATGCGTAAATTAACACTTAATTTATTATTAAAACTTTTCCCGCTACGCATGCTTCTTTATTGCGTATACATGGGATTAAAATTCATTCAAACTTATCGAGATTTCGCCATAATAATATTAAATTAATAATAATTTTCCAAGAATTAAATTCGACCAACTCGAAAACGTATTCGGTGAGAATTAAAATCAACTATTCATAACAGCGTGTAATAAGCTTAATTTATTAGTTGTTTACATTATAAAATGTGCAGCAATTAACGGACTATAATTCACAAGAAAGCATGCGCAGCAGATGTGTGTGGAAATGTTAAAAAATGGTTTCACGGAATATTTATTTAGTTTTAGATGTAAATTTTACATGTATCCGCCATATGTGAATAAATTTTTAAGCCCGTTCAACTAAATAAAATAAACTGAAATTGTAAAGTATGAATACGTGCATTTGCGCTGTTGTTAAATGGCTGAAAGTTGTTACATTATGTATTTATAAGTTTGCCGCATTTTCAAAGTCCGACGCATGCAAAATGCACGAGAAAGAGGCATCGCGTGCAAATTTAATTGAGCGAATGATGCAACACAATGCACAATGCACTAGTAGCATCATGCATTTTTAATTGAATGGAAACGCGCATTTGATTTGCACCTTTTCATTCCTGTTTCATCTGCAATTGTTCGCTGTTACCGCACTGCGAAAAAAACGATGATGTTATGTTGTACTTTTTGCATTTTTACATTTTTAATCAATGCTGTGGTCCGTCTCTACATATTAAATATGCTTACCCAATCTTTTTAAATTACTTAAATAATTTAAATGTCAAGAAATTCTTTTACTTTCCCAAGACATTTTTCCAAAATTTCTTTTCCACCCCATTCCTGCCACGCTGAAAAAATGAATATTAATGAACGAATGCAAAAAGCAATTTGCCGCGCGTCTTCCTTCTGTTATCATAAATATTTTTACGACACAGACTACTTTATCGCATCTCCTCGTCGATATGGCTCATCACCCTTGCCGCCCCTCGCACAGATGCACCGTCTATGGCCGAAAATATGCAGTAATAATAATAAACCGATATAATAATCTAGATTTGGAGCGACGCGTCGCGTGCATGCGGTGGGTTTTAAAGCGCGCGCGTGTACTCGAGCTTCTTGGCGAGCGCGCAAGATTTACGAGGCGTTCAACTCGACGCGACGCGTCCTGCATGCTAATGTTGCAAGGACAACCCCGCGCTTCCGCATCGCGCGCCGCCGCCACCGCCGCAGATTGGATTTTTCAATACGGAGCTCGCTGCATTAATTTTTATTACGTACAACGCTTGTTCTCAGCTCCCCAAACGGCAAGCGAGCAGCAAAAAGAATAATACAGCCACGCGCGCGCGCACACATATTCCCCGCCGAAAGGGCGGCAGGCAGGCAGTGACGAAAAAAGAATGCCTGATCATAAAACCGGTCGGCGCGCGAAACACTGCGCGCGTACGTCTTTTATGCTCTTTCGCGAATAATTCATACAGCCCGCCAAGCGCCCGAAACTTCTTCTTCTTCTTCATGTTCCTCAATGTGTATTGTGTCAGCGCGAAGAAAGCGGCAGCCAATTCATTGACTCGCTTTTTGTTATGCTCTTGTTAATAAATATTTCATTTCATTATGCTTCACGTATTAATGAATTTGCTTGCTTGCTTGCGGTCTTGTTGTTACTGCACATAATTGATACTTAATGAATGCTTATTGTGTGCATTTTCACATGCGTATAAATGTTTCGTGTTGTGTATTGAATACGTAATGTGAAATGCTATACTTGAAATTATTTTTCACATAAATACTGTGTGTTTCATAAAATTGTCATAATACCATCAATTATTAATTTCTTTACCAATTGAATTACTTAAAAATTATTTAGAATTCTTAGTCGTGCAATTTCACAAATACCCTGAAAGTCTAAGTTTGCGGGTGCGGATAATTTAAGTTATCCTTTAAGATAATAAATATATTAATTAATTTAGGACCCTATATTTTAATAATATATATGAAATGACATATGAATTGGTTAGTAATGATTGTATTCAAAGTTGAATAGAATTGGAACTAAATATCCAGGAAGAAAACATCAGTGTTTGAATTGCATTAAATGACCTCGTTCACTGAACGTAGTAATATTTGAGTACATACTATCTACCTACATAGACGCAAATTTATTACGGTACAGGCGCATTTGATAAATTCGCAATAAATATGAAGAGTTGTTACAAAAGTCAATGAGAGCTACATGTCCATCCAATTACCGCTATCATCCAAATAAAAGGATAATAACGAAATGTCCATCCAGATAGATCACAATAGACGCGAAATGAATGATGGATTTATGCATGATACACATGTATGTAGAACGTATAGAAATCGAAGAAGAGCGAACATTCATTCATTCATTCGGTCGTTTACAAAACGCTGAGCGCTTTTATTCAAACACTAGATAGACTTGCGCGTACCTACTCTGCGCGAAAATTCATCGAATCATTGTTACAACATTTGTTAGCCTGTCAAAGAGCAATCGGATGCGTGTACGACGACTCAATCAAAAATCAAGGGTTATTACTCGTCGATTTCCAGCCGCCCCCCAAAGGCGCTGTTGGCATTAATCCGACTTTCGGATTACGCATGTACATAACACATAAATAACGAAATTTTGTTTTAATTTCGGGGTGAAATAGTGCTCGACCTCGTTTCCAGTCGGCAGCGAGAAGGAACGAATTGTGAGCTTTGCTCGTCTCTTGGCAAAGATGTTGAAACAAAAAACGTGAATAAGCAATATGAGTGTGTGATTTAGAACTGCAGTGACTTTGTGCAACTGTCACTGGCGGCGTTCTACTACTCT
This sequence comes from Anaulacaspis nigra, assembly GCA_030264675.1. NCBI lineage: Eukaryota > Metazoa > Arthropoda > Insecta > Coleoptera > Staphylinidae > Anaulacaspis > Anaulacaspis nigra. The sequence goes on from JARJDV010002748.1 coordinate 288,382, forward strand.
ATTTATGCAAACAGCCGCGACGAATCGAAGAAGATTTTCGTCCTTTTTATCCATTCGTCTTCTTCTTCTTCACGCGAACGGGGTAAAGTACACAAATCGCACATGCGCATATTTGCATTAGGAAACACATCTAAATCTCGATTTTCCGTCGCTTTGAGTGCAACACACTTTCGTGTGTTCGCGCATCGCTGCCGCCTCCGCCGCCGATTTCGCATTCGAGCGCCGTGCACACTCTAAACATTGAAATTTCCGGCGAACGCTAAGGAAATCTTTGACCTAGAAAATGCACTCTCGCAAAACGCATTGATTTCTTTCATTGTTTGAGAATGCTTTTTCGGTCATTTGCGTTTCAATATTCTTGTGAATGATCGTAATAATATTCAACTCTTCGAATATATTTCGTTTATGTTCCGCATACATTTCTGGAATTTTTATTCGCTTGCTCGAGAAGAGGAAGCTCATATAATCAGTCATTATTTCAGCATGGAAAATGCTGAAAATTTTCTTAAACGCGCGTCACTTTGCGGTTAAGTGAAATTAATTGCAAGAAACGTCCGCGAATTGTTTTCACGTTTTCTCAATTGTTTTCATTGCTCGCTCTCTCCTCTTTGCGGACGCGCGATAAATCATGATTTATTTATATATATTACGGGAAAAGCAATTTGTATGTTGTGCTTGTATTCACTGTTTTTGTTCGCCTTTTCTTCGGATATTGATATTAATGATCTCTCTTTGACATTGAAGTTTCTTAGCTCTGAGAGCAGCGCAAAGAAAACGAAATGAAATTTTTTTTATTGCAATAAATGAGTGAATCAATGAAGAAACACTTTATACGAATGACTTTCAGTTTTTACTAAAATCATAAGCAAAATATAAATGGAAAAATACTTTGAATTATTTGACAGTATTTCCCTTTTTGTGGGAAAATATGTTCAAAAATGTTCCAGCAGTAATTTTTCGCTGACATATTTTGAATTCCAGAACTATTCCAAAAATTCCGCGATAAAATATTGGAGGTCATTCATCCACATGTGTTTTCGCGTGTTGTGTCTGCACAGTGGAAGATAATCGAAAGCAATAAAACTTGGAAAATGTGTACAAATGTAACGAATCAAAAAAGTTTCGACTTCTCCCCCATTCGGCAATTGGAGGTCCACGTCCCGAATGCTTTTAACTACATTTCACTAAACACAGTATGTGTGCTCGTCGTGTATTCTGCCACCCCCACATAAAGAACCGCCAAACTATATTTATACATGGAATACGGAAAACAAGAAAGTCGAAAGAAGAAAAGAGCGCTGCATGTTGTTGGCCATTTCACGCATGTTAGCTGAAAATCCGTCTGGACGTTTGTCCGGATCACTTAGGATTGTCTTAAAGTTCGCCAACAATCTTGACGTCCTGCGTCCTGCTCGCGCACGTACGAAAAGCGAGACAACGCGCGCGAAGTAAGTGAAGAGGAAAGCAAAGTCTTGGCGCGCAGCAGTCGTCGAAACGTTTTGCTTGTGTTCGCCGCCCCCCGTTTATTGTGTTAGCTAAAAAGCCACCCCGCGACGTCAGACGCCGCATGCACGTAATGCAAGCCGTCTCCAATGTTGCTGCACATTGCGATTGCGAAAATAAAAATATTTACGGCCAACATGCACTGAAGGCTTGAAAATGAAAAGCGCACACATTTTTTTCCGCTCGTGATAAATCAAATCACGTGGTAACATTGTCAGAAACGGCAGGGAAAAAATATCTTAGAGTACATCCACAGTCGAACATTAATTCTCATCGTGTTAACAGTAAAATGAAAAGCATGCGGTTGAAAACAGTTGGATAAACAGACGCAGAGGCGGCAAAAGCAATTAATATGAAATAAAACTAAAATTTGGATTAAAACTTTAAGCTTACGCGTAACGTAGCCAACGTACGTGTGTTCGGTATTTCGGGGGCGGCATAAAACGCATACTGAATTGGTGAGCAACGCGCACATGCAATATTTCACCGCGAAAGCAGCAAAGTTGTGAAGCGCACACCTCTCCACACGCGCGCCAGCGAGCGGTTAATGTCTCTCTGTGTTTAATGCAGGCAATCTACAGGATAAACTTTCGCACACTCGCATTTTGCAATTTACAAGTGCAACACCACAACCAACATCAGCAGCAGCAGCAGCAGCAGCAGCAGCAGCAACAGCAACAACAACAACAGCGTGTACAGTTTAAATAATTGCGCGAATGAAACCGCCGGATTAAATTATTTCCCATCGCGAAATTGCGCGCTGCATCAGTGGCTTAACCTCCAAAGGTAGTACTTGCAAGTAAAATAAGGCAAAACACAACATCATCCAAAGGCATCGTTCTAAACTCACAATTTGCACTACGAATGCGTTTTGCCCGTCGTTTACGTGTACCGTGAGTGCGTACCGTCCGCAGATTTGCAATTATCGTTTGTAATTTTCCTATTTAAAGTTTAATTATTGCAACGGATTATGTAACTATTTCAAACAAAGACCAATAAATTAGGTTTGTAATTAAACTACATAAATTACCTATTAATACTTTTAATTACATTTTTCTTTTAGTTTTTTCGTGCGCATTTATTTTAAGAATTTCAGAGTGTTTTTTCAGTAAAGAATTTCGCTACTAATTCAAGTGGAATGAAAAATTTTTCGTTCACTCAGCAGCATTTTAAATGGAAATGCATTAGCTTCCTAAAGTGACTTTAACTATAAATATTTGAATATCTCTTGGCACTCTTCGCGTGCTCGGTTCTAATATAGTTTGAGTAAAAATTTTCAAATAATTTTTAAGCAAGGCGCGCTCGCATAAGCCTCTGGAAATAAATGCACCTTCGTCGAACACGTTCGCCGAACACAATTTCCGGCTTAATGGAATAATTTTTTTCTTCTCTTCGCGAACGAGAGACTCGGAAAAAGCTCGTGCGCGAACGCAACATTTCATCGCGCATCGCGTTCCCTTTTTGCATTTCGGTCCAGAGTTAAGCCCACATAATCAGCGCACATAGTACGATGAAAACCAGAAAATAACACAATGCCAAACGACGAACAGGAAAAAAAAGCGAAAAACAAAGCGATAAACTGTAAAATTCAGCGTGCAACAACGAAAACGCAAACCAGTAATAGTAGTGAATGTTTCTTCATTAAGTTTTCCCTCGTGAAATTCACTTTGCGGATGTAACAAATATAATTTTCCGCATTTCCGGATATTTCACCAATTATCTTAAATAAAATTTCCTCCTCTTTTTGGGCTTCCACCACTCGCTTCCCTCCTTCTTATTATTAGATTGCAGCGCTTTTGATAAAATATGGCAAGTTCCTTCCACGTTATTATTTCTGCATAAGGCGCATAAACGTCATTTGCCAAGCGTATTGCTCTTAGCGCATAAAATACGCCAAGGCATGCGCTGAAGAGAGACGACACGATGCACTCTTTGGTATGCTAAAGAAGGCAAAGTCTCGTCGCGCGAGATAAATAAAGTTTTAATGGTTCGTTTATTCCGGGCCATAATGGAATATGTAGTAGTTCGGGTGGGGTGGTTTGCTTTAAGTATGTGTTTTCATCCGTGCACATGCGTACTCCGTAAGTAGATATATTCGGATCTAACGAACTCTCCTCGGCGAGTGCCAACATTCAAACGATGTGCGAACGCACGTCAACTTTATGTGTGTGTTTGGCGGAAGGGTGGCAAGCAGCAAGCCGGGGCTGCGAAACCTAGTTACCGGAGATTGAATACGGAACCATGATTGGCAGGCGAACTGTCAGCTTTTATCGCGACACGCACGCCACCCGCGTTCAAAAATATTGATTTTGAATCTTTTTTTGCCGCGCCACATACGTATGAATTTATTTCCAAGGGTGAGCAGCAGCACCACCACCACCACATCCAATCCGCACTGGTATTTGTGCAATATTTTAAGGGTGCTCTTTCAATCTTTATCTCACAACTTGCGATGTCACTTCTGAGCTCTCTCTATCAATACATAAAACGACCGCATAAGTACTTTGCTTTGCTTTGAAATATGTAAAAGTTTTGTTTTCTCTGCGAGAGGGTGAAAACGAAAGTGAAAGCCAAATCCCTCAAGCAGAATATTATTTTTAAAATAAATTTGGAAGAAATGTCGAGTTCAAGGAGGATAATATATTGTTATGGTAACCATGCCAACCACAATGGTTTATATGAAAATAAAGTACATGTTAGGGTTGGGAAGGTGCAGTTACCGAATGGGGGGTGGCAGCGATCGGCAGCACATTGCGATAAGCCATTGAATACAAGTGGCGCGGGCATATTGAGTGTACTCTTAGCGTGGTGTGGTGTGGCGTGCAACGACCAGACGGGACTAGACGAGATCTGTCTAGCTATAAGACTTCGACTCGAACAGGGAGCAAGGGACATTGATGGCTTTGATCCTCGACATTTCGAACGCAATATGACGATGTCAGGACCAGATGACGGATAAAGCCTGTACATCCCTCTCGGCTTGTTCGCGCGGGCGCAAACCTACGCACAGCAACCCTTTAATGTCCGTGGCTAATGCAGTTCCTTAACTCGACGTAAATTAATATCCATAAAACGCATAAAAATCTGATCGAAAACGCGTTAAGCTCGGAGCTCGTTAACTTTCGATGGGGACGCTTAAAAATGGCAAATTTCACAGGAAATAAATTCCCAAAATTGGCCATTGATCATTTTTCGTAATAACATTGCGCTCCGTTGTATCGAACGGAAAAGGGGGAAGTACTCACTTCTGATTGCGTTTGCCGAAACTTAAAATGCAATTTCGAGACGTCGACCGTGGTGGTGGCGGCGGCGGCGGCGCTTTCACCCCTCTCAATAATAAATCGTGAATGCAACTGCTTGGTCTGACGTCACCCTTGCTTGCTGATTACACGCTCTGTTTGAGCTGTGCATTCGTAAAGTCAGCGTCTCGCACTTTATTAAGTGACACCTTGTATTGGCCTTGTTTCGTCCCGAACGACTCAAGGGATGAATGACGAACGACGCTGCCGTTTGTTCTAACAATTAAAAATATCGCCAACCAACGTGCTGATTCGACTTCATTTATATTTCACGCGTGCCCGAACGGCATGCAAATCACGGCATGGACGTTTTATTACTCGGGGGACTTAATTAAATCAACCGAAATTACCCTCGTAAATCATATAGCAAATAAAAACTTCCTGCTGGTTCGTCCTATAATGAATGAAAATTTCAAGTCTTGCCGCATCCACCCATGCAATTAGCATTTATTTTAAGGGTTGTGCATTCCAATGTTCAATTATGTTTGATGTAAGTATCGTGCAAGGGTTGCGCAATTATTTTAGATCAATTAAAAGAATAGATTGCTGACTTAACCAAGTCCTGAATTTCTGCGTTCAATCGAATTGATTACTATCGGAAACAGGGACAAACTTGTGCCAAACCGGAAATGGGTCAAATATTAGCAAACTCATGACTTTTGTCGTTCGTTAGACTCGAAAGTTGGGTTCGTTATATTAATTCAATGCGTTGTAAATTTGTGTGCACTTGCAAATTCTGCGTTGGGGCTTCTTGAACGACGGGGGCGGCAGCAGTGAGGCAAATATGCATGTGCATTTGGTTCAATCGAAACGGAGATCAGCAAATACAGGAGACAAACTTCCTCCTTTCCCGTGTGCTGGAACCGCACCGCATTCGAATTCATGCGCCACGTCCATGTTAGTTGTCTAATTAAACATGGGTGGGACGCGTAACTCCCTCTTCGCAAGACGCCATGGGTGTCTTCCTACCTTCGTTCAGCGTACTGCACTCCAGAGAGCATGTCACAAGTAATTAACTCGAATTGTAATTCCACTTTGCCAGGCAGCGCAAAGCGCGCGCACACAACTACCGTCAGGATTATTCCCTCCTGCCCGGATGCGGATAACGTAGAAAAATTGAAAAACTACACTCATAAATTACAAACAACTAAATGAGTTGAGGTCATACGAAAAAATGATGATAAAGCGACGTGAAACTTTCCCTAATTAATTAGTATGTTTACTACTGTTTGCTTCACATCTGAATTATTATTCAGAAAGTTACACTTCCTATCGGTAAACACGATAAATTGTTGATATTTTGCTATCCCCAAATATTACACCCGTAAAATAGAAGAAATGAATATCAGAAATCAGCAGTAGCATATTTTTTTGAGTAACATTTGCTTTGAATTTAGGGTGGCTGTACTGAAGCATTGCACACAAAACATAACCAAACATTTTAAGCAAGGGAACAACCGAATTTATTCGAATGTCTGGCAAGCGCCCTTCGTGCAGTGCGTTATTGAATTTATTGCGCCATGTGTGTCCGTTATTTATTGAATCGTTGCCTGTTGTCTGACGTTCTTCCCCGAAGAGCGCAACAACAACAACAACAGCAGGCGATTACATACTTGTCGATGCGAACCACTGCACCAATTCGCTGTCACATCGTCTGGGTGTCGCAGACAAGTATGATCGTCTTTTTCCATCAGACGTTTTGCGTTAAATAAACACATTACCAAATTGAATTCATCAAAATACGACCTCCAAAGCGAAAACTCCTTTGTTTTCGCAAAGCCGCTTAATTAATTTTTTAACGAGTCGCTCATAATTTAAAATATAAAAGGAAATTTAATAAATGTAATAAAGCAGCGAGGCGCACAGAATTGAATTGAAATTAATGAAGAAGATTAAGAGCGCGCCAAGTTGTACAATTCGCTGAGTGGGCTTTTTGCACAAAACCGCTGGCGATCGTGATGCGGCTCATTATGTTATATTTCATCATTTCGCGTTCGCGTGCGAAATGCTGCGAATAACTGATTGGTTTCTATTTAAAACACAGAAGCAGTCGCATTTCAGCACTCCGAGGCAAAGCGGGGCGCGCGCACGCCTCGTTGACATAATAATAACGCGAGGTAAATACACGTATTATATCAGCATCAAGATCGCGATCGGACGCGCACACTCGTTACACACGTTCAACGTACCTAAATGAATATTAATGAAATAATCGCGTGTGCGTTTGCGGTATGAACTTCAACTCTAATTTCACTTTGTCCATATCGTGCTCGTAAAGTATACGGATGGATAACAAGTTAAGGGTAAAATCGCATGAGTGACGTTTGCCTTGATTAACTTAAACGATAAGAACTTAACGTCCAAGATCATTTATATACTTGCAAACTAATTTTGCTCACTTATTATTTAGTTTTCTACTTTGTCAACCAACCATGCTACGAAAACAATTAGAATCGACTTTATCCTTGCCAAGAACTCTAGTGCAGTTTATTTATTGCTGTGCACGGTTTTAAACAATCCCCTGACTTTTACGAGCCGAGCTTATTATTTTATCAAATATTCTAATGCCTCATAAATTCGCATAATAGGTAGATGGATGATAAACTTGTTATAGAGTCGAATCTAACGTATACTTAAATGAAAGCACAGCTTGTTTTATAAATTGTCTAATCAGCGTTATCATAATCGCTAAATCTAATCTCTTATCGCTCGTTACCCCTGTTGTTTTCGTATTTCGGTCGAAGCATCCCCCTTTGCCATCAAATACGCACTACGCCTAAGTACTATAAACGTTTATCAGCACTTCCCGCTTTCCGGTCTTTGAAGAGTGCAGCTTTTGAGTAAGAACTACATTGACGTTAAATAATATCGTTTTCTTGTTTGTCAAGATTTAATCTCTTGTCGTTGGAAAATCAATTTCATTAAGCCAGTAGATACTATTTGGTAATTAATTTTTTTATGGTATTATTCTATGAAAAATTCCGTATACGTAAATTTAATTAAATCTTCCTCACAAAAATTTAATTACAGCTCTCGCGCCGTTAAGTTTATTTTTACATTAAATATTTTAATATAATTTTCATAATTAAAAATAATTCGCGTATTTCATTTTCCAGCATATGCTTCTTATTCAATTCTGACACATGTATGTTGAGTATTTTTTTATCCCTGGGCATGTTGTACAAATATTGAACACTGCGAATGCATAGAAAGTGACACGAGCCAGGACCGCGTTTAACAAGCCGTATTGTTCGTACGTGTGTATTCAATAAGTTCGAATAAAATGAGACATCTGATATGTTTGCATGTGCCACTGTCGCCCGGTGGTCGGGTGTGTGCGAATCGCGCAATTACTATAAATGTGGCAACTCTGGGGTTGCGGGCTTGTAAACGTATCCGCAAGAACGGATGCTGTAATTTTCTATTTCAACAATAAAACGTGTGCCTCTTTTTCCTCTTGTTTCATTTATTTTGCGCGCTATTATTACGTGAGTACGACGTACATATATAGCATATAGAAACGCATTATTACAAGCAATGTGCATCATGCACGTGCTCGATCATATCAATTGGTGATAGATGCATTCAAGGGGTGATTCACTATGATTTACTCTCTCGCATTGCGATTGCCCACCTAGAGAGACAGATGTGTACAAATCAATCTGCTACTTCCTATCTCCCTCTCTCATACACTCCCAATAAGAGAACTCCATCTCCCTCTTAGAAATTATGTGTTAAATAAATAACAAAACGACGAATACGCAGTGTAATATCCGCTAATAATATGGTTCTCCTGGACATGATCCATCTAAATCCAATATGCCAACAAAAATCTCCACAAATCCATGCCTTTTATAAAGTACTAATTGATGGATCACGCGTTTATTTGTTGTTCAAAGAGACGCAAAAAAATTCGCGCAGAAATTCTAGCTTCAATTCACTGTAAATCTGAGTAACATTTCAAAATCCCATATTGGGAAATACTGCGCTAAATTGTTAAAAGCTAGCCGGGAACAAAGAAAATATAGAGAAAATCAACAAAATACGAATGGATTGTAAACATGGAATGAATATGTCCTATACAATACGAGCCTACACATTACGTTATTAGTCTTTTGTATGGTTGGCGATCGCAAATCCTTTAATTATATTTGTTTAGCCACATTCGCAATTCGCGTAAATGCAAATCGAGGCGGAAATGTTTAACACGTCGCGTCCACAATTTGTATGCCCTATTGCGAAACGCCATAACCATATTAATTGTTATTGTTGCGAGGCACACTGCTGCTAGGTAAACAGGGAATTTATACGCCCGATGCCGGAAACGCGCGGGCGTATATCCGGCGCGACTTTGAAAATTCCGATCACGTACAAACTTTCAATAAACTCTCGATTGCGGCGTTGCGTTGCCGCTATTTGATTAGTTTCCATTGGCGAAGAGCGGCCCTTCAAAGTTATTACAAGACGCGAGAGGGTGAACGCGTTCATATTCCGCGACGGTGTGTATCGCACTACGCAAGGGAAACTTGCGGCAAACTTTAAACTTAAGGGTGCGCACATCGTAATTTTAATGATTCGATAAACTTGGCGCGCGTATGTTTTGCTTATTTTTCGCCCGTCTGAATTATGTTTGTTTTCTTTGTGCGTCGCCGCGCGCTCGATAAGAAGGCGAACGAAAGAATTCAATTCGAAACCTCCATGCCCAAGATGGGAAATCGAGTGAAAAGCGCGGTGAAATATGAAACCGTTTTGAATACGCTTCGGCGAAAAACGAGCTTGCCGCCTTCGCGCTATATTAAAACTCCATTCGCGTGCAAATCCTTCCTTGTCCGCGCGCAGGAGAGACGAGTCCTTGAAATCCTTGAATCTAATTATATTTAATCCGGACGCAATGTAACTTTATTAAATTCCACTGCGGCACCCACTCTAATATTTTATTATTAATAATGCGGATTTTAATTGCGCGCCGAGTTTGCTTGACTTTCTCATTTGCCTTCAATCATTAAAGAATTCAACTTTTAAAATAATTACTTACTACGATGTCCTGTGGAATAACCACCGGGTATGGAATTCTAAATATAAAGTGTTCGTATGTCTAACCCTGTATTAAGAGAGAGGGTGCAAAACGCCTTATGTTTTGTGTCGCGTTCGTGCGTTGGGCGCATAACAATAAACAGTGCGCCAAGAGCGAGCTCAACACGTCGTTATCGGGGTTAAACTTAAGAATAAACTACTCGTAAATACACATAAATGCATTATGCAGTTGCAATCTAACTGCACGCGCGGAAAAGGGCGCGGGACGCGTGTCACCCTGAATAGCGGAAGAGGAGGGTAGAACGCGTGCGTGCATTCAAAAAATAAAACGTGTCTGTCAATTTTTCCAAGTGACGCATAATGATAACTTAACAGAAAAGACAGATGTGTCACAGTGTTACCATCAGGAATCCGCACTTTTTCCTGAATGTGCTTTCGGGTTACGTATTCCATGATATGATGCCAATAAAATATGGATAATGCTCGACACTCTCAACGCGAAGAGACCATAGACACAATCGAAACTAACGATAAGCTCACAGGGAGCGAGCGAGAGTTTGTTCGAACAAATAGAAACTGGGACGTTTCGTACAAGAAACGCGGTCGTTTGCAGGGCTTTTTCACGACGACTGTGCAGGTTCTCGCGTGCCTTTATAAAGCTTTGCTCCTTTTTACACCGTATGGCCCTTGCCTTTCGGCCGGCCTGGCTGTAATACAAACGAGAGAGGCGCCTGGAGCAAATCACCTCAGTGATATCAGCACAACCCCGGGATGGACGTAAATGCGATTCCTTCGACGCGCTAACTTGAACGCATTTTCGCCGCTTGTTACCCATATAGCGCGTGTGTATAGCTTTGTGTTTTGTGCGCGCCTCAAATATTCAGCAGGCTATTCTCCGCTGAATATGTCGTGCGAAATATCTTCTTCTTTTGTCAGATGCGTCATTGATGAAAATGTATTCAAGAAACTGCTCGTTTCTGTGTCTTTGAACTCTTCATCTGCATGCACCTTCTTAACGTGACTAATCGAATACAAATATTAATAAACCCGAGGCGCAACACATTACGAACGCCATTGTACTTTATACGATTATGTTCTAATAAAATATAATTTGCTCGACTAGTGCGTGCGGTATGTGTTTGTCGAATTTGCGCATTGTCATCGGGGGCTTTATATGACGATACAATACATTACAATGCGCAGTGGAACGGTTTATTTGCGGATTTCGTTGCTAATCTCCAACAGTTCCTAGTTTCATTCGTGAACCAATTTAGCCAACGCGTTTAACCGCCCTCGAAATCATCCAGCTGTACTTACAATTATTAATTTAATTAATTCCGGAGCGTGTTGCGAATGCGTCAGCAATTAAATCGGCGATAACGATTTGGCATTCAACCAAACGTTTAACGATGACTTACCTAGAACAAAATTCATAAATTACTATCTTAAAATACAACAAACACCGCACAATTCGCAGTTATAAATAATTCGCTGACCAATCATTAAGAGCATTCAACTTTGTACGAATCGCGCGCGCACAACGCGGATTAAATATAAAATATCTAAATGGTGTTATTAAAATGCGTATTTTATGCTGGCGTTAAAGTAACAGCAAAGTGTCTCGTGCGTCGTGCTGAGCTGCAAATGTCCTATAGCGAGTGTAATTAAGAAGCCAATTAACGATTAACGCTCCAACTTTTCTCCAAGTGATACACTTGCACTTACTGCTCGCTCGCGCGACTCGTGCATATTTATAAAGCGTATTAAACGCGTTAGTTATAAATTTATACACACGCAGCGAGCATAAGTGTGTAGTACTTCTTGCGCGCTTATTGCGGGGTTAACAACACCTGCCTTTCACTAATAACAAGCCGACAACGCGAGTCGGCTGCTCGCTAGCCTCACTCGAACCCTATCATTAATATAAAATTGTATTTTTTAATAACTATATTAAAGCTGCGCACGCTGCTTTTTTCCATCATCTTCTCCTTCGTCGTCTTCGTCCTTCCTCCTTCTAGTCGTGCGCAAAAGCAAAAAGAATGCGCTCATCAAAGTGTGTTGAAGAACTAGACGCATCCATGGGTTCAATATAATTGAGTCGTTGCGGCGTTATAGGAATGCGCGGAAGAAGTTGCGATGATGAAGGCGTACCGCGCAACGACCCTCGAGGGTACGTTTTACAAGACCTTGTTAGTACAGCTGCTTTAATGGCTTCATAAGGCCAAAGAGAATAAGTGCGAGTACTAAAAAACAACAACGAGTACAACAACAACAACCACGCCAGGACGACCACGGCGACGACGGCGGCGAAGACGCCTCTCTAATGCAATGAAGAAAAACGCGGCGAGCGTACAGAAAAAGCAAACGACAACGACGATGCTCGCGTCATAATAGCATGGCTGAAATTACACGGACGCGATGCCGACGATTTGTTTTGTCTTTGCCGCGCTAAACCAACAGCCAAAGAGCTAACAATCCATGTCGTCTTGCAATTACCCGACGCGCTTCTTCGTATTCTTCTTCTTCTTGTTCTTTGAGGTAAGGTGCTGCATGATCCCACCTTTCACACACGCTGGCGATGGATGTCAACCTACAAGACGATAAAATTACCAAGTTTTTTACGTCGTGCGGTAATATCCGTTACCGACCGAATTATATATTCTTTCAACATGACAATTACGCCTAATACGTCTTCATCACACACCTGGAACCACGACTAATAACTGCACTCTGTGTGCACGGACAAACTTAATTATATTTCTCCAACTTTCAAGTGTTAATTACCCTGAAACGCAAAACGAGTTTAAGGCGAGAGAGTGAGTGAGATTGAAATAAGAACGAAACAAATATTTACCACATTTGCAAAGAAATTGCACGAGAGGGAGAATAGGAACAAGAAAGTTGCATCTTCATCGCGAAATCCGCAGAAATGTATAACAACAACAACACCTGACTCGCTTCTTGCAAACTCGCCGAAACTCTGGAGATGAACAAATGAGCTTCTCTGTGTGGAAAATTACAATTTGGAAGTGCAACGCTGAAACTGAACACACAACTGTTTAACTCCATAACAATGAAGAAAAGTAGGAAACCATAGAGCAACAAAAGCAAAACGTGCGCATCTCAGCATTGTCTGAGGCGTATGGAAAAAGCGAGTTGAAAAAGTATTGCTGTCCAAACTCGGCAGACAATTTCACTGCTGCATGTATGTGCTGCACTCGCCAACTTGAGTCAAATACGAAGCTCATAGTTGCAACTTACTTTTCGTGAGACGTACGATAAAAATAAATAAAACATAAAATGCAATAGCAATCGTTGCGCTTCTCCTTCTCTCCACCTCGTTTTTGAAACTCGCAGCGACGAAAATTGTCTCGTATTTTTGTGCTCCTATAAACATACATATTCAAGACTAAATCCGAACCGTGCTTGAGCATAACGTACCTTATCGCGTCGAAACTGCTGGAACGAACAATCGATGAATGCCTAGTGATGCTTGAGAAAACAGCCAGTCAGCTGTTCCTTGAATCCTTCATGATCAAAGGTATATGGATAGGTACAGCGACCAAATAAACAGTGTTTAGATACATGCCTGTATGAAACAGAAGCTTGAGGCTAGATCAAAGAAACGCATTAATGAATTCCAGCAATTGTCATTGACAACAATTGTTTTCTATGTGATAAAAGTATAAATCAATATTTAGCCAATGGCTGCCGACTTTAATTATCAGTCAATAGCGTGCACACACAACTGTTAGTTCCTTGAAGCCTATTAACTATTATAGGTGTTATCTGGAATGCTGGCATTGTCAACACTATGAATTCCAATTAGACGTACAGTCAGTTACTCGATGAATCAATAAATCTTACCCGGTAACCATTGTATTGCTGCCGTCTGCAATTAATTCGTCATATTCCTGGCTGTGATAAAAATAGACAATGCTGGATATGCATGGAACACAACCTATTGTTACAACAACAAGTCGAATACAACAAAAACACTTTACGAATGCGATGTATATCATAAGCGAGGGCAAACAAGTCGAATGCATTTGTTGTGTTTGCTTCTAGATTAAACACAATTTTGCTTTTAATGTCTACCATGCTTTGGAGAACATAGATATGCTCTACGTACGGTCACGAGGAAAAAGCGTATTGTCGTCTACGTTAAATGCTCTTAATTAATAGCACAGCAATTACCACGGCGATTGTTAGTTTGCGTCGCAATTATATAAATACACTGCAAAATAGTCATACCTTGTGGGGTAAATGAGGTTAAGTGGATCCAACGTTGCAGTTGTAGTTATGGAATCCACGTCTGTGCACTAATTCACTACTGTCACTACGTCTTCACTGACTTTAATGAGCTAAATAGTTTTCTTATCACTATCGCTGTTCACTACGATGATAACAGTTGGAAAATGCAGGAAAATCGTGTTGACGCGTGGACTGTTGGCGCGCGATTGCGTGCCGGTAGTAGACAGGTTGGTCACAGGTTCAAGCAGGATTCGCTCGCTCGCTAGTGTCGCGCAAGCTGCATATATTACGATTTTTCCCCATTAATTCAAATTAATCAATCAATCTATCAATCAATCATAATATTTCTATTCGCAATTAACAAATTAAATAATCACATAATAAATCAGCAAACGTGGAAGAGAGAATAAAATTCAGTAGGTAGAATAGATGAATAAATTTAAATAATTTCAAGATTATATTTTTTAGTAAACAATACACATTTTGATTGAATCATCTTCATTATATGAATAGCATGCATTGAATACCGAATGAGATGCAATGTAAACATACACCTCATCATGAATTTCACCTGTTTCGTTTTCTTCCTCGTCATCTTCGCTGGCGGAAAAAGTTTGCGAGTTTTTCGCGCTCCTGATTGAATTTTCCTTTGTTGCGTCGTGATAGATAGCAGTACACAATGTCACATGTTTTGTTGTTACGGAAAACACGCACACGTAAGGCGGAAATTGAATTGGAGATTGATCTGCAAGCAATTCGATTGATTATCGAAAAAATACTTTAAATAAATATTTTTTCATTCAATTTACTCTTCATTGCTCACTTTTTATCGTCTCATTTGGAGTGCATTTCCTGGAAATCTATCCATCATTCAATGCCACATGCTCGGAGGAAAGAAAATGCTCTAGGAAAAACAGAATGGAGGGCGTTAAACGATGAAAAACTCCTCTCCTGACGAGGAAAAAGAGGAAAACATAGGAAACAAATTGGAAAGTTACTGTGGGTTAAAGAAAGGGTTGTTTGTCGATTGTGATTTGTTGCTCCTCCAGAAAAACAAAAGAAAATTAAGAAAAATCTTTATGCTTAAACCGTATTTGCAAAACTATGGAGAGGAAATCTTTAATTAGTTAGCACAAAGACCGGAAGGAAATGCAGGTGTCAAAGGAATGATTCAAGTTCTTTAAGAATTCCTAACACAATTCTTTGTCTTCCGGTTATGAAAGCAATAAAATATTTGCATTGTACTTACTTGCTTCAAATTTATAAAAGAAATAAAAAATTATAAGCTTTGATTAATTATGGGAAAGCGTTTCATTGCTTGAATGACGGAAATCAGTTGGAAAGCTAATTAATTACAAAAACGATTTTTCTAATAATTAATTATGTTTGTTATTAATTATCCTGCATTCTACGTCTTAATCTAGCAAACTGAAATTTGCTTGCATTTTTAGATTAAGTGCTTCATTACAAAGTCATTAATTATTCAACTCAAAAAAATGAACGATAAATGAATAAAATTTACATTTCTTTATCAACGATTTTTTAATCAAACATTCGATTAATTAGTAAAATAGTGTATGGGAATTTCAATGAGTCAAGTCATGTGTCATGTAAACAAAACACGTATGTATTTTAATACAGTGTGTAATCAGTCGATTTGCAGGTACAAAACACGCTCATTTATTGATTACACCTCGATGCCCAATGCGAATAACGAACAGCACGTTTATAATTAGTAGTCTACTACACAGAGAGAGATATATGCATAATAGATACGTATACAAAGTGTTTAAATGTTGAACTAAAGACAAGTAAAATCTGATATTTCAATGGATCATTTGGGACACTGTGTATTAAATTGACTATGCACAAGGGAACAAGCAGTAGCAATCGGTGAATAGAGCAGACACGTAGAAAATGGGTTATTGTTGTTAACGAGTGATGCGATCGCTAAGGGGGGCGGCCGTTACCGGTGGCGGCTGCTGCAGTTGCAACCCAATAGGCAGCTGATCTAATTATGGGATATGTGATCTATGCATGCGTATTTGCAGCCCTTGAGCTTCGATTACAACTGGTGATAAGCACACCACCACCACTGAACTGATACTGATGATGAATGTCCAATGCAGAAATGTGCATCCTGTAAAATAATATTACACATAATTTATTGTTAACAAATAGCGAGTGCAGGCGCACAGCAAGAGAATTTATTTATTATTTTTTATTTTCATTTTGGATTAGGGCACGTAATAAGCGTACTTGCGGTTTTTGCCGGACAAGATAATGACTTTATCATGTTCCTTTCAGTCTCATTATTTTTCTTCTTCGTGTGGTTCTTCTTCTTTGAGTGCTTGCGGTTTTTGTCGTCTTGTTTTTGTTGCGTTTCGCGTGGAACAAAAGTGAACACAACACACCAAACCAAATGAAAGATGCATGTATGCAGTTTGTGCTTGTGCTTTCAGTGTTGTCACGACTGAATGCACGTCATTTTGCAAATTACACACGTTTGCGCAAAACACAAAAACGAATAACAAAACGTCGAACCACTACAAGTGTAAGTAAGATGAACTTGAAGAGAGCTGAGATGATGAAGTAATTTAAAATTGCATTTTATTTTCATCATTTTTTAAATTTTATTCCACGAAATTCGGAAGATATGCGAATAAATGAAATTTGACATTTTTAGTATTTAATTAAAATTTAATTTAATTACCAATACACATGATTAACTTTCAAACATGTAGCATCCCATATTCATAACAATCCGTTGAATTAATTAGTAATCATACGATGAATTATTGGATTAATTAGTCAAGTATAATAAACAATAAATGCCATCCTGTCAGAAAAATTAGGCACGCAAATAATTTATTCAAATTTCATTTCATTACAGATTGCATTCGCGAGTTGTTTCGGTACGTATCATGCGCGTGGTGCAATTATTTATTAATGTAGTGCATTTGTGGAATATTAATTATTAATTCAGGCTCTAACGGTAATTATTTTCGAATGGAAATAACAAACGCAAAGCTCGTAATTGCGGAACAAAACATAATACAACATTATGCAATTTAACTCGTGTTATAACACAACAAAAATATTGATTTTCAACGCTACGATTGCTGCAGCTACTGCTGCTTTTGAATTAATGAATGTCCAATGAAAATTATTTAACGATGCATAAATATTATTTAGGTTAGTTGGATGATGATTAAAAAGCATAATTTAACCAATTTCACTCATGTTATAATTTGGTATTCTGATTTGACTGCGTTTATTTCAAAACATATTTTTATTTTCGTTTTGTGGTTAACTCGACAGTCAATTTATTATTTTTATCATAAGTTTGATTTATGATTTAGTTGAAACTGATCAAAATGTGGAAATCGTTTTAGTATTTTATGGAAAAGTTATTTTCTATAGTTTCAGTTTATTATTTAAAGTGGAATAATTGGTAACGCATTTTTCGTTGAATCAACTGTTGCCTACGCATTTTTAAATTAATTCATAATAATTTACTAATATTAGAGATTACGCGAATTATTACTCTTCATGTAAGATTCATAAAATTGCCAATTGCTCTTATATAACGAGTTGAGGAATTACCAAGAATAACTCACTAAAAATCTAAATTCAGGTAAATTGAGAATTTACTTGAATTTAGAAGCTAACAACATTATTGTTGCTACATTCCAATACTTTATGGGACTAAAAGAAATAATGCAAGTCAGAAAAGAAAGTCTAATTTTGACCTCTAACAATGATTTTTGGAAAAAGTATATTTTGTATCATAATTTTATTATTTATTTATTTATTTACAAAATTTGTCCATATATAAGAATACAATAATAAAAAAACTAGTAATATTATGTAAGGACCAATGGTCTTTCAGCCATCATAATTTTAATGTACAGGTAAATATAAAAAATGTATAAATGTATAGGTAAATATAAAATTCGTGCAATTTGAACCCAATTTTTAAGATATAAAGTTTTATAATTAGAAAAATACGGTAATCGTCATAAGTCATTAAATTTCTAAATCGCTGTATCTCCCGCACTGTAAGATGCACCCCCCATTTTGACGATGATTTATAGATAAATGCATTATCTTAGCGCCATAAGTCGCTCGCGAAATAGGGTAATTTTCGATGAAAACGAAGTAAATTCATTGACTATTAGAGACAGCAATGATTGAAACAACAATAAAAGAAGGAATGTAAGAAATCAGAATGAAGAACATTATTTACGTTCCATTAAATCTTCAAGTACTTCTTTTCGCAACAGCTATTAAATAAAAGCCGAACGCATTCGCTGCTCATGAATGAATTCCACTTTGCGATGATCGCACATCCGACACGCGTGCATTCGAAAACAAATAATTGCGAAATAGCGAAATAATCATTGCACGCTTTCGCCGCCCCTTGAGCGATATCGAAATTTTTCAACTGAAAGATTGTAAAAATTTTACGAGCGCGTTCGCAAACTTTGCCCTCCTGCCGTCCCTTCCGTGCAATTTATTTAATACTGCAACGGCGCATTGAGTTTTGGGGCGTAATTTAAATCCAACTACAGGGTGCCTTTATACCAAATGTACAAATAAACAATCCCACACGCATTACTAAACCATTCCCTTGCTTTGTTCCAATTTTAGGCGTAATATTAATGAGTTGTAAGGTGATTACAAACACTTTGTATATTTCGCTATATAGCATGCAGCGAAAAAACACACAAAAAACGAAATGATTCAGCGGCACATGTACGCAAATTCCCCTAAAAGTTGAAATTGCTTTTATTTCAACGCAACGAAATTTGATTTCAATCTTTTGCACGCTCCAAATTTTTTCCGTGTTTCGGTTTCATTTATTTTATGAGCAGGAAATCCATTGCCACCAGTTCATGTAATTTTCACATCGCATACGTTTGTTGAGTTGTTTTATATTGCTTGCAAAAAGTTTCAAATTAAAATAAATTGCGCGTGAGAATACTTAATCAACACTCAAGTGCGAATAACTTTTAAACTATTTGTTATAATTAAAAGATTTAAATTGCATAATAAACTTTAATAAACTATAAATCCATTTTCAACTCTAATATATATTTATAAATAATTATTCTAAGCATAAACTATTTTATCAAGTCCAAAGTTAGACTTGAACATGTTTCATGTATAAATTTAATATATTTTTGCAATTGAGTTATCGAAACAACTTGTTCTCATCATTGCATACGAAGGTGGCTAGCACCAAACATGGCAAAACGAATGCAAGGAAACATTTCGTGCACGTGCTGCTTTCCCTCTGAATATCCGCAGTTCGCTATCATCGTGAGAAAGGCGCACTTGCAAAAATGCGATACTGAAAATCCCTAGGAAATTCACTGCTGTGCGACACGAAAAAAGCATATTTTTGAATATAAAACGCGTTATTTACGTGCCGCATATATACACAACAATGCGAGTATTTCGTACACGCGTAATTGTTATGAATTGCCACGAAGAAAACATTAAATTTATTTCGCCCACCAACAATAACAATAATATCTAAGGTCTGTTTGTCGCTGTTGCTCGTAAATCAGCTTCATTGGCGCTTTGTCAAGGGAAGGAAATTGCCATTAACTATTAACTCAGTCGCGAACGGGGGGTTGCTAATAGTACACTTGGTGTACTTAGAAGAAGGCTGGGGCGGAAGTGCAAAGGGCGGTGAAGGTATTTTGATGTCATTTGCTGGATAGTGGTCCACTACAATTTATATCCGCATGTTGAGGGCTGCGACATGTCCGCAGTGAGGAAATCCACAATACACAAAATTATGTTATTGTTCGCTGCCAGAAATAATAGAATAACAATGCTTAATGCGCGAATGCGCACGAAATGGCCAAATGTGAAAATTACCCCTATTACAGTGTCACACATTCATACCGCACTTGGGGGGGTTGAATGATCTATTTTGCATTCACCACGAATAATTTTTATTCCTCCTGCAGGGGTGCTGCGACATTAAAACTTGTTTGTTTAAAAGAAAGAAAAGGTTTTATCATTTTATTATCAAATATTATTTTATCAGTGTTATTGTCGTTGTATTATTCATTTTTTATGTTTAAAGATGTCGTGCATCTTATGCATTAAAGTGCATACAGCGAACAGGGTTGCATTGCTTTCGCATTGCGCATATTGCCGTAATTTATGATAAGGTGACATTCCGAAACCAATAAAAAGGCTTTAGTGGCGTAATGCCGGCGGCGGCGACGGCGGCAACGGCGCACGAGCGGCGTGACGCAGCCATTTATTACATCTGGCTCAAAACCACTGCCGTCCGCGATAGTATTTATGAGTTCTGACACACACGCGCATGCGCGCGCTTCTTCTGTTACTGCCGCCGCCGCCGCCACTGCCACCCTTCAAGGGTGTATGTGCACTACGTGTCGCAAGACGGCGGCGATACGAACGGCAGTTAAAACTGCAATAATAAGCGCGTTTTACGATTACAAAGTGTTGCGTCGTTGTCGTGAAACGATAAGCCGGTTTAATCGCCGCCGCCTCCGGTTGTGCATCGCGATGCATTGATAACAGATTTCCACTTTAACTGTCTTCGGCAAATAGAGGAAGGGAAGTAAAAATAATTGATATTTAACGCGAGGACGATTTGGAAAAATTAAAATGCGAACGTTAAAGTCGTTCGAAGAAAGGCTGTTTAAATTTTTTATATCCCCAATAAAGTGCGCGCGCCCGAAATTGCAAATGCTTTTAATGGCAGATTCAAAGTCGGGAATGGCAGGAATATTCGGGAGCGCGCATGCTGCACTTGGAAAAATGATTGATATTGACTTTTCGAGTGCGCGCACGCTCGTTTCAATTTTCACGATAATGCTTTTCTGGAAAATGACTTGAATTTCACTTCTGAATGACATATATCTTCGATTTTGTTTCGTAATTCCGCTGCTTTTATTTGTCATAATCGTTTTGTTGTAATTTTTGCCGTATGCTCTATAGGAAACCGGTGTTTGGGGGTTATTTTCGGCGGCTGATAGCAGGAAAAAACAGAGCCAAGAGGGACACATGAGAAATGAGCAGGAATTGCGCTTCCTTTCCGGGGTTCGCCCGAACATCAGGGATGTGCGTTGGACCACAACTTCCGGCATGTTCGCAATTTTTGTCCCTCATACTTCGCTGGCTCGCCCGCCCCCCAATAGATACACGTCAGACAATGGTCGCACGCCGGGCCGGATTAGGTAAAAGTTTTATGAAATATGGAAATGCACTTTCCATTGCGGCAATCGGTCGTTCGGCCGCCCCCGCATTCAAAACTGCCACCCACCGAACAAGCGGCCATCAGTGGCTGAACGGCCCCTTGGGACGCACAATGCTCGGCAATTTCATCTGCATAAATAAATAAATGCGCTAACCATATAAAGCCCACTTTTCCGCTCAATAAAACTTTATACAAACTGCTCATGTTTTCCGGTTACGTTTTCTTTCGTTATTTACTAGTTTAGCGTTAGTATACGATGAAAAAATATCACGTTCAATCGACATCTCGGCTATGAAACAAATAGAAAGAGAATATTAAACCAACACGAATGCTTTTTACCGCAACATCTCTGTGATTGATGCACAAACGATATCGAATAACGTGGAAAACAAAGGAAAACACCGAAACCACAGAAGAGAACTTTGATGAAAGTGAAGTTCTCCAGTAGTCAGCCGCCGCCCCCCTTGCGCTTGGATGATTACACATGCAGACGTGTGTTCTCTTCAAACAAATATTGGCGACGCTGACCGCCGACCACAACGTGAGGGCGGCTTGCGTGCGTCCGACGTGTGTGCACGTTGTGGATGCAAACAAATAACGAAATGAACACTCACTCGGTCACTTTGATAGCCGCCTCCGAGCTGAAAATGTTTTTCATTAACGTTTAAACTGCGCCCAACTTGTTACAACATCTTTGCAAAGTCGGGTTATGCAATAGATTAATTCAAATACGAAGTAACCCGGATGACAGATGTTAATCTTGAATGACATTTCGGGAAAGTAGGTAAATCCCCGAGTGACCTTTGAGGACAAGTCATCCATCCCGTTCTGAGAATATATAACACGAGTTTCCCTTTTACTTCTTCCTATTCGACCTTTTTTCCTTCTTCTTCTCTCCTCATTTTTCGCATTCAATACCCATTCAATCTACAGTAATCTCCGAATATTCCTAAGAATACATAACGCTGGAATTTAAACTTCGAACGTGGTTTTACTGTATATTTGCATAACCAATATATTTTCTTGTATATTCTAATCTATAAATGATTTATGACCATTTTCCATCTCCAAAACTCTTTGGGGTTTTCTTATTTTTTGAATGCTTCTGGGCGATCACAAGTTAAATGTAAATTTATGAATGTCCTAAAAATAGCAAAAATTCCCTCGAACTTAAAACGTACAACAAACGGAACAAATTACTAATTCTTAGGTAAATCTCCCGAGTGACTGTTTGTACGTGTTTAAGGCGTGATTGATCGATAAGTGACTTCTTACATGTCACGTTAAATCTGGTAAATCTTGTTAAATATTTCACAATAAGCAAACTAAGTGAGTGATTGATAGAATTTAAAGATTTCGGCGTGTTTTACATAGCGCAAGAGCTGAGAATAGTGTCAACTTTCGAATTTCGTTGGATTTCTTTATCAAGAGTTAAATATTTTCGAATCGGCAGACATCGTGTATCAATATTTATTGCATAGTTCTTCAGCGCTGCTATCTGAAAGGAAATAATGATAGCGCGCGCCAAGTGATACCGAGAAGAAGAAGAAAATGTTCGGAAGCGCAGCAAACAAACGCGTTTTAACTGCCGACGCGGACGCATTCTTGTCGTTTATCGCTTGTAAACATTTTTCAAAGCCGCCTCGCAGTTCGCTCGAAAATGCGTTTGTGCCGCCTTTAAACTACGCGCTCGCAATGTTAAATGCGTGTTATCTCGGTTTATTTAAGGAAACAATATTTTCACCACTTTTCTCTATCACCTTATTTATCGACATACTTTAGATACGCTTTTACCTTTTGTTCAAACATTTGCTTCTTACCTTAAATGAGAATTAAATTTATTATCAGCTTTAATACCCTTCGGAATAAACAAATATCAAAAATGAATAAAAAATAGAAATACGGAAAACCGGAAAAGAATTCAAATGAAGAGATGAGGAAATGGTAATAAAAAGGTGACTAAATGTTTAAAAAGTACTAAAACGCTGGTTGATTTTCATTTAGTAAATAATGAGTTTTAACCATAAAAATATAAATATTTGGTTCGTATATTTAATTTTATTTTTTTATGAAAGCTATAAAAGATTAAAATAATTTTGGCAGTGTTAGAAAGGACATTAAATTATTTATAATCTTACAGAAAAGGAATTTTATACGATTTGTAAATGAAGAGAAGCTTACAGAATTGCTCAATGTGTACACTAAAGAAAATTAGCAGATTGTGAAAAAATTGTCAGTTTCAACTTTAAAATTCACATGGGTTTGACATTAATTAATAGAATTCAAACTTAATTGCTCAGGTTCTTCATAATATTATTTATAAGTAGTAAATTCAATATGGTATAAAATGAAACAACCTAATGAAAGTCACAAAATTTTGAAAAATTATTGTTAATGCCAAATTATATCAGATAAATGACAATTCGGGTATTATTTAATTTTACTTGAGTTCTTCTTGCTATATGTGAAAACCGTTTTCTTCTTGGTGTACTTTAAACATTGAATTTTCAACGTAGAAGTTTATTTCGAGTAATATCCAAAAATTATTTGACTTAGATGTTAATGGGTTGCGCAACAATGCGAATAATTTGAATGATATTTTGTGTCCAGTAAAATTCAATTTCTCCGCTATCATTTGTGATTTAAAGAAATTTGAAAATATTGTTATCTAAAATTGTTATTTAATTAGATTGTTTATGCAGTTTGGAGATTTCAAGATTCTACTTAAATCCAAATTAAATAAAAGAATCAGAGAAAGATGATTTGAGAACACATTTTAATTAAAATAAAGGTTTGCTACATTTCCTTAATTAAAAGTACAAAGTGTAAGAACGTCAAACGTTTCAACGAACAGCAGCTCTCAGTCGTAGTTCTTGCATTTCCCTCCATCTTTGTTGCTAATATGCAATTTTGTGCATCGCACTCGCATTGCGCTTCTTTGATGATGAGTGAACGAATAGACAAAGAATCTGCAAAGCGAGCGAATGCAACATTTCGTTACTTGGAGAAGCTTATAAAGAATTTCGGCGCATTTGCGTCCGATGAACGAGCAATGAGGGTGCAAATAATACACGAAGCGAGATGTTAATAAGAAGACTAAAACTACATCAAAACAATTGGCGAAAAAGAAGCGAAATTAACAAATGGAAGAAAGAAAGAAACGAATGTCTGTTTGTTTGTCTGGCAGATGAAGAGGTGTATCAAGTCTGAGAGCCATTTGAGCGAAAAAACTATTTCAAGCGGATTATTTTGCAGTTCTTCGTTTACAAGATGGAGAATTTCTTCTTTGCTAGCTGAATTCTTTATGAACTTTACTCGTTTTATTCATCTGTTTAAATCTTTTTCATTCAATGCTTGTAATTCAGTTCAAAACCCTAAAGCTTTCTATTTTTTATTCGTATCTATAATAGATCTGATATGTAATACTTTTGTAATAATCTTTTTCAGGCAATTTATATAATGAAAAAGTTACTTTTGTTTGATTTTTAAAGTGAATTTGAGGTTGCAAACCTACGTAATCCTTTTATAATAGTTTTTCATTCCAATTTCATCCCCTAACGAGCATAGACTGAATGGGTTATAAAAATATTTTAGTTGGCTAAAATCTTTCGTTCAAACTCTTCCAGTTTACTCTTAAATCATCTTTAATATGAGGAAGTTAAATTAGAGGGATGATTTAGATAGAAAACCGTTGAATATTAGGTATTTGTAGTTAGTTACCTGGAGGGATGAGTGGAAAGGGATTTGTGCATTTGCATTGCAACGGAATGACATGTGTTTGTTTACTGGCTGCTTGCACTGAGAAATTTCCGCAATATACCTGCATGTGCATTCCGGAATACATGTCGCATAGGCAGTGCTGAATTCACGCACGCAGTTTGAAAGGGATGCTAGGTATATTGAGTTTGCATGTGGTTGTGAATAAAGTGAGATCCGCAGGGTCCAAAGCGTGAGTGTAATTGTGTTAAATTCCCTCGAGTGACTGCAAACGCATCGCAATATCACATCCATTGTGTGTCGCACGAGGGTGGCCCGGTTGGCGGCTGCCCGCCACGCTGATGATGCCGGCTCGCAGGAAGTGTGCTGGAGGCGGCACTGAATGTATTCGCTAGCAATACAATAACATGAATTCAAATACTACATGTATTAATAGCATTCAAATTCAGTAGTTTATCAGCTTTATGCGTTGTTAATTATGATATCGTTATTAAATACTTTCTCTTCAAAATCATGAAATTCATTATTATATACCGTATTTTCCGGATCAAATGACGCACCAAACGATAAGATCCATCTGAGTTTAAGACGATATTTAGACAAATGAATTTAAACCAAGTTTGAGATGAAAATTTATTCGTATTTTGTTAACATAACATAACTAATACTAACTCGACGTATGCTGAAAAATGCATTTTTCTAGGTAAAACATCGCGTCTTAGGTGCGTTAAATACGTTACTTTTAGGATCACGATTTGAAAATTTCTCTTAAATAAAGAAAATAATTCAAATTAAATCGCTTTTTAAGAAAATAATTTAATTTAAATTGCTTTTAAATTCAGTAGTTTATCGGCTTTATGCGTTGTTAATTATGATACCGTTATTAAATACTTTCTTCTGAAATTTATGAAAGCAATTATAATATACCATATTTTCCGGATGAAAAGACGCAGCTAAAGATAAAATGCATCTCAGCACGATTTTTACAAAAATGTAGTTTAAACTCATTTTCACATGAAAATTCTTCGTTTGTTGTTAACATAACATAACTCATGTTAACTCGACGCATGCTAAATTTAAATCCATTTTTCCGGAAAAATGTCGCGTCTTATAGTGCGGAAAACACATGACTATTAGAGGCATGATTTGAAAATTTTTCTTGTACAAACAAAATAAATCAATTTAAATCGCTTTTGGCTATAAATTGAGCATCTATTTTATATACAGTTTGTAATTGAATTTAATTGATTTCCACCCCTGAAAAAAACTTCACTGAACAATCACTAAACTTTATTAACACATGAATGGTTTTCTTGCTGCTAATGTGCGTTCTTCACCCTCGGGGAGGTTGACCCTGCCTGCTCGAGGAAATTGTACAAATGTCGATCGTCATCGGGGATGACGTTGAAAGTATGCACGTTGTCAACGTCTTGAAGGTATATTGTCGTCGAAGACATGTGTCTCGCAAGTTTATTCGCATTGTGTTGTGTCATCGTCTTAAGCGTTTGCGCGGTCTGCACGCTCCAGCAGCTTCGAATAGCTATTAAGCAATTCGCTTCATTTTCCATTTTCACTTCATTGCGATATCCGTCCCTTCGATTGTCGCTGTGATTGTCGTGCGCATTGGATAATTCCATAATGCAAAACATGACATGTTGCAGGTAGCCGAACTCACCGCATCGATAATGATGCACAATACACGTTCCAATGCGGTAAGCTTTGAATTGCTTTCAATCTACGACTTGTTGTCCACATTACCCAATTTGTTTGCAATATTAGCACACATCGAAAGCCACCTGGAAATTAAATGTTTACAAGGACAACACTCATCTACTCGTCGATGAAACAAAGAAATACAGAAGAAATTTATTATAAATTTAAGCGTGAAATTAAACGAAGAAAAAAAATCTCGTCGAAATAACATATTCGTTATTAAACGATGCACAAATTATGTTTTTCCACACCGTTCAGCTCGATTAGCATACAGTCGAGTAGCGTGTGCATGTGAAGGATAAAGGAAGGAAGAACCGCACGCAGGGATAAGAAAGACATCAGCTGAAATGATTTATGCACATATGTGTGTTAAACTTCTTCGTGGTGCGGTGTGTTCGCCACGCTCATAATTTCCCCGATGCGAGGCATGCGCAGGGGGCGCTCATAAGTCATCCGCCGAAGAAGATGCGCACCAAATGAGCGATATGTTAATTATGCGACAGATGCGCCCTGTCATTCGCTGCTGCCGCCTGCGGGAACCGCTCACCAGCGATGATTTCACATAATTCCATTTAATCATCTATTACGTTGACATTCCTTAAATATTTCTTTCTCATTTCTTAATAGTTTTATAACATTCTTTTTCCCACCGAAGGCCACAAATAACTTTAAAAAAATTCAGTTAAAACATCAATGAGCAAACCGGAAAACCGGAAAAGCGGAAGTGAATCTCATAATTTAAAACGTTATTTTTGGCAATCATTATATCCACCTAAAATTTTAGTGAAAAGGATGTTAGTTACGTTTGAAATAAAAAATAAATTCGAATTATTGAAATAATTACTGGAACTTTGTTGCTTAACAAATATAATTTATAATTTGCTGGCAACATTCCTTAAATATTTCTTTCTAATTTCTGAAAGTTTTAAGAACGTTTTTCTTCTCAGCTAAAGAAAACTAAAATATAAAAATTTTCAGTTATAATATTAGTGAAAAAAGCGAAAAACGGGAATAGTTTCCCGAAAAACAGGAAGTGAATTTCAAATTTTAAACTTCATCTTTTTAGTCGTTATATTCACCTAGGATTTCAATGAATTTAATCTTAGTTATGTCTCTGCAATAAAAAATTAATTGCAATTAATGAAATAATTACAGGAGCTTTACTATTTATTATGATTAACAAATCTAATTTATAAATTGCTTGCATCATTCCTTAAATATTACATTCGAATTTCTTAAAGTTTTAAAAACTTATTGCTTCTCAGGGAAAGAAATTAAAAACATAAAAAGGTTTAGTTATAACATGAGTGAAAAAAACGTAAAACCTTATGTAAATTTCCAATTTTAAACTTCATACTTTCAGTCGTTACATCCATCTAGAATTTCAATGAATTTAATGTTAGTTACGTCGCTGTAATAAAAAATTAATTGCAATTAATGAAACAATTAGTGGAGCTTTACCAATGTGGCTTAACAAATGTAATTTGCAAATTGCTTGCAACGAGTGTTTACAGCAGTGCATTTGAAGGATAAATGATAGCAAACGGGGCAGAGGGAATAAAGAGAGAGAGGGAAACTCATATGTGGTAACATTAATAATTGAATTCGAAATTAGATATTGAAATTGATTTTCAACACATTTGCTCATGAGGTAAAAGTGCGATGGGAACATGCAAGTTGCAAATTTACGCTATGGTTAACCCGAAGAGAAGGAAGGAAGCATAAACCAACATAATAATAAACACACACTTTGAAATTTCGCATACACGAAACGTCAAAGTGTAATTTAGTTTCGGCGATAGAGAAGCATACAAATTAATCGTTCATAAAGTTCAGGCGCGGTGAATATATGCATGCACGTGAATGCGTGGTGGTTGGATGGTTCGTTCTTGTGCGCTTGCAATATTGAAGAACAAACTGAACGTAATGTACTGGTGCACTCTATTGCGCGATGAGCGCAGAGATGGAAATGTTCATTACGATCAAGTCAACAACATCCTAATCAACTCGATATCCAATATGCACAGCCGCCTGTTTGTTGCTTTCATAACTGCTGATGTTGCTCTTCGCGTTCCTCATTCTCTTTGCGCGTCTGCTGCTGCTGATGTACTTGATAGTTTTACAACCATTTTCAAACTTGGGAAATTCTTTAAGATTACACCATTTATTTTAATTAATTAATCATATTTTACAACACCTCAGCAAGTATTTAAATTACAATGAAGTTGCGTAAGTGCACTTTCAGGGCAAGTGCAATAAAGCACTGTAGTTAATGTAATATGAAAGAAATTGCAATATTTGAAATAGATATAGATAGTAATGTAGGTATGAGAAATTCATATGGAGCATACGGGTAGGAATTTACTGGATTAATTTAGAAATTCCTGAATTTATGCCAAATAGTTGAGAAGTATCGAGAACACGAACAAAGTTGTTCTTATCTTTGCGGTGTAATTTCTATGAAAAAAAATCCCATAACGTTTTAATTATATTTCACTACAAATCAATAATCTTCGTCAAATTTTCAATATGTTTGGAGGATATACAGTATATTCTGGAACAAAAATATAATAATATGGAGTAACTGCAGCCAAATACATGAGGCAAATTATGCTAGAAAATGTTCAATTTCATTATCTACTGACCCTACACTATTACGCTACTAATGGTATTACTAATCAGAAGCATCAGCAATAACAAGAATGTCGAGTTGTGTTTATCATCCTTGGGTACTAATTTTAGAGAAAACTTTATGTTTTGCTCATTTCACTTTGCTGAGACCCCGAAAGTAGTAATTATATTTCACGTCAATCCAATAAGTTTCGTTAAATTATGAAAATTTATAATGGAAAAACTGTGTATATTCCAACACGAAAATATTGTAACACGGGGAAGCTAATAATGTCACAGCGTAGCAACACTAATGATTTTACTAAATTAATTAAACTCGGAACTTTTTAACAAACGTGAATTTGAATGGAATATCTTATTGCCACTTCAAATCAATTCTTAGTAACATTTTTCGTTACTTATTCAATTCCAAACAAAACCACGTTATTAAATACGTTATTAAATTATTAAATCTATAGACATAAAATAATACACCGTAAAATATGATAAAAGGATTTACCCTTTTAATAGGCGTAGGTTTGTGTCATTTAGTGATTTTGTCAATAATAATTAAAAAGTATTAATTCACATATTCGCTGATATCAACATATATTTAATAATTATAATAGAAATAAAAAATATACAGGTTCAAAGTTGAATTAACGGAAACTATTTTCCAGATATCTCACACCACTGCACGCATTTAAATTATATCATATGCATTTAAACATTTGCAAAGTTGCACGCAAGCTATATACAGGTAATAAAATATTAAATGCATCCGGCGCGGTGCGTTTAAATCTTTCTTCCAACGTTCCTGCAAAGCTTGTTGATTGCTTT
This sequence comes from Anaulacaspis nigra, assembly GCA_030264675.1. NCBI lineage: Eukaryota > Metazoa > Arthropoda > Insecta > Coleoptera > Staphylinidae > Anaulacaspis > Anaulacaspis nigra. The sequence goes on from JARJDV010002748.1 coordinate 318,601, forward strand.
AATTAATTTAATTAATTAGGACCTCGTTCATTTCGCATATATGAAAAATATTTTAATTTTGTGCCAGCACTGAATTAATGACTTCATTAATAAATATCCTCAACGCGAAACAACTCGAAAGAAAGAAAGTAAGTAATTAAAATGTTAATAATCGCTATTAATTACCATTAACGAATAACGCCATTCCGACGCAAGCAACAAAGAGAAGAAGCAGGAAACAAAACATGTGTAAGTGTATATGAAAAACAAAACACCGCAACAAAATGGCGTGTTTTGCGTAGAAGCATCTGGTTTCTCACATATGTGCGCAGCCCGATTATAAATTGCTTTCATAATTTGCAAAGTGCCATCCGCTTGGTTCAATTTATTATCATTTTCGCCTAGCAGACGTTACTGACGCTTCTTTCTTCCCTCCAAATTGCATCAGTAGTTCAAGCGAATTAAACACGAATATTTCTAACACATGTTTCAGTTTGTTTGTTGCGTTTTGTTTTCTTTGGTTTTTCGGTTATGTCAACGTCGTACGCACCCCTTGCGTTGTCGTCCTTGGCGGGCATTAAACATTAAACAATCTGGACGCGCTGTGCGCGTTTCTTGCACGGTTAATTTCGCTCGGTTAATTTAACGCGGCCATTACGCCGTCGGCCATGCGCAAAGAAACAACAGGGTTGCTACAAGAAGGACAAACGGCGAGAGTACGATGACCAAAATGCTTCAGCTCTCTGTGGTTGCTGTCGCACGCAAGAAGAGGATTTGTGAATCTATTAGCGCGCACATTTGCAGCTAATTGATTAAGCTTCTTGTAAAAGCATGCTTCTCAAGACGTCAATTCGCAAGTGGGCAAGAACATCCCACAGGAGCTAAGTAATTAATGCTGTAATTACACAAACAAGAGATTAATTGATCTATTTATTTTAATTACCCATTGTTTTTGTTCGCACTAATGAAATTTATCAATTAATATCTTTCAAATTCTCGCTCTCTCACTCGTTATTAAAGTTGCTTTACACACGCATGATTAAAGTTCGGTATCGCATTACAAGAATCGAGAATCGAGGCGACTTTGAAGAAGCGCGTTTCCGTTTTATGATTGTTTAATTTACCGGTAGCTGAAGAAGCATTGAAGCAAATAACAGTAGGAGAAGAGCCAACGGGCATTGACGATTATTGGTGGCGAAGAGCAGACATGCAAGAGGAACGCATTCAAGCAAACGCGAGTTGAGCTCTTGTGGCATTGAAGAGCGGCGAAGACTTAATATTATCTCTTCAGGCAGCAATTGTGCGGCCGGATTTAACGCAACAAAACGACCTCGACGACAACGACGACGTTGACAATTGTCATGATTCCTTGCACATGTCCGCGACATTGTCAAACTTGCTTATGCACCGGAGGAATTCAGGACCAACAATTGCGACCCGGATTAGTATCTTGTCTGCGCTCTTAACTCGGTCGTTGTGCGCGCACAAATCTCGCAATTGCATGCAACCGTTTGGCTGTTTATTTGAGCGGCGCACAAATATTTAAAAAGTGCCAGACGAGCTTCTTGCAGTGCACGAAATAGGAACTTTAGTTGGCAATGAATTTCAATGACAATCAAGTGGAAAGTGCAGCCATGTTGCAAGGACATGCAGGAAGCAGGCTGCCTTTAATTACGCATTTAACGTGCCCGCAGCAGTGGCAGCGACAGAAGAACCATTCATTGTGCCAGGAGAGAGCCAAGAGATGTGGTCAATGTCTTCCCTCCGGACAAGAAACTCGACAATGGCGGTGGAGTGCGCCACCCTTCTCGACACGGCCATCCGGCCACGAGTAAAGTACTTCCAGAAATTACCCGTACTTAATTCCAGAAGCGTGGTCATTGCTGTCCCTTGCTGCTCCTACCTTATGCTATTTTACGTCATTTCATTTCACTTTATCCGCTGCTACGCTTGACCAAAACATGTCCCTCGTTCCAGACGTTGTTATCCCGTCATGCGGGCAAAAATTATGGACTCATCCCGGCTGCCAATAAGGTTCACAAAGTATATACAAAGTGCATATTAAGCTTTTCTATGTTTTAATAAACTTCCATAATGTTTTCTTTGTACGATAAAAGAAAAACATTCGTATGTCAAGTGGTTAATTACAGGGCATTAATGCACTTACCCCTAAAGGTTGATCTGTGGTAATAACAATAAATAACATTAACAGGACGAATACATTCCCAGATCTTATACATCCTGAGTTAGTTTCGCTGAGAGAATGGAGAAACTTTTCTGTTTTAATACCTTTCTATAATATTTTCTTTGCGCAATAAAGGAAACTTTTAGAAAAACATGCAATTTACATTGCATTTTATTTGTGTGTTACATGGTTAATTTTAGGGTATTAATACACTTGCCCCATAGACGCACTATATGTCAACATAAATTAAAATTCATGTAACATTTCATTAAATAAAATTTGTAATAACATTAAGAGATTAAATTAATTCCCAAATTTCGCAGAAAATAGGATGGAGATGCTTTTTTATAAACATTAAAAAAACTTGCATGATGTTTTCTCCTTGCAATATAAGGAAAACTTCCAGATAAATTGCATTTTATTCGTAGATCAAGTGGTTGACACTCTGGTAAAATTTCGTCATAAAAAAGTTGACATATTCTAATAATAATAAATAACTTTAACTGAAGGAATAAAATTCTCGAATCTTATTTTAATATAAACTCCTGTATTTTATTTTATTCGTCCTGTGTAGCATTCGCTAGTTGAATGAAGAAAATTTCCTGTAATAAACTTTTATAATGTTTTTCGTCTCCATATAACGAAAACTTGCAGATAAATAGCAAAACAACGTGCCATGTAAATAATTCGTGTATGACATTCAAGTGCATAAAATTTTTCATAAACGACTGCGAATTTCATAGCAATCGTAAAAGTGCGCACAACAAATTGTTGCACGCTTGTTGAATTGAAAATTTATGACCCAATCTGCAAATAAATATCTGCATGCGAAGGTACAAGACGTTTTGAGGATTTCTTCTCGTGTCGAGACGCGCACCATATGCGCGCACGGATATCCTTATGCGCGGCTGAGAAATGTTCCCACTTCCTTATTCCCAATTCGGCGGCGCGCTCTGGAACAAAGGCAATGCGTGCGGAAAACAACGTGCGCAAATAAATAAGACGCATTCCGGACGCTTGGAAATGACTTCGGTTGAGTCTCTCTGTAAAAGTGTCAGTGGCTCCCACTTCTTCTTGTTCATATATTAAAACGTATCCAGCTTCATCCAGACCGTCAGTCTTGTTGCAGTGCGCATGTAGCAACATTTAGATTGAGTGTGTGTAAAAGATAAAAGAGATTTCATATTTATCATACGAGCAGAGAGGAGGAAAAGCACTTAGGATATCTCTGCATATGGGCTACTTTCGCAGGTACACGAAGTGCGATTGCATCACTAACAGGAATAAGTTGCTGGAATGAATGCGGGAAAGCAATGGGAAGAGGGGAATAAGTCTCTAGTACTTTTCTTCCTCGGGAGTAAAAAGCTGCAAATACGGTGAAGGTGCATGAATGGCTTGCGTTTTCCATTTTGGTGCTTTATAGTTTTTCTTTCCGGTTTTTCCTAAGTGCGCCAACGATATAATGTTGGTTTATTTCTTGCTTATTTTCCGCTTTTAATGTTGTATGTTTCGCATAAATAAAACGCGTACTTCACCAGTTCTCGCTAAGGCTACAATCTAATAAATAGATTTATGAAGTATTCTCTCCATTTATAAATTTATGTAGACTTATTTATGCCAATATATTTAAGAGTGGGAGTATTATAAATATCCACGAGTATTCAATAAAATCACTAGCAACTCAATGCAATTTAAAGGCGATGCATAAAAATATTGCATCGCAATACTCGGAGGAATTTTATCGAAGCGCCGAGCATGCAATATTGCATGAACGTTGTTCCGGAAGACGCACGGAAAACCGCAAGCTGTACAAAATATTGCACCTCAATATCCGGGAAAATGTGCATGAAAAACTGGCATGTATCCCGTGCATCGCATGCATTGTATGCACTTTGCTCTCTGGTAACATGGGAAAATGCAGAAATAAGTGAAAATTCCAAATAAATTACTGCAACAAACAAAAATCCCTGAAAAATATCTAAACACTTCGAACTTGATCCCAAGTTATCACCAATTTGGGGAATGTTTATGGGAAATACTTTAACAATAGTTTAACAATATCAACATGGCATAATTTGATAAAGCGCGGTTGCGCAAATTGCTCAATTGGCGGCACTTATCCCGAAAACACTTTGGCCCTCTTTCCGCCCCACGCGGCTCCTATTGGAATAATCGCCAAACCGTGCAAAGCGTCCGTTCGGGATTATGCGGGAATATTCCGGAGTGCCTCGGAATGTGGAATTAGTTTATTGAATTAGGCTCTTCATGAAACCTCATCGTCTTCCCAATTTGGTCGAAGCCACCCAAACTTTATAGATTATTGACTATAACAAAACAATTAACATTTTGACTCTGAAAAGTGAAAATTAAGTTATCAGTCTGACGCTGATAGTGGTGGTGTGATTTTTATTGTATCGTCGAACAAAAGTGAGATTTATGAAAAAATCAGGAAGCAATCGGCATGTGCGCCCTTTTTATCATCAGCACATAATAAATTCGAGTTACGCCTTCAACGCGGAACTAACAGTTCTTTTCATTGCTTTATGGAATGGAAGCGTTTTGAATGCTCAATTCATTTCGCTCGAATATTTATGCACATTGATCGATTTCCATTATGACGCATGCCGTTTTCCAATACGAATCGCGGTCCAGCACCGCCCCCGAATGTGCAACGGGCACATTTTATCAACGCCATGCAGCTTTCCATTCATTCCCAATGTGCATTCAATACGGTATTGATAGCTTTCTTTCAAATATTAAATCTCCACAATACGCGCACACATAATGCACAAATCTGCAATGATTACAGTTTGTTTATTGCGCTAAAGTTAATCCAAGTAGTACAAAACATTATTCAATTTCATCGTTGGTGAACGGCGAAGAAAAACAATTTACTTCGAACCGATAGTTAAATTTAGTATGCATAAGTTTTGTAAACTATTTAAAGTTTGCTCTAGTTTTCGCAAAAAGGTGGAAAACCGCATTCGACGACGACGAGAACGTTCTTAGCGTGGAAGAGATAAGCGAAGAACGCGCTCAGTTGATCGTCGCGTTTTAATTGCCCAAGGGAAATACCGGTCGTTCGGTCGGGCGGCAATCGTCAAGCTAAACGGTTTGATAACACGACCTTCGGTCCCACTCCTTCGCCGCCGCGTATCCTGCCATCCGTGCAGGAAATAACGCTTTTTCCATGATTATAACGTTTTACAGCGAATCGCGCGCGCGCGGCAAGCTGGTTGCCGTCGCATTACGTTTAGCGCAACGCTTTTATAGTTATTTTACAATCACGAATTGTTGAAATTGTGCAAATACTCATAAATGTTATTGCGTGTGCTAGTTTTTCCTCCCTCGTCTTTTTCCCTCCGCTGTCAAATTAAACCCTCATATTGTGAGTGGGTGTTGTTCCATTTTCTACATTTTAATTCAATTCCGTTTCGTTGTGACCTCATCTTCAAAATTATTTATATTACTAAAATAAATTAGTGACTTAATGGGAAGTAGGATAACTACAGAGTAATTGAATTCTGAGTCTATTCTGAGTCTACTGCGTCATTATAAGAGTGTTGCCCTAGAAAAATAGATTTGGAATAGAAATTTAACGTGTATTTTAGAGTGCAATATAAAAATTAAAAAAATCGTCTCCAAATTTATCTTATAGGTAATCGGAATGCTCGTGGAATCACTAACTTGTTTATATTCGTTGTTTAGAAATCAATATTGCTAGTATGTGTTATTTTAAGAACAAACAATAATTATAATCTAAAAGTCACTTTAAAATATATTTGTCTAAAATTCGTCTTAAAAAATCAGATGCGTCTTGTCTTGTCTTTTAATCCGCTAAATACGGTAATATTCTTTAATTAACATTGATACCTGTCCCATGTTACAATATTTTCGTGTTGCAATTTACACTGTTTTTCCTCCATTCATTTTGATAATTCTTTATAAAATAATATCATATTCCAAAAATGGCGAAAAACACTAAATGCTTTTAGAAAATCGGACTCAAAGATGATAAATACAACCCGAAATTTTTGCAAAATGTGAAGCTTAGCGTAAAGCATAGAATTTTTTAACTAATTGAGGAAATCCTTGTATACATGATCGATATTAACTTCGTCCACTTCACATTACATACTACATTTCAGATATTGCAATTTCTATCATATTACATCAATTAATACAAATTAATGCACTTGCCCCGTGGGTTCACTTACCCCACTCCATCATAAATTTAAAATCATGTAACATTACATCATGTAAAAGTTGATCTGTGCTAATAACAATAAATAACATTAACAGGACGAATAAATTCCCGGATCGTAGAAGAAAAAACGCAAACACGCAAACGGTAGCGTTCGCTGATAGAATGGAGATAAGTTTAATGTGCTCTGCGGCTGTAAATCATTGATGAAAAAAGGACGCCCGAAGAAAACAGGTTGAAAAGGGTTTAAAACACGCTCAGAGCAGCAGCTGCTTTGAAACTTATTGGTTGTAAAAACATTCTTCGGCGATGAAAGAGCGCACTGCTGCTTCTATCTGTTCAACTCTTAATCATAAATGCGCTCGACGCGAGTAAGACAAGGCAACAGAGTCCAAGTGTAAATAAATTATGATATAATTTCGTTCCGATGATTGCGCGCTCTGCGCTTGTTCGTCGCTCATTTGCTCGGGCAAATAAAAACAAATCATCGTGTTTACAGTGCGCCTTGTTTATTTATCTCGTTGATGCACGTTAAATGCGCCTTCATTGGCTCGCTAACTACACGAATAGTTTCGCCTTCAAGAGTACGGCACGCCATCAGGAAATTGAGGCAAAAAATAGAACATCAAGCAATGAACAGCAGCGAACAAACAGGATGCGTAATAATCATAAATTCGTTGGGAAATTCACATAAATTTTTAAGCATTTTTCATAAGATTTTCTCCCCCTCACTTGACAGCAAAACTTTAATGTAATTTCCAAAAAACAGCACGAAACAAATAAGTAGTTAGTAAGTAGCGTAATTTTCTATTTTCTTTATAATTATTCCTGTTTCACATGCATCGCATGTACGGTACATGCAAATTATTTATTTGTACAAATATTTAAATAAGTTTCCTTGACGCAGCCCCCTTTTAACAAAGCTGTTTACGGGTGCCTTTCATGGAAGACGAATTAACTTTCTTTATCACGCAATTCGCAAGCATGCAATATTAAAACTTCTTAGCACACAATTCAACGAATAATTAGAATAAAAACTAAGCACCCATAGTGCACCGTTTAGAGCCTAGTTTCAACTTGTATAAAGCAAGCCTTTGCAAAGCGTGGAAATAAATCTAATTTCGGCATTGAATACCGCTAATTTCGGCATTGAAATCTAATTTCGGCATTGAATACAGTTTGAATGGCGGAAGGCAGTAAAGAGCGCATAATATAATTTTTAATTCCGCATCGGTAGAGAAGATGAATTCGCGTACATTTGAGCAACGACAGATTCGCATTGTGATGCGTTTTTATTGCCAGCAGTTAAAAAGCGATGCTGCCGCTGCGAGTAAAGTAAATAAAAAGATTTTAATTAAAAACGCAAACTAAATAAAGCACGCCTAATATTTCACGTTTATTGCGTTTCACTCGCTGACGTTTTTTCTCGTGGATGTTTCCCCTTTTGCCCGTGTTCGACGACTTGAAGATGAACAATGATGTTTTTTCTTCGTAATTTTCCCTGCTTTGAGTCTCCAGTTGCTTCCTGACGTTTCGAGGAACAGGAAACATGTTGCAATTCTGCTTTTCCTTTTATAGCTAAATGAGAATTGAAAATCCTTTTGTTGCTTGCAATGGACTCGTCAAAGGTTCTCAACTTGAGAATTTTTCGGGTCGTTTCTAGAACATAATGAAGTAATTCAAGTTTAGCTTGATTTGAATGCATAATTAGGTTTAATTGCTTACAGAGTCTAATTTTTAACATACTCAGCTAGAGATGAAATTTATTAAATTGGTGTTTATTCTTGTATTTTCCTGTTTAATTTTGCAATGTATTTATTAAGTTTTATGATTCAGTATGCAGGAAATAGCAGAGCTTCATTAATAGTTTCGAATTTGATAAACGAATTTGATTGATTTGATAAATTAAATCAATTAATTACAAGTATATTGTTTCTTATCTATTTTAAATTGTTTAAATGCAATTCAAACTAATATGATAGTTGCGCCATGCCGTCCTTGCGGCCGTCATTGTAACCACTACTGTTTTATGACGTACGTTTTCTGCTAACCTATATTCCCATCCGCCGGCAACATCTTCATCAGCTTCTAGTTTCGTGTTTTATTTGAATTTTTCCCAGTTAAAATAATCGCATATTATATTAAAATAGTCGTATATAAGTCGCGAGTGATAAAACCGTAGACTGGGCAAGTGTAAGTTGTAAACTTCATACATTGTATGTCGTCTTAATAGTGCTGATGAATTGTACATTATACCGAAAGGCTATCGAAAAGCATCGCCCTACTAAGAGGTGAGCATTACTATTAATTGCCATTAATATCCAATATATTGCCAATAGAATCTGATTGTATCTCATGTATTACCATGAGTGGTGAATCAATATGCACCTTCTTCATGTAAACCGATACGTCATATGAAGAATCTCAACGAGCAAGTGTATATCCTTAATTGGCGATTGAAGAGTACATTGGAGTACATTCTAGACTGTATATACAATACGTTAAGGCTTGGTTTCTGTTTACATCATGTGCATATACCAAATAGCATATTGCAATGCAATTACACAGGTATAACCTATTACTGTTAATCGTATTTGCAACGAGTTCTATTGCTTCCCATTATAACATCGAGCACCAGGTTATAATACGAACTTCAATTGCCACACAACGATATTGCGCAAGAAAGCATTTCAATCACGTTATGACGTTAGAAGCAACACAAATATATCTCGTGCATTGACACCAACTCCATATAGTATTATGAGTTGGTCTAATCAACAAACCACAAGCACTGAATTTATAGTAATTTGATGAATGTCTGATGAGCAGAGAGCAACGTCACGTTACATACAACACGTTGTTATAAACACAACGGGAATGTAGGGTTAAGAAGGAGCACATTGTGTTTGGGGAGGGATAGAGTTGATTTCGCCACATATTCTTTACTAGCAGAACTGCACGTGTGATTGGACTTGGTGCAATGCCAATGCTTCAACTTACTTGAAAATCTCTAGCGATTGATAATCCAATAATCTAAATCCATTTATTTACTTTAACTAACATTTTGTTTTATTTTAGGTAAGTGCCAGTATTCTGTTCTTAACCCTCTGAATCTTATGATGATTCCTGACGTTGAGTATAAATTTGGCAACTTCAACTTCACATCATCTTATGCAAAACAATAAGGTAGAATATATAAGGGAAATGTTAAGTGTTAGCTCGCATTTATTACAATTCGCCACAAAGCATATTCCGCAATTCGGGCTGACAGATGAGAGCAAAGCGCAGACATTGAACAACAAAGAACATTGCAATGTCTATGCCGCGGCGGCAAGAAGATGAAGAAAAGGGGAAACGCATGCGAAATGAGTGAGCGCAGTGGCAGTGGCAGTCAGTGTGGCTTATTATGTATCATAATCTGCTGCCGTGGGACTGTAATAATAAGATAAAATACGAGCAATTCCAAAGTTTATTATAACTTTCGTTCGCAATGCAATGCGTGCTTGCTGCTGCGTTGTCATTGCTTGCCGACTCCTCGAGTCTGTTCATCGTCGAACAGAGTGCGCCGCAGTGTACATAAAGCACAACCACAAAAGCCAACGAGATGAAGACACTCGTTCGCTGCATAGGCCGCGTGCCGACCGAGAGGAAGCGTAATAACAATTTGGATTCAGCGGGTTGTTTTCATTTTTGGCTAAGTACGCATAAGTCAAATGCGAAATGAGCCTCGAGGCCGCACCGCAACGCACCGCTTTTGCTTTATACGTCGTCGTCATCGTCGTCGCCGTCTTCGAAGATGAAATTTCCATCCGGTGCGTCCGTTCCGCATCCAATAAAATTACAAATTACCTGCAGCGCGCATTCGCTGCTCGAAATAACAAGTATTACGAAATATTATTTTAGGCGTACTCTCTCTCCTCGCACTGCAGCGAAACTAATACTTGTCGGTTGCCGCATTTTGCACGAGATGTAATGACAATTTTGCTAATATAACAGCTTTACTCCTCCTTCGTGTAGTGCACGTTGCGATGGGTGCGAGGCGCATGAGAGCAATAACTGAATCAGGAAAAGAGGAAACGAGCCAAGAACGAACGTGCGCTAGTGTTTTACGAAACGAGGATGAGGACGACGACGACGACGTCGACGACAAGTGAAGGGCTGAAACTTAACTAAACGCGGGCGCATGCTATGCGGGGGCGAAGCAAACAAATCACGGCGTGCAATTGCGAAATGTGCAAACAGCCGCCCCCCATTTTGCCCTGTCGCACACTTTCAATGTGTGTGCGCGGCGTGTGTTTCCCTTTCTTAACCGCGATCGTCGCACGCGCGCGCCCTTGTCTTTTGTGCGCGTCGTGTTCGCGGCTACATATCATTTGCCGTCTCCATTTCAACCGCCGCCTCGGGCTACAGCCGCAGACGCACACGCAACGTGTTTGTTTGACATGCTAAATCTTTTGACATTTCAAGCAAAACTTAACGCAAGTTGTTACAGTTTGTTTGCGCAATATTATTATAACCGCGCGCCATAGTCGTATCAAAAACTTGAGTAAATATTTGCAAAAAGTACGCATTACGTACGAATTTTCATCTCTAGCATATTTTCACTCGCATTGCGATTTCGATATGAAAAGCTCGAAAGTTATTCAAGTAAGTAGATGAATCAAAAGACGAAATATTTCGCTCGCTTAGAAGTGAGCGCTATATGCGCGTATTGTTGAGCGACAAAAGAAACGCGCCAAATACCTTTGCGCGCAGCCCGTTTAATTATAAATAATTGCGATTTCAGCTCGCTCGCGCACTGAATGTTGCGCGCTTTCTCATCGAGTTGAAGTTGAAACGAACTTTGTTGCAGTCAGTCAGACACGCGGTAATTAGTCGAGGCGAAATACCGAAAGTTGGCGTTATTATATTGTGTGTGCATTGTTTCGAAATTATTCATTTCGAAGAATTTCATTAATTCTTCTTCTTGCGCTCGCGCTCGAATAGTGAAGATCATAGTCTTTCAACGTCTCTCGCCGTGCCGTCTGCTTTGATAACAAATTGCAGCACCTAGACAGACAGCCGCGCCGTCGACGCAGACGAAGAAATAGCGTCAAGTTTGCAAACAAAGCGAAGGAGCGGCGGCAATTGCATGCGGTGGCATGTGCAAAGTCAAATGATTATTTAATCATTTATCATAATGTATGCGACGTGCATGTAGTTACGCTTTCACTCACTCATTAATCTTTGCATTTTGCGATTCGTAAGAAACGTTTAGAAATATTATCGAACGGGAAAGGGAAACATTTTGACTAACCGGAAATGCCCACCCGGATTTCGTGGGGAGAGTGTGGAGAATCACGCACAATATCGAACACATCCGTTTTCCTTTTACGCACAGCTCGTTTTCGCCGCCACCGCGCGCGACCTAAAGAGGTGACAGAGATTTATCCCCCTTGGAGCGACCAGCAAGCAGTAGTAGTCAACTTTCCACTACATAAAGCGCATTGCTGTTCGCAATTTGCTATTAGACGCATCCGAAAGGGGAAAAACGACGGCGAAGAAGGTGAACGCAAACGTGTAAAAGGTCATCTGCGTCTTTACACTTCAGCGCGAGGGATTTGCCATTCTTCATCGTTCGCGCTTTTGCCTTGGTTACTTACGAAGCACTCTCTTGCCATCGCAAGCAGGACTTTTAACAGTCATCGCGCTGAATGAAACGGATGAAAGTGAAAATGATGGCGCACGATGCGGTCATTGCATTCTTGCAATAGGAAGTGCTTTTGTCGTAAATTCGCACCGACAGTCAAGAGTCAAAAATACCTCGGTGTGAAAATGCTTTTGTACGCGCTGCGCCGGCAAGGAAAACGCTTCGCGCCGGTACATGAAACGCGTTTTGTTCTTTTCTTTACGAGTTTTCAATGCGCTCAAAGTGCGCGGCTTTTATGCCGAATTACTTCATACGTCTTTACACTTAGCGTACAGCTAGTTGACTTTGACTAATACTATCAGTGAGTGCTTCAAATTGATAGGAAATTGAAGTATAGCGATAAGTTAGTTTGCGCAGCAATATCAAAAATTCATCATGAATAACGTGAGCCAAAATGTAAGTCTTTTCAACTTATTCATATCAAACAGGTATATGTTGAACATGGTATAATTTTCAAAATATTTTACTGACAAGTTGATGCTTTCGTAATACACACTCGATCTAGATTCGCGTTTTTTAGTGGTAAGCCTTGTCGACAGAGAAAAGCCGATCGCAGTTTTCAAAGAGCTTTTCAGCAGTCGACTCGCGGAGAACAAGTGCACAACGAAGGGCTTTTTGACTCACCGCGTGGGTGCTTACGTGCTATTGTTGCACGCGGTGGACGAAAATACCTTGCGCCCTTGTGTGTCGGTCGCTGTTATGTTTTGTACGCGTTCATACGTGTTGGCGGCGGCGGTTCTTGTCGGTCAAACATCAAATATTGAACAAAGCGTGCGCGCGCGGGCGGCATCGTCTTCGTCGTCTTTTTACAACTTTCATAAATCACACGCATTCACCGCTCTCTCAGCGCCGAACTGTATATTCTATATGTACATATAAATTGTTTACACAATGTTCAACCATATTTGAAAACGCTCCACACAACAAACAAGGCGCACAATGGCGTTCAAGGGGATGACAAGTTGCCGAAATGCATCAAGTGAAACGCGGCGGAAAATACGTTGGATATCCCTTAAAATTTGCGCGAGCAAGAGCAAAAAGCGAGTAAATTGCGGCAGATTGTAATTATGAATGGGAAATTGGCAATAATTCGGAGGGGGTTTGTTTCATAAAAATGTGGAAAATTTAATATTATTCTTTGATGTATTCTTGATTCGCAAGAACGCGTCAAAGACTCGCGCGTACATTTTTCTTTTCATTTATTGCGCATTTTATTTCCGCACGGCAAACGCGCGCGCGCGCGTCAGATTGATATTGAAAACACATCAAAAGTTGCGGAAAGAGGCGCGTTTGAAGACGCCAACGCAACGAAATGAAATGAAAGAAAAATACGAACGTAGCATGTACTGGGCGCATAAATAAATAAATAAATAAATAAAACATGCGGCGCGCAAAACGCATATGAAGAACGCATGTGGTTTGTTTGACAAGGAGAAGACACGTGTACACGTCGCTAATAGTTTCCGGTCTTTAGTTAGCAAATGTCGTTCTCGCTGTTGCTCCTGCTGCTGCTGCCGCGCACGCCAGCCAACCATGCGGACAAACGATGCACAAATGTCTTCATTATTAATGTCGAATGCCGAATATTAGTGCATGTCGTGTATGTATTTACATTATGCCAGAGTGCGCAACGCGTCGTTATAGCGCTTCCTGTCTTGTGCATTTCCTATTCGCTCTTTCTTCATCAAGGAATTTCACGACAGTCGTCGTGTCAGTAGTGCAGATGATAGAGCTCTGCAACAACGAACGTCTATTAGGAAGGACATTTTTGACGTGCCGATCATTCCGATAATTTCTCGAGAGGGTGCAAAATAAACATATTGGCTATTAGTGGTTATGTTTGTATTTCCGGGCGTTTCAGTTTTCACACGAAAAAATTTTGAACTTTTAACTTTTTTTTCGACTGCTGCGAACGAAAAAACACGGTTGAGAAAATAGAGGAAAATCCTTTAAGTCCTTGAACACATGAATAACATGCGTACATTTTGAGCGGTTGTGTTGAGAACGAAAACGATAAAATCACGGCGTGTAATTTCCCGCAAAAACAATATTTGTATTGTAATCGAATTAAATCTCTCGACGAACAGCGATTCGAACGTGCGTTTAAACGGCAAAGACCTCCGAATATTTTATCCAATTTTAGCTTTCCGATGGCGTAGCGACTGGCGGCGACGGCGGCAGCGGCGGTGGCGGCGGAAAACAGACAACGCACGTAAAAAGCATCCGCAGCGTGCGCAAATTAAATTCCCTTGCTCGTTTGCTTGGCGTTGCGGAGCAGCAAGCAGCCTCTTTAAACATTTGCACAAAAATCATTAGATCATTGTTCGTAGCATGCGATGCTGAATTCGATAACGCAAATAGAATAAAATATGCATTGCAATTATAGCAAATATTGTAAACGCGCGCGCGCGCAAATAAACTAATTCGACATTGTGTAGTCGCCGCCGACATGGCGGAATTAATTGTATTAATTACGTACAAATACGGGCGGCAATTAAATAAAAATCGTAAGCCTTTGAGGCGGCCGCAGCAAACGCACATTGCGTTCGACGCTGCTAATGAGCGCAAACAAGACGTGCAGCAAGAGGATGACGCACAAAGTAAACGCATTCGTGCTAGGATAAAATTAAAAAGAAACGTAGTATATAAGGAAATCCTCTCAAAAAGGAATTTTCAAGACATTTATCTTACAAAAAACAAGTGAAACTGATTGATTTTAAATGTTGGCTCTGCACTGATAAAATTTATAAATGGTGAAAATCATATTTTCCTGGGAATTGGCAATTTTTAAAGCATTTTAAGAGTGCATTGATGCTAAAAATGAATGCAATAGAGAAGAGGAATTTATTTAAATGTGAATACCGTTTGGAGACTTTAATTTTAAGTTGAGAACGATTTTCTATTGATTTTCAAAGTAAGAAGTTTTAAGGAAGTTGTAGATTTGAAAATGGTGTAGGGTTATTTCTGGTGAGGATACGAGTGGAAAATTATGTTGGGACGATATGACGAAAAATGAAATGATACTGTGAGTATAGATTTAAGGATGAATGCAGTTAAATGCAGTTAGTCATTGAATCAGTCAGAACTCAATTCTCGAGTGAGCATTCGCAGCTTATTCGCGTCGACGGCAAATACGTCTGTTTGTATCCGGTAGTCGCGCACGCGAATCTACGACGAATGCAAATTACAG
This sequence comes from Anaulacaspis nigra, assembly GCA_030264675.1. Lineage (NCBI taxonomy): Eukaryota > Metazoa > Arthropoda > Insecta > Coleoptera > Staphylinidae > Anaulacaspis > Anaulacaspis nigra. The sequence goes on from JARJDV010002748.1 coordinate 333,848, forward strand.
TTTAGTCGATTCATTCGGGTGCATTTAGTATTTAGTTGAAATGACTGTCAACCGAGACAGCGCGAACTGCATGCTATACTCGATGCGACGAAATGCAATTGTGTTGTTGCGCTTTTGTATTAGTATTATTATTGCTCGAGTACGTCGTCGTTGTTGTTGTTCTAACGCCGTTCGGTGCACGTTTGTCTAACCAGTGCATTTGTGTAAATCTTTGCTTTGTTTCGTCGCGCGCACCACTTTACGCGCAATCTGTAGACGCAAATGCGCGCAAATGATTGTACGCCCGCCGCCGACTTTTCAATATGCGCGCGCCGTTTCAACAATGCGCAATTATTGAAAATTTAACGAAATGTATGCAAATGCGTGTCGCATAAAATCCCGCCAAACGCATAGCAAATTGAATACAAAAGCAATTTGTACGCATTGTGTAAGTACGGACGACGCGTTCGCATGATAATAGCCACCCCATCGAACGAAAAATGGGATGGCATCGGCTGGGAGGCGGCTGGTCGGTCGGTCGGTGCTGTTGCGTATTAAAATCGACGTATTCGTAAAATTTGCGATTATTGTCCATTAATTTTGTATGAAAATGGCGCATACTCCCTTAATGCACGCAAAGCACATGCATGCGCAAGTTAAGCCTTTATTGCACATCCCGTATTGGCGGCGGTCGGCGCACGTCCCGTGAGTTTTCCATAACGGACGCAACCGCCGTCAGTGCTGCCGTCCGTCGGTTCGCTCGTGTGCGTTTTAACATAATAAATCGGTTCGTTAATAATTATGAGGCTTTTGCCTGAAATTTGGGGCTTTCGCTTGCTTTGGGAATCAACTGCCTCCAACTCGCTACGGTACAATATGAGCCGTGCGCGAGCACACGTGTATTAGCATACGTGGAGGCGGCATTCTATCTGATTGAACACACGTTCACATGGAATTATTAATTGACGCGCACTTAAATCCTGAAATGCATTCGCGTTGATAATTTGTGCGCGCGCGCTTAGGGTGTTTGCGCGTGTGGCGGCGGCGGATTATGTATCGCGAGGTATTGCTGGTTTAGCCAAGGGGCAGTTACTGATAGATGGATAATACCTTTAATTATTTGAGTGTGTATCGTGCGTCGGTCAGATTGAGTCGCCCCGTTCCTAGTACACTTGATTCACAGCCGCGTTTACTCGTAATTATGATTGCTCGTTACTGTCTAAGCGATAATGACAGCTTGCGTTTTGCATAATTTAGCAAATTATTACCACGATTTGCAATTCCCTTTTGTGATGATTAAACTTATACAGTGAATTTCTCACTTAATAATTTTTCCCAACGAGTTATTGAAGGTGTTTTAAGAATATTTTCTTTTTATCAAAAAAAATTTAGTTCAATAATAAATAACATTTAGAGTAACCACAAAAGGAAAATAACCATAAAGAACATGTCATTGATGACTCTATCGATTCAAACAAATATCCGAACAATTGGCGTAGACCGCAATGATTTAACTTTTTCTTTGATCCCCTTGAATTTGCTGGATTTTGTGACTTTTCCATTGTGCATTCTGTTCATCTCACCTATATTTTAAGCTCTGGCGTTCTTTTTCTGTGTATTTCCGAACGTATTTTGAATACACAAGACGAACACGAACAGTTAGACGGGCATTATGTGTGCGCTTGGCGAAAAAGCAACAAGGGTGCAGTGGTGGTGTGGTGGCTGATTGTTGTCAGACGTGTCAAGCTTTATTGTAGTGGCCGCAATGCGCGAACGCGAACAATACGGAATGCAACCAAATTATTGCTAATGGCGAATTTTCTTTTCTCTGCGGTCGACAGAGAGTCTATTCATACGCGAATATAGAGATGTTAACAACATTTACAACGCATTCAAGCGAACGGGCGCACATTGTTACGCGTATACGAGCGAGCTGCGCGGTGGTTCCTCAGGAGTGTGTTTTACAAGCGAATTGCGCTTGCGATACATGATGATGGCGAGCGGTGCACTAGGAAATTGCAACTCTTAACTGTACAAGAAGTGCAACAACATTGAGCAGATGTTGTTTGCCATGTTTTCCCCTTGTTGTACGTTAGCGTTTACAAAATAGTTGCACATTTCTTTATTCGCAACGAAATGTTTTGAAATGCTACACAAAATACTTACTGCACTTGGTAAGAATATATATTTATTACTTAATCATAAATTAATTAAGATATCTCGAAAAGTAAGATTAATAGGCACTTTAGCTAGCGAGATAATTTGATTTTTGATTTGAGAATTGGTATATTATTTATATATTCAAAATAGTTTTGGAAAATTTAAATAGGAACACATATAAAACAGTCAATTATCATATATAATAGAGGTAGGAGACATGACGATTTATCAAATCGTTATAATAAAAAGCTAATTTATCACTCGTGGAACGTAAGAGCTGGTGCATGTGCATTTAATACGTTTATTAGCTGCGCCTCCTGCTGACACTCCTGCACCCAAAAATCAACGTGTGAGGACAACTCATTATGCACGCAGCGCGCAGAACGAACGATGAAGCGTGGATAGCAGCGGCGATAGTGTAACCGAAACCAGGCACTTGTCACCGCCCCGCGCATTTTCAATCGGCCTGAATAAAAAATTGCTATATTATTGTTTTCATGCGCAAGAGGAACGAGGCCTTACGCAGCACGCTCGAGAGCGCGACGTGCATGCCATACATAATAAAGCGTGAATACATTTTCATATGATTTAGATACGAACGCGACGGAGGACTTGTTCAACGAATGCAAGAGAACCGCAGATAAAAAAAAGCGGGCATCGCGGAGAGTTGCTCGCTAAGTTGCTTCTCGAGCGCGCGCGCGCGCAATTTACATATAAAACGATATTAAACATCGCTTTCGCTTTTAATTTCATCGCGCGATCTTCACTCGTGTTGAAATCTGTCCTGGTTTATTAAGCAAGTGTATGAAAGTTGTTTTAGCATTAAAGTTTGATTTTTTTAGGAAATTGAAAATTTTTCTGTGCTGAAAGATGCGCGCTGGGAAAATGTTTACGAATTGATAAAAAATTGCAGGAAATGCATTGTGAGAATGCAACTGTTTGTGCAATTGGCATTGCACTTTTTTTTGCATATCAATTAAAAACAGATTATTCCGATGGGAAATAATTCGGTGGCCAAATTTCGGATTCTCGCGTTGCATTCGGCTCGTGCGTTTTTTGGTCGTTTTGTGAGTATTTGCATTATTTCACTTTATGCGCATGGCCATCCAAATTTTCCATGGTGAAAAATATTGTTGCAGTTTTCGATGCGGTAGTCGGTGTACGAGAGGGGATTGGTATTAAAATCTGAAATTTTTGCGAATTTCGTACACCGCATGCACTAAAACAACATTACTATGCATAAATTCCCGCGCACACACAAATAAACGTTTTTTACAGGTGTAGCAAATACAATCAGTGGATTTGTTTAAATATTCATTGATTTATTATTTATACACATTAACCTCGTATTTCCGCTCGAAGTGTATTGTAAAAATAGTAGCGCGGCTGGTTTATTTCTATTTCTACATTTGTTCGAATGCAATTTTTTGCGCGTTTTCATTTTCATTACGTTGCATACTGATATCCCAGTTTATGCAGGTGGACATCCCCGACGCGAAAAGGTGTAATCAACTATAATAAATCCCATTAGAACTCGTATACAAAATGCTCACCGCAAAATCCGTGCGAGCTCGCGCGGCGCTAGCTAGCGGCCCTCACCTCAAATCTCGTTTGCCATTTGCAAAGAGCGAGTAACAACATTCGCGCTGCAGAACTGTTTATTTTTTCGACGCTTCACGTGCGAGTTGCAGATTTGTTCATGTTTTTCAAACATTTCCACAGAGCTGACTGTCACCGCCGGCGTTTAGGTGTTATTTTAAGGGTGAAATGGGCAAAAATAGCACTTGAAATAAATGTTTAATCTCGCTGCTTTTCCATGCGAAAGTTTTTAAAACTTTGACTGAAATTCATTCGCATACATGTCAGCTATATCAAATTATTTAATTGCGCCAATGTGAACACCGGGCAACATTTTTAATTTTTAATGAAATTAATAAATTATCAACATACTTGCCTTGTTGTCTGAATTCTAAATGAGTGAGGCATCAGTCATAAAGATAATGATTTACTTGATTGTGAAACAACCAGAGTTGTAATTATTTTATTGAATTGGCTTGTTGACAAGAAAAAAAAGCACAAATATTTTATCAGAATGTAAATTTTCTGAATACATGCTTTTGTGCCTGTAAGCAATTTAAAGAAGAGAAAAAAGAAGAGGAAAAAGTGGAAACGTTGAAACGAAAAGAAATGCTCATGACAGCGCAAAGAATTCGAAGCACGTTTCTTGAAATATTCGCCGGTGCGCTGCGTTCCTCTATAAATGCTCACTTAAGGCAGCGATTTAAATGTATATGAAGCATAATGACGTCATTTATAAATAAATATGAGGCGTGCATTGTATTGAAATTTACTCGTTATGCGATCTGCAAGCGTGCGTGTGCGCGCGCGCGCATTTACCGCATCTGATTTTGATTCAAATTGATTCAATTCGATGATGACGACGACGCGCACGATTGTATTTCAGATTAGCGGATTAAACAGCAACGCGCCGAACATGGCCATTGACAAATAACGCACGCTCCGTCACGCACCTGACGAATTCATAAATGCCAACGGCTAATTAATTAACTAACTAATCAGCGAACAGCTGTTGTGTACAACAATTGAATGCCGAATGTGATAAGACGCATTGCTAATGTCAGCGGGGATGTGTGTCAATGCACGTGTGCGCGTGCTGAAATAACTTGAGATTTCTTTGACAGTACAGGCGTATTGTGAAGTTCCCAAGGGATGAGCAGGGATGAAGATAATCTGAGTGTCAGAGACGGGAGGGGGTATTCTTTATATGACGTGTATCATAACTGGTTCTTCCTTTTCCTTCGGGAAGTTTTTCCCTTTTTCTTATGGCACGCGCAAAAAGTGTGTCTTTCTTCCACTCTCGCGGTGGACGCCATGGCGATAAATAAAGAAAAAGAGGAAAACAATAAGAGGGTATGTAGTAAAAGGGATGAAAAACGAAAATATAATAACGCACGCACATGCGACACACGAACATAACCTTTATCACCTTGCTGACACTTTCCCATTAAGAGGGCGCTAATCCCCCGGTCGCTCGCCGTCATCGCCAATGTGCAAAGACACAAAGTGCTTCGACATCTATTAAATGTTGGCTCATTGCAGCCGCTACAACCCCCGCCTGAAGCCGACAAGATTACAAGCATTTTCTTTGCGACGTCAGAAGACAGGCGAAATCGTATCGAATTCTTTCTTCTCTTTAATCACTTGCATACTGCGGATATAAATAGGATATTGTGAGAGAGAATATATAAGTTGCATTCAGCGCATTATTAGTCGTCAAGGGTGCTTGATGATGAAGTGAAACCCCAAGTTTTGATGTGTAATAGCGGATTACGCTGCAGATCACAACCATGGCGCACGCGGCTCCTAACAATAGACAAGATGACTAAACATTATCTATTTCTGCTTATCTATTTATTCGCTTGCCTACCTCTCGGGCATATCCTGGAATAATGATAGGTAATAGAATGGTAATAGTGAGTGTAGTCGCTTTCGAAGGGAATCCTTAATTTTGTCATACGATCACGATTTTGCCTTATCATATTTCATTCCGATCAAATTATTCTCGGTTATAACTAACGTGCATCTGAAATTTATCTGAAAATCTAGCAATTCGATTAAATATTTAATTTTATGAACAATTAGTAAGCATTAAATTTTTAGTACATTCAACATTTCATGAAATTTATTTGCACACCCTTTTAATTATTCAAAAGCGTAGCGCGTATTATTCGAGCGAATATTCATGAATATAAATCACATTTAAATAAATCGCTTTTGCAGTTTGTGCAAATAAAGCATTTTCTTAAGAAAATTATCAGCGCGCATCCAATGAATATTTAAACATCAAATATTTCGCTATTAAAGCGTTTCGAGTATCGCATAATTTGCTCTCCGCAGGCGTCACGCCGCCACCGCAATATTTTATCTCCGTGTATCAATAATAAACGCACGAACCCCAGAATGTAATTGTGCGCCATTGTCATTTTGCGCTTGCAAATTCGGCTTAATATACTTGGTAGGTCACCGCCGGCAAATGGAGAATCACTCCCTTTAGGTTTTTGTGCGCTGCGTCGGAGCTGCCGCCCCCGCCAAAGCGGCGGCTTTGATATATCTTATTGCATCGGCATTAAGCGGTCTCCTTCGAAAGGGTTACATGCTCCTGGGTGCTGCTCGCTCGTATGCGTATGCGTCATTGCAATAATTGGCGCGTCTAATTGGGCGTAGTAGGGACGCGCGCGCACAGCGTTTTCGCTCGGTGTGCCAAGATAATTGGGAAGTATGTGGGCGCTCTCCAAATACACGCATTGTCGACAAAACCGCAATAACACATAACGGCAATAGATTTCCAAGGATCTAATATTCCAATGCGAAGCTTACGCACCGAATAATTGCAATTTAAATCGTACAATTTGTACCACAATCTGACCGTAATAATTTAAATAACTTGAATTGTACAGGTATTAATTATAATCCTTCTTTTTGTTTCAGGTTAGTCTTGATTATCTAAAAGTTGGTGAGTTTTTCTAGGAGATTTTGCGGTATTTTTAAATGAGCAAAAACAACAACACAAGTGTATGATTATCGATACTTTGTTGTTGAAAAGTTGAATGTACGGTTTGTTCAATTAGTTCACTTTGCGTTGGTTAACCAATAAAGAAGCAAAAGCAAATCAATGATTATTACGGCGTTGCGTCTGATGATGACTTCGCGGCGAGAGTTATATTGAGCGGCTACTTCATCACTTTGGAGCAAACGAGTTGCGGTAATAATAATTTAGTAAATGCGAGCGGGCTGCTCGAACGAGTTCATAAGAAGCGACGGCTGAAGTAACAAGCGTACGATCCACACCTTGGTATTAGTTGTTTAATGCATCTCAATCATGAGTTGCTCGACGAGCACAACAAGCATATTTCGTGACATCATATCTTTCGTCAATTTTGATCCGCTGGCCGCCGACGGCACGACGCGAGGTGTCCGAGATGCTACTTATTTCTATCTGGAATGCGTACGCAGAGAAAAAAACACACGTTAAAATTACTTATTGTGCGTTGCACCTTCGGGTGATTCAACAATAACACGAAGATGCGCGCGACGTTCGCAATGCGCCTGCATCTTGGAGATGCAACAAAGAAAAAATTAATGCGAAGGCGATTATTAACGAGTACTTTTAGAAATTGTTACCCTCAAGGTAATAACTTAATGATACCTTCGATCAATTCGAACGATTGCTTCGATGTGTGTAGTAGAAAAACGTGTTGTATTATTCAAAATACAACATAACAAGTGAGAATGTTTTTTTTTTTGGCTAAGTAAGAATTCGATAGGAAATGAAGCAATTGATTAAATTAATGATTAAGGAAGTGGGAAGAGTTGGGAACGAAAATGTATGAAAATTTATTTGTTTACTCTTGGTTTAACGCCAGAGAAAAGCGGTGGGTAATCTGAATTGAAACATGAAACAAATGAAGATAAACTCTTAAGATATACAGTAGGTATGAATAAGCGTTCTTCCATGAATTTCTTGAACACGCCATGATAAAGTGTGTGTTCCCGTATGGCAGGTATGGAAGAAGATTTAGTGGAAAAACTGTCAAAGAAATTAAAGGTGTAGATATACCCATTATGACAAACACTTGAATAAATGCATGCATAAATTAGATGCGCGTACGCGATTGTACGCGATAATGAACGCTTTGGCGGAGGATTTATGAGTCCGGTTAATTAAAATAAAAGGTGTACCACCTTTGTGTTTTGTAACTCATGCACACCTCACCTCACTGCGCGGATCGTATAATGATGATGCGTTCGTTTCTCATTCGGCGTGCTCGCCCGTGTGTATATACCCAGATATCTGTTGAACAAACTGCGTACATATACAAAAGACTGAAGTGAAGAAGAGAGCGCAGGCAGGAACGACTCCTCGGAAATAAGTAAAAAACGTACGAGACGTACGCGAGCGTCGAACAAGCGAGACGAACACGACGAAAAAACCTGTGAATTGATACATCAAACGTGCAGATAGGCATCAGTAGTTCGTTTCGTATTGTTTCATCGCTTATTTCTTCATTATTCGTATTGTTTAAATCAAACAATGCGAGTGAGTGGAAGGCCCGCACAAAAAACGCTTTTCTGCTCTTGCTTGACATTCAATTGTCGTGCATGTAATTACCACGTGTAAAACTGCATTAAATGAACAATGAGGCTGCTTTTTTTGCCATTAAAGTCATTTTCATTTGCATCGTAAATTAAAGTAATTTATTTCATTGAATGGATTTGGAAAAAAATAATTTTTGTTCCTTTTCGGGGATTAATGATGATTGACTGTAGAAGGGAAAACGATTTTTCTACCTTTTATAAGCGTATGATAGGAGCGTTGATGTAATTATAGCACTTAATAAAAAGACAGGCGGGCAAACAGCGGGGAAAATTCATGAGCGTGGCGCTTTTGTCGCTCGCGCGCGCCTCTCCTGATAAATGCACGTATGGCTTATTTATGTATAGTAAATATTCATGTTGTTCGGCCAATATATGCGAAGAAGTCGATACCAATGTGCGCCTGCCGATACGCGATGCGATGCAAGAAGTGCGCGCCAGCTCGCATGCATAAACAACGTCGATAAATTCATGTCTGCTGCAAGCCATAATCTACGCGGTGGGCTCATCTCATCCTCAGCGGTATCCTTGCGCCCGGTGCAATGCATGCACACGTGGCTATCAAAGAAAGCATAATGAAAGTGTACACGGCGCGATGCATGTGTCGAAAGAAAGACTACGTGCCAAAAAACGAACAGCGTTGATAACGCCTCGCAACAGCAACAACAACAGCTAGCCACAGCTTGTACAACAAGTTTTTCTCTAATCGTTCACGAATGATGGATTACACCATATGCAGTATAAATTTTCAAATAGCGATAGCGTGTCCGATGATAATCGCAAAAATATGTGATAGAATATTTAAATAGGTCTATTATTGTAAAACGATTTGCGGTGAGATTAAACGATGCCAATTAAAATTTGGAATTTAACGAAGGAATAATTAGACAGATGTATGTTGTTATTAAGATATGCGCATGCGGATAAATAATGATGATTGCTCAATAAGATTCGGGCGAAATTACGATTCTTGTTAGGCCGATGATTGAGTTGTTGTTTGCGGTTAACGAGCTGTGAAACTCGCTTGAATTTGCGTTATTTTTGACGGCGATTTAATTTTTGCGTTAATTTATTATCGCCGCCTGGCGTGTGTGATGAGTCAATCCAAAGATATTTAAGGATTCAAGGAAGAGGAGACCTCCCAACAATATTTTGACTTGATTCAGCACATAAATTTCATTTTAATTTATATCTTTGCAATGACACGAAACGTGAGTGGATTTAGAAATGGGCTTTTTTTTTCGGCGAGACGAGTCATGTTTTAGTGAATTAATTATGACGTCAATAACAGGCACTCAATACTAATTACTAATTGACTGATTGAGCGCCATAAATGCACGGCGGGAGAAAAAAATAGCGAGTGGCGTGCGGAAATTGATGCTAATTACGAATTCGTTGTGCGCCGCTGGCAGAGCAACGAAAAACTCCTAATTAACGCAAACCCCGCGCCGAAAACGTTGAACACGGCTGAAGGCAAGTTGCTTAATTAGCGCGAAAAAAGGTAAGTCGCGCGTGAAACTTTCCGCTGTTCCGTCCGGAAAGAGCGGGCGACCAACTTGAACGGCCTAAAAATATACGACGAGTTTGCCAATTCTCGTGCGCACACCACCATTCCGATTTCATGTAAACATATACATATATATACTCGCCGGACTTTTGCGAAAGTGTGCAAATTACTCAACAAGCAAGCGCCAAAAATAAGAAGAAAAAAGTAAAGTAAAGCAAACGCGGAAAACAATACTGCGAAGAAGAACAGACGCGCGCGCGCAGACTTTAGCAACTTTTCTGAAGTATGCAGGCAGCTATATCGACTTGCAAGTCGTTTTGATTTACTAATTGCGCATTGTGCCTCTGTGTTTTGGCACTCGGAATGGTTGGGATGGCGGAAGAGTGGCATAAATTTTTTACACGTTCACAAAGAAAATGCGAATGAATGCCGGCGGCGAGCATTTTCTGCTGAGGAAATTCACCTTTTTTCTGCCTTCCTGTGCGCTGCCAATGCACAATCCTTCAATTCGATGCCTTGTTGCCGCCCGCCCAGCCGCCGATGAAGAAGAAGACGAGTGTGTATCTGATCTCAATAGGAAATTCAGTGGTGGCAGTGGCAGCGGCGGCGTTGGTTTTTTTCCACGTGCATTTATTATACGCTATTGTGAACAGAATAACAGAGTGGCGAAAAATCAAATGCAAAAAACAGACGACACGGGCAAAGAAAAACGCAATGGAAAAAAGACGAAATTCGATTCGCGTGCGCGCGCGCGCGCGTTCTAGCGTATTTGTTATGTAAATCAAGTTTTAAATTTTTTAAACGCCTGGAATAGTAATGAGACGAGAAGAGTGAAGGTACTCGCTCGGCATGTTCTTCTCGTCTCGACGAAAGAAATTGCATTACAATGTCTGGACGCTGATTGCGAATAATGAAGACGTTGCGAGGCGCTGCCGCTAGTAAAACGGCGTGGAATTACTGTGAAATGGCGAGAAAACACGTAAATAATTCTAGCGCATTTACGTTTCATAAACACATCATTTGTGCAGGGGTTAAATGCAAAAACGGCATTATGCACTAACATGCTAATAAAATATGATTAGCGATTGCAAACAAAAGGCGCGCAGAATGCGCAAAGGTAATGCGGGATTTAAAGCAACGGCAAGAGCAACAACAACAACGAGAAGGACGATTTTGTAAATAACGTTTGTTGATATGAAATTGAATCAGTGCGCTGGAATATGTTTAAATTAGCGCACGAGCGAACAAGCGAGCCAACCACCCAGAAAGCCATTCGCGCAGCGGGCATGTCAAGCGATGAGGACGACGAGAGTGCGCGATTGCCATAAAGGGCACTGAAGTAAATGAAATCAACATCAATGAGCGGACCTGTCTCGCGAACGTTCGCGCGCGCGTCGCGTCGCGTCAGGATGATGTGAAGACTCTCTGGACACGGGTTCGGCATGTCTGGACGTCACGACGTATTAGCATTAACCTTTCGCGTTGTCTAACCCCTCCGCACATCCGGTCCGATGCGTTTGCTTTGCTTGATGCAATATTAACAAACAGCCTTTTGTTCTCTCAACAACATGGCTCATCATTGTCTGGATGCGACCGCCTCCTCCTCTTTCACTACTCGGAAATTGACAGCCAGCCGGCGATGAAATTATTTATTTTGTTCATATGCTTATTTCATTATTAACGCTCACACGACCAGACAGCAACGTGAACATTTAATATCATTTTATTGCTGAGGAGATGGACGTAGGTAATATGAATTAATAATTTCAAATGAAACAATTAAGGCATTTCCGAAATAGATTCTCTTGTAAAACTAAAATTTAATGATAAATATTAGTAATACTCAAAATAATCTTTTGGGGAGAAGATGGGAAAAATTAAATGTGTTCATTATCAAATTTTGCAGATGTTCGGGGGGGATAATTGTGTGCTAACGACAACAAGGTGCGCATAATATGTACAGATGCTGTAAAAACGTGCGTGTTTGCGCTGGAGAATAAATTGAAGAAACAACAACTAGACGCGCGGAAATCTGTGGCGTGTTCGAAACGCAATCGACTTAGTCGAAGTAGCAGTTGAGCGAATGATTTGCTTGACGCGCGATTATAAGAGCGGATAATGACGATGCGCTCGCCTCGTGGTGCCTTTTGAATCGTGAGCGCGCGCGCCCAGCTTATAACAGAGAGCGTTTGCGTCTCTCGTCGAAATTAAGTTATTATTTCTTCACCTGTCTAGTTGCTAATGACGGTGTGCGCGCCCGCCAAACGGCACGCCGAAAACAAGACGACCAAATAATAAGCGCTCGTCCGTTTCACGATGCGACGCGGCTCCCTCGAAAAAATTGCTACGTTTTTGCGCGCTCGCTGCCAAAATTCATCTCAGCTGCTTCTTATTCGTCTTCTCTTTATCTGTTTCCTCGGCAAGCTCCCGGTATTTTTAGCTGGCTGACCGCGGTAATGAATGGTTGTTTCACCTTTAAGTAAACTCGCCCAATATGGAGATGATTGGATGATCATTTCTCATCTTTTCACAGTACAGTGGATTTTGGATGGAATAACCCTGAAAGAAATCGTCATTTATTGAAAATGTAATTTTCCTCGAAACGGATAACGATCACAGAAGTGGTTCTAAGTAGAATTGATCGTTATATCTCTATCATGTCTGGATTTTGACAAATTTATGATTTTCTTGAACAATCAAGCTATTATTATTATTTGCACAATAATAAATCAAAGAAGTACACAAGACCTTTTGTGTCCCTTTAATCTTCTTAGATGTTTCACTAGTAGTCCAATATTAGCCGTCCCGCGAGAGCAATAAAGTTTATTTGTTTTACGCTTTTTCGATAGAGCTGGAGAACGCGAGCGCGAACGGAGAGGGCGACCATAAAAAGGCGCTCCCCACGCGCGCGCTATTAACTTTTCGATATTATGCGATGCAATCAAGTGGAAAATATTGCATTAAACGTGTTCATACTACACTCGGTCATTCTTTTTTTCGTCGCTTGCCGCCCTTTTTTTTGAACTTTGCGCTGGCGAAACATGCAATAAGCGTATAATGAAAGACAAACACAACGGGATGCGCATCATCGTATCAGCAGCGTGCATTATGATATCAAGGTAGATAGCGCGAGCAGCAGCAGCAGCAGCAAAAAAAACGTGAATGCTAGGAGCATCCGACACGGACCGAGGCAAAGATTGCCTCTTGGCCGAGTGAATGAATGAATGAGTGAGTGGGCGCACGGAATGAGAGTGGATGGGAAAAGCGCTGATAAAAAGGACGCGAACGCGACCGCCAATTATCCTCTCAAATCCGGAGCGCGCTTCACTTGTCGCCTGTCAGCCGCCCATCCCGTATGAATACTACGTACAACGCATCCGAGTTGTACGCTAGGAGTACGCTTGAAAATCCTCTCTATTCCACGAGAAGAGTGCGCTCTTCTCGTTTCTCCGCGGCGAGGGCGAAGGGAAGAAGGAGCGTTGCGTAATATTTAAAATACGTGCAGCATCCCCAGGGAGGCAGAGAAATTACCTGGAGTGTATGCGCGGTTCGAAAACTCTTAAATTCGAGATTTCGCACGCAATCCTGATTGAATTATGCGGTCTGTCTCCTCGCAATTGACAATGCTCATTGTTCTTTTTTTGGGGCTGCGTGAATTGAGTGAATTTACGAGAAAATGCGTCAATGAACGTAAAATAGAAACGGTTAAAACTTTACCTAACGGTAATAAAACACTTTGGTGATTGCTTAGAAAGCGATTTTATAGACAATGAAATTAATCAAAGTTGTTTTATCGATGGCAATATATAAAGCAGGTGTGATAAGGAATGGGAATTCAATTAAATAATTTATTAAATGTATAATATGATAATCACAAATGAAAATTATGAGCGTAAACACGCGGCGATTGTTAATTCAATATAAATAATTGCGTTGTGCACTTGAGAGCGTCGGATATTTGTAAATTAATCAATCCGACATGAAAATTTGATGGTATTTATCAATATCTTGATTGGAAAATTCGCAGAGCGTATTGTTGGGTTGTAAAACAATGCAGACCGGTTTGGCGCCGTTGAAATGATTCGCACTCTCGTACTGTATCCCTCGTCGCTGCAGCTCCAGCAATAATGCATTCATACACTTGCATTCGAATGGATTGCCAACCATCTCGAAACGGTGTAGAGCTGTTAGACTGTTTAATAACGTCATATCGAATGCAACAAATTGATTGAACTGTAAATCTAAATAATTCAACTTTGCATAAGTTTGCGCCATGTCGGTTGGTAATTGACGAATTGAATTATTCCTTGCAATTAATTCCTTAAGGTTAATGAATTTTGGAAGGACATTTATGAATGATTTAATACCATTCAAACTAATATCTAGCACTTCGAGATTGAATTGATTCGAGGCTAGATTTATGCGAAGATCTCCCATTTTATTGTTGCTTATGTTTAGATATTTCAAGCCTTGAAATTCACTGGCTACATTATGACCAATGTTTTTAAACTTGTTTCCCGAGACGTCCAGACAAGTTAATAAACGCATCTGCAGTAGTTTAGTTGATACGGTTTCTAAGTTCATGTAGGAAATGTCCAATTCTTTTAAATTCGTTAGCGTGTCGAAAGTATCTTCGGTTAATTGCTGTTCTAATCGGTTTCGCCCAATTCGTAAGACTTCGAGTCTTGTCATGTGTTTAAAAAAGCGCTTGGTGATGGATTTAATGCGATTGTTGTACAAGTTCAAGACTTGAAGATTAGTTAAGTAATCAAAGACGTCTTCGTCAAGGTAATCAATGTCATTGTACGATAGATCCAACAATTGCAATTTTCCCATATCCAATGAGCCACTAATAAAACCGTTGATGACGTTATGGCTGAGATTGAGAAAATGCAATTCTTTCCATTGCTCGGACACAACGCCGGCAATATTATTAATCACATTGCGACTTAAGTCCATGTAGCGTAAACCCGTCAAATGCTGATATGTGTTTACGCAGGGATTTCTCATTTCGTTGCCGGCCATGTGTAATGATGATAGGCGATTGGTCGCCGCGAACCAATTTTGCGGCGGACAGCGATGTATTTTGTTGTTACTTAAGTCAAGTTTACGTAACTCTGAAAGTTGAGCAAATGCTTGATTAGGTATCGAGCTTAATTTACAATCAAGAGTGAGTGATTGTAATGTCTTAGACTTTTCTTCATTTTTGAATTGATCAAAAATTCCATCACAGTTTCTAAGATAAGCATTTGACGCCTAGAAAATAATTATTCACTTGGTTAATTAAGCAATTAATTTACAAACTTACACCAGAAGAGGGAACTGTATCTAACGCGTTGATGAAAGTCGTTTGCAATTTTGCATTTTCACACACAAAACACTTGGAAACGTGTAGAAAGTTTAAGGTTAAAATAAACACAACTAGAAGATTTTTACGTAACATGTTGCCTCTCGCGAATCGGATTTGCGATTGATGTTTATAATATGCAATGCTGAGGTCGACGAGAATAACTATGTATTTATTTATTTATTATAAGAAATTTATCTCGCGTATTTTATCTGTCGGCCTTGAATTTACGTCATTAACAGAGACATGGTAATTATAAGCTAAAACGTTTGAATACATGTGTAGCAGGGAATCGATTAGTTGTAATGGTACTTAATGAATATTAAATCGACCTATTTAAATCGGAGAAAAAAATGGAAGAAAAACTTAAAAGGAAATTTTTTGTTTGGTTATGGCGCAGAGAATGAAAAAAGTAAGTAGAAACTTACTTATTATGAGAGCTTCGAGCCCTGACAATCGATAATTTAATCCCGGCGCGCTCTCCAGTCTTATTATTAAGTCATTATTGTTATTGGGCCGCATGCGTACTGTTCGTTTGCTTGCAGCTGGCCAACGTTTCCATATGCACTCGAATTATAATGACGGGGCGTCATCGTTATCGACGATTCCCATCATGTCATGCATCGCACAATGCATTCGTTGCCGCCGCCGCCGCCTCCGTCTCCGTCGGCGTCTACGTCGATTTAAAATACTCAATTGCAATTCAAGAGCGTCTTATACAATCGCATTACAAACATAGCAATTGTAAATAGCAATCTCAATTGTTACACGAATTAGATCGTTTGATTTAATGCGAAATATGATAACATAATTGAAGCAAGAAAATATATTTATTAGACGGTAACATAATGATTAACTTACTTATCACTAATGAGGAATGGAAGATTTTAATTTTATCTTTAATTATTGGAACATGAAATTTAAATTATCTGGCCTTCTTTGGGTTCTTTGAAATCTTTAGGACGTTTTAGACTAAAAATTATCTTGTAAAACATGAAGTAACAAGTGCGCCCGAATGAAAAATGGAATACGCATAAAACGAGCTCTCACTATGCAGAAGACGAGTACAACTTGTGTAATTAGTGTTTCATACAGTTTTGAAAGCTTGAGCTATCTCTGCATATGCACTTCCTTCTTTAGCGCAGCTCGGAGTATAAAACTGCAGAAAACTTGAACGTGGGTCATGGTTTTGCAAATTCACCGTTTTGTAATGAGCGGCAACTTTGCGCAAATTACTTGCAGTAGTAGCAATTGCATCAACCACCCAGCTGGCAAAAATTAAAGAGAAGAGTAATAGACAGATTACATAAAACGTTTATTCGTAAGCAATTGCTCTGTTTGCGTAATTAGCAAATGGATAATTGATTACGAAATTTTATTATAAAAGCAAAAATTTTCAATGGAATTGCAAATTTCTATTTGGATTTTAATGTGTGAATATTTGATGATATCCCTGGTAAAATTATAACTTAATTGAAATTTCGTGTCGATTTATATACGTGGTTTATATTTGCATTTATAATGTATCCGCGTTTTAAAGTTGGCATTATTTTAATATGCATATTCATGTTACATTTTAGTGCATTATTAATAATGCACGCTTGATATGGATTAATTTAATTTTTCATAGATGCATTCCATATTTATTTTTACCAAGTTACGAAAATTATTTTAGCGAATAATTAATAGATTAAAAATTACCATAACATTTCAAAATATTATGCAGATAATTTTATATCGTAAGGGGTGAAATTTTAATATTATCACTATTTTTCAAAATTGACCTCTTGGCATATTGATAGCGAAAATTGGCATTTTGCTTTGCGCCACCATGGCAGACTTCATGGCGTTAATGAAGTTTGTATATAACGCTGGAATAATTAATGAAATATCCTTAACGATGCAACAGCAGAGCAGCAGCAGTGGCAGTGGTGCCTCTGGCACACTAACAGCGCAAGCGCGCGCACTAAAATTTTAATTGAATTTGATTAATTTGCGCAGCATTTATACTTTTAAGTGGCGCGTTCGTGTCACGTCAGATGTTTGCGCCACGCGCGCTTTAATTACACGTGCATCCCGCGTTGCAACGTGTGTTTTCCGGCAGCCGCATGTAAATTAACTAACTCGCTCTCGTCTTCTGCATCCGACACAACAATGTCGAATAGATTTGCCGCACGTCTGTTGTTTTACCTCCCGAAAATTCCAATCGTATTACGCGCAAAGAGGCGGAAATGTGTTTAATCCATTAGGGGTTGGTTGATTTAGCTTCGAAAATAAAATACAAAACATGCCACAACTAGTTTCGCATGTAGTTCTAAAGAATCACTTAATAATTGCGTAAACTAAACTCGGTGAAGACCAACTATTGGGAGTTGGATTGCTATAATTGGACCGCCATAAAAAGTAAAATACGACGAATAAAAATGTTATGTTAACGATTAATTATTCGATGGATAATCCGATTTAGAGGAGACCATTGATTAGACTTCCGTACACATGGAGTGATAATGCGAGAGACATCCTAATCGCCTTATTAGTCCACCGCACATGCACGAATTTTCACTTTTAATCTGCATGCAAGTTGCGCCTCGCTTTGTGCGCGTTGGGAGGTTCACATTGATCCGGCTTGAACTATGCCGACACAACAAATAACGTACTTGCTTTACAAATAACTTTAACAATGTGACAACAACATTCTCCTGAATGCGATGCGAGTGACTAACTGCTAGTGAATGAGGCTGAACGCGGCGCATAACTGTGTAATAAATTTACGAAAATTCAGGTAGGCCCTGCTTTAGAGCTTAGCTCACCTTTGGTGCGTTACCGATTGAGCGAATGGACGGAATATGGGCGAGAAAAGCTTTGCAATAAGGGTTTTTCACGCTTTAATCAACCCTTGGACACCGTTCGCGTAAGGTTTACGATTCAGACCGCAAGTGTACGCAGTCAATAGCGTTTTTGATTTGTTCTACATGGACGCATTTCTATTCTTTGCAAGGTCTTGAAGTTTGAAGGAAGAAGGAAATTAAAATGATTAAAACAGTGGTAACACGTAGGTTTAAGACCACAAGTTGTTTCATCATGTACGAATAACTAAATGTAATTAAGGCCACTACTGAGTACTTACTTCTGAAATCCAATGTAGGGCTTTCTTACTAAGGAGAAAAAGATGTACGAAAAGACTAACAAGTGAAGATTGAGTAATTGGATCTATCATTATAACCATTTCCCTCTTTGACTCCTGTATATAAGCTCCGCATAGACAGTGGGGATAGGGGGACCCTCTTTCACCTTCGATGTTCGAAAAAGTTATAATGATAAATCGAATTGTGAATTCTGTAGTAGTATTTCCGTGGATGTTCGATTTCTTCCGACCAAGGACTAAAAGCTAAGTACGCAATATTGGTTGTAATTTTTGTTGATTATGTTGCGGAATTTACATTTGCAACCGCATATTGGAAACTTTTAAAGAAATATCTTGTGTCATAAATTAATCATCAAGTAGGTACATGGTTCGTTCATACGCGTAGTTGCGTGAAGTTAAGTTGGCGATGGAACTTCACGCTAATCAGAGAATAATTAATTAACTGCGAAACGCCGATTAGAACGCAGACGCGCGAGAAGGCTTTCAGATGCATGTACGCGTTGGTAAACTAATTTAAATTTAAATTTAACTCTTTGCATGAACGCAAATTGAAAATACGAAAGCATCGCACGCAGCCGAAACAAATGCGAATGATGCGTAACATTTTAACAAGCACTGGTTTATGCTCGACTGGCTGGCTGGCTGGCTGCAGTTTTGGGGTGTGTATGCGTGTGTGTGGTGCCCAGTAGTGACAGCGAGCATGCATTCAGCGTCTCCTCGGAAAACGAATCGCTGCAAATGCGGCCCCCCAAAAAGAAAAGCGCGTTAGGTTAATCAGCGTGAACTCGCTGTGATGCTGATGCGATTTGCAGTCGTTCTGTCATTCTGTACTCTGTTGTGCAGTAATACTCTTGCTTTAAATTCGCCTCAATGTCGCTTTTATCACCCCGAAGGACTAAACAAAATCATGGCATGTCTAATGATCAGCTGCTTCTTGATTCATTCTTTCATTCAGCGCACGGCTTTGATTCACAAGGAAAAATGTATGCTTTGAATTAAACTTGTTATGAAAGAGCTCAGAGTGAAGCAAAAAAATTGACGATATTATTTATTCGTACATCTTGCAGGAAAATTATAATTTTTAGTTGGGTGAAAAGAAACGAAATCACTTTTCAATTAATTCCATTATCATCATTATTATTGCAGCACGTAACGTGTGCATGCGCGTGCAAGATTGCAATGATTGTTCGATTATATTTCGCCGATAAGCAATCATATGCGCGCATTGTGTTCTCTCGGAATCCTTGCCGGCGTTTTTGTTTTCGTTGTAATGCAGTCGCCGCTCGCAGCTCGCTTGCGGTCGGTCGGCCGCGAATTGATGAAGAACAAGCGCAAGAAACAAAGCGGGTGTGTGGCTCGCGTGAGCCGAGAAAAAAGAGGAAGAAGGCAGAGGTAACCGTGCCTCTTTCATTCGTGTACGTAAATTGTTATGAGACGATGATGTCTTCATTGCGTTTTACAGTTTCTTTGCAAGCGTGCGCGCGCGATGTTCTCGAAAGAGCTAACGAACTTGCAACTCGACTCGTATCGAATGAGTTTCTGCATTTTTACTTAGCAAAATATGATATACCTACTATCGTATCCATTCTTATTAATAATTTTAATACCATAAATAATTTAGTTTAGGTTTATTTATACAATAGCGAAATTTCGAGGAAAATTTAATAACAAACTCTCCTTCTTGGAAATTTTTACCGGAGAATTTTTCAAGTATTTTTTCTTTGAAGAAAGGTGGATTGGATTTCACAGGTTGTAAATTTATTTATTTAGAATTGAGTTAAACAAATTGTATACTTATAGAAACAAAATGTCAAAAGCAAAGAGCGCAAAGTCGAGACCGCTGAAGGCGCTCCTTGGTTTTCTTGCAGTGAGGAGTTAAACATTCAGAGTGAGCAAGTATATTATTATTATTATTGGCGGTTGCTGGTGGTGGTTTGTTCATTTCGTCTCGATGCAGCTTTCGTCTTATTCTGTCACGCGTTTGTACGCACACACGAAAGCGAATGGACCGGGCCAAATTGATTGGCTATGAAGTACTCGCCGCTCTTCTGTGCTTCTTCGTCGTCGTCATCGTCTTCGTTTTGTTCCTCTTCACGCGAGAGAGCATTATGCACGCGGAACGCGTTCGCGACTGATGAAGTCATTAAACGTACCTGCACAAAGCCGCCGGTGATGGCGCGATGTTGATGATGATGAAGACGACGCACTCTTTCGCCAAACGAGAACTTTTCGCTCGCCTGCTTGCTCGTTTTTTTTGCGCGCGCACACTGCGCACGTCGTAAAACAGCGAAACGTAATGCGAGATGAGCAGGTGCACATACAATAGTCAATACCTTCTGAATTGCAAAAGGCGTATGCGAATTTTACTTTTAAATCAGTTTGGCGCGCAGAAAAGATGTTTCGTTTCGGCGCAAAAGTATTGCAATTTTGATAACAACAGCAACAACAAGAAGAAGAACAACGCAGAACAACCGCACATTGAAAATGCTCATGCAATCTGTGAAATTACTTCGGAGAAGCACTAAATAATTAATTTGATATGCCCGCAGTGCATGGAAACGGCAACGAAAACTTTTTTTGCTAGTGCGAAGGCCGCGCACGGCGATTTTTATTTGGTAGAAACAAGAAAAAACGCAGAGAGGGAAATGCAAGAAACCCTAATGCACAAATGGCGTTCTGCGTTTAGCGCGGTCTGATGTGCGGAAAATTTTATAGCACGAGTCACAAGCTTGATGTCTGCATAAACTTGCGTCATAAATCTTTAAAGCGCTCGCATCCGCACATTGCACGCCAAGTACGCGTTCGTCTTTTTCCTGTTGCGGCTCCTGCGAATAAAAAAGGACGACGAGAAGGACGAGGAAATAAAGAGTAATGTATTGAAAATAAGCTAAACTACACTTTTATGGAGTTTGTTGCTTGCTTAGACTTTGTTTAGTTTTCGGGCCGCGTTGCGAGAGTTTAATTAAAAATGTGTTATTAATTTTAACTTTTTTACAACTTTCTGCAACTTTGGCTCTGTTTTTTTAATCTGGCGGCAGAGTAGGGTATAAAATCAGTTTTAAATTTCACGTTTTATATGTTTTTATTAAGATTTTAAAATATAATTTCAACTTTTTTGCTACAACTTTATGAATTATTTCATCGATTAGCAATAAATCAGCAGTCAAGACACGGTAAATATTTTAAAATATTTATTATTCAGAGTAACTTGACAAATTTTACGATAGTTTTATAAACAATATTTAAATATTTACGATTGAGAATTTTTATGACTAATTTCAATACTCATCCAGCTGATAAATTTATAATTCAATAAAAATACAACAAGACTTGTCACTTTAAAAATAATAAGAAATTTAAATACGTCTGCAACATTTACGACATTTTTATTTGTTCATCTGACTGAATTCACTCGATTTGCACATATTAAATATTCATAAACGCAAGAAATAAGAAAATCATCAAAAATATATTCCGCCTCGCATCTCGATGCTTTATCAATATACAATATCTTCTGCCATCAGCGACGACATAAATTCCGTCAAGCAGAATAGAAAAATAGAATGCTATGCAAAGAACAACAGCGG
This sequence comes from Anaulacaspis nigra, assembly GCA_030264675.1. Taxonomy (NCBI): domain Eukaryota; kingdom Metazoa; phylum Arthropoda; class Insecta; order Coleoptera; family Staphylinidae; genus Anaulacaspis; species Anaulacaspis nigra. Next base: position 355,747 of record JARJDV010002748.1, read on the forward strand.
GGCGGATAAAACGAAACACGAAAATTTTTAAAAGAAAAGAAATCAAACATAAGATCAAACGACAACCAAAATGTCAACGAGGAGTTTTTACGCAATGAATGACAATATAGTGAGCCGGATAAAAAGGTATGCTAAAAAACGAAAAAATGTTAAGACCCTCGTCGTCCGTTTCACTGATGAAGATCATCATCATTTCAACGTTGTTCTGTCATATTAATTATCATATAATAAAATGGTCAGTAGCCGGTTTCGGAAGTCGACAATCGATAAATGGCCGAGGCTTTGCTTCATCACCATCCGCATCATCATCGTCGTCGTCTTCTGCATTGCTCAAGCGCTCAAGAGAGCAAAGAAGACGATGCGATTTAACGCAAAGGAGAGCGAAACACGCGAGCACGCGGGTAGCTTAAAGAATGAATTATACGTTCGCTATCAATTGACATATCTCGGTCGAATGCATTCAGTCAACAGGAATTAAAAGCACGTTGCACACGTGGAATTGTAGGTATAGCCTTCCTATAATAAATGAATCAAATCAGCATTGTCAACCGTGGAATGCGCCTAACTTTTTCGTTTAAATTTTATAATCAAATCGAATTCCTGCTTTCTACATGCTTAAGCAACTTGTATTTTTAACAGTAATTTATTTTCCTAGTCGAATAGATGTGGATTAAATAGAGTTAATTAAGATTTAATTGGAATTTATGAAAAATTTGCAGAGAAATGTGATTATATACCGAGTTGAAAAGTATTTATGATTTATGTGTATTTAAATAACACATTGTGAGCTTTGTTCGTACTTCATAAATACGTTGGCGCTGAGGAAGAAGTTAAGCAGCAGACGAGACGAAGACGGTCAAAGAATGCTATAACTATAGGCAAAGTACATACTAAAGTGCGTTGGATGATATACAGACATCCACACCAAACAAGACGCGAACGCGCGAGCGAATGCTCCTAATACAATGTGTTGATGATGATGATGATGATGATGATGACGTGATGCTCTCTCGCATGAAGAGCAAGCAGCAACTCGTTGAAAATAATACTAGCGCATCTTCTCTCGCCACCAAACACATCGAGTGAGAGAATATACACTCATTTATTATTATACAGGTATATACGCATAGAAAATATCGTTTTCGTCGTACGTCGCTCACGGGGCTGTGCGGCTTATTAAAGTTTATAACATCGTAAAAGTGCATACGCATCGAAACGTCATCGCACGCATATAAAACCGCATGCGCTAACTAATTAGGTGCTTAGATTATTATTACGCCGAGGACGAGGATGCGCAATGCCCAAATTTGAAATTTCTATGCGCACACGTCCGAGTGTGAATATTCATTCTTGTTATTAATGACTTCTCCTCGCACGATGGCAACGCGGTAAAAGTGAGTTGGAAATTTTGATTGAAACGTATCAGTCGTAATTGTGAAATAAATTGCGTTTGGCTTTTATGATAGCTTCATCACGAACACGCACGCCACGCGCACGCAGGCGACTACGACGACGACGACGAGACGAATAGTTTTGTAATGGTGGTGAATGCCGCCGCCGATGCGGTTCAATTCGGAACGCCATTTGGCATCATTGTCGCGGGGCGTGCGCACACACGCATACACAACTTCCTTAATAAAACAACGCGCCATACAATTCACTATTGTTTTAGGGCGAGTGAATAATTATAGTGTTGATGCGTGCGTCGCGAGTGGGATATAATAATGAGCAGTTTGTAAGTAGTAAGACTGCACCCTATCGTGCATTCGATGGGGGGGCAGTAGCTGGGCTATTGTCACGCACTGGCCATTGCGCACGCCATCATGCATTGCACATTTGCGCACAACACCAGACATTGTTAAATGACCAAAATGAATGACAAACCACCCTACGAATTATTTCATCATCCATTTCCTGGCGGTTGGATCTAAACTAACAACACAAAACTATGGAAAACATTAAGCGAAACATGATAGTGTATTAAATAATGAGATAATGCACTTTATTACCTTTTGTTCGAATAGACTAGTTGCATGATGATATTTCATTTCATCGCTAAATTAATTAGTTTTTAAGTAATTCAATAGCTTGCGCGCTAGTAAATCTCAAATTAAAGAGGGCGCCACGCTGCAGACGTATGTGCTTGGACGGAGCAAAGAAATAAATGGTGGGATGACACACAAAAACAAGATATAAAATATTGAGAGAACTAAATGAAGACGAGCAGCAGTTTTGAGTGTACAGCAGAAATATTATTAGCAGCATTGCGCGAATCTTGGTGTAATTGGCGCATTATTCACGAAGCGCACGCCGCGGCCGTCGTGTACGTTTGTGGAAGCAAACCGAATGAAGTGAAATGAAACCGGCAATTATCCATTATTTATTTTAATTAAAGTCTGGCGCGGCTGCCTGCATTTGCAGTCTAATTCCCTTCTCGCGTTGCCGCCGCCGTTTCTCTCATTTCCACACGCGTTCTGCTTTTTCTTTGCGGCGCTGGCTGTGGCGGCAGCGGCGACGACTGCCGTTGCACTTGAAAGCACGCGCACCGCCCGCGAGCTGCGCGCATAATCCGAAAGATTATAAAACGCGACGCGTTTGCGGAAGACCGCGCAATTGGCAGACGGATTGTTGTTTAATTATTGAGAGGCGTCTAGACGTGCAAAAATAATTACTACCATTGCAAACCACTGCACGAATCGTGTTGAATACTTTTATGCAAATGCATTATGCATATTTGAATCAAACATAACAAGGCGCAATTTACCTTTTGGAGTTTCTCTTCGCGTGCGATAAAAATTTATTTGAAACATTTTAATCTTATAAAATCAGATTTAGAATATACATATTAATAGCGTGTTTATTTAAATTTTTCGCCGAATTAAATTACGAAAACAAGGCATTAAATGAAAAAATCCTCGGACATGAATGTAACGAGTAAAATTCATATTTAAAATCCATGCCTAAATATGGATAATGAATGCATGACGCATTGCACTCTAACACGGCGCGTCCGGCAAGCGAAACGAGGAAAAGGTCGCGGATGACACACTAGATGCGCGAGCAACAGAAAAAATGCGCAAATTGAAGTAAATTGCTGTTATGCTAACAAACGCATATGAACCGAATACCTATGAGGATGTACACTGCATAAATGTGTGTTGCTTTTTACGCAAAGCTCGTGTTTTTTTTACATGCGCCAAGTTCGAATTTCAGCGCATGTTTTTGCATAAAATTGCATAAAGGGCTGACAGGGCGAATGGGACGAAACGACGAAATGCGCTTGAGTACCAAATATGATTAACTCATTAGTTTTATACTCGTACCCCATTTCGGTGTGATTTTCATATTTTTGTTTGCGCTTGAATTTAAAACAGTCGCACATTTTTGAAATGAAAATTTTATGTTTTTTGCAGCAAAATTTTAATTAATTAAAAAATTAGTGTTACTGCATAATTTTTAACAATTAAAAACATGAAATAAAACGGGCTTATTTCGGGCAAGACAACAGATAAAATCGTATAAATATAATTAATTTGTGTTACTCTATTTTAGGGGAGATGTTAATATTTTTCTCGCGACCAAATTAAAATTAATTTCATCGGGAAATGAAAAGAACAAAGTGAAAATATTTCAAGAAACGAGAAATACTTGAAAAGGGTGTAACAATAGCAGCAAATCAGATAAATAAGAGATAAAATTGATGTACAACTAGCAATGTTAACTCGTTTCGATCGCTGATGGAAATACAGAGTGTTCGTCTCGTTAAAAACGCATTTCGAGCGATAATTTAAGGCAATTGCGTGGCGACAAACACTTTATATATTAGCGTGTGCAAACGAAACAAAAGCAAACAACAAAAAATCAGCCAATTAAATTCGACGCAAACAAGCCGGATTCAGGTAAACAAGCCCGAACGGCGACGAGTGATTATAACGTGCACGGACGGATGGCATTTCCAAAAAAACGGCCGAAAACTCCCCAAAATTCCCAAGATGCTCGTTTATGCGCGCACCTTGCTTGTCGCGCTGCGGCTTTGTCTTTGTCTTCCTCTCGATCGCAGCGGCGACGAATCGAAGAAGCGAAGAATTTCACCTCAAGTGCGGATAACGTTGCGCAACATCGGCGGCGGCGTCGCGTTACACGATAAAAAATCCGTCGGTCGCATTCTTGAGAAATTCTTTACGATCCGGCCGCGAATCGAGTGGAAATTATCTCAATCAACAATCAATACTTTCTGCCGCCTGAGAAATTACATTTACATCTCTCGCGCGCGCGCATCCTATCGCGAGTGAATTATTTCAAGAATTAAGCGGCGGCAAACTGATTGGAATTTTACGTGAATTAAAACTTTCCACGGACAGCTCTATTCACGTTTCGCATTTTTTTGTATTCGTCCTCTTCGTTGCGCGATTATCCGCCGGCGTAAATAGATAAGAAATAGGAAAAACATTTAAGCGACGCAAAAGTTAATTCCGGAATTTAATTATATATCTTAACAATTTTTTCCACGCCGTTTGCCTCAACATGCTGAACGAAATCGTTCACTCGAGTCGTAAGCAACTAAGTAGTCGAAGATGAGCATTAAAATGAAGATGGAAGGCCGGCAACTAAATAACAACGCACGCAGCGATGAGCGCGCGGAAAAAGGCGAAGAAAAGATGATGATAAAAAAAGTTAACTAACGATTTAATTAAAATCTCGCTCTTCTAGTTTGCGCGCTTACTTCGGTCGCATTTCTTCGTCTGGATTGCAACTTTGCGTCTTAATAGATACGCGCCGTATTTTCCGTTCTTATTTCTTCCCAACTTTTTACGCGATTCGGAGTTATCGGAGCGTGAAATGGCGACAGATTGAAACGTTTGATTATTAAGTCGTGTTCGGCTAAGAGTGCAGATTTTCAAGTTGATTTCATAATTAGTTTTAATTCAATTTTAATTTTGATTCGCCAAAGCAGAAAGTGGCAAAAGTTGTTAAGTAATTGGTATATTTTGTTTATTTACAAGATAGGTCCGTATTTATTTTATTATTTATTCTCACCGGCTTAAATTGGCGAATTCTTAAACAAGGTTTACTTATTCACTCGTGTATTCGAGTCACGAATATTTTTATGTTTCCCGCACGAAGCGCGTTCAAATGTGAATGAGGTCAATTTAATTTAAAATTTACCAAGACCCCAACCAAAAGAAAGTCTAGGACACTATTTGCACACGTCGAAAAAAATTCATACGTGTCGCTTTAACCTCGCCATGCGCGAAAAAATACACAACAACATGAGGGAAAACAACCCCTGATAAAAATATTTTAAACAAAAAGCGGACAAACTAACCAATCGACGGACACATATGGGAATTTGCGGAAATAAAAAACAGATGTGAATATACAAAGTAAATTTACATACGCAAATTTGAATGTGGAATATAAATATTTTACCAATATTTGTTTCGCGCTTGTTAATATTCATAATATTTACCCGGCTCATCATATTTTTACGCATGCGTTGCTTGCTTTTCTCTATCACCATCGGCTTCAAACGGAACTCGGACGCATGATAAAAATAAATATGGTTTTATAACGAGGCAATAATAATGCATTATTTATGAATACCTTTGAGCCGTTTAACGACGTGATAAACGCATTCATATCACATTCGACCGGAATTTATGTGTCATTCTTCCGGACACTGCTCAGCGCACATCGTGTAACGATTCATATCAATTAGCGCAACATCAAAGTGTGAACTGCTCGTCATTCCACGTAGATAATTACCTAATTTGTATGATTTGTATTAATGTTAAGCGAATTTTATTTCTTGCGAGTTGTTGGCTGGGCCTCAAAGTATAGCTTAGTTAAGGACAAATCCTTTTAGACGTGCTCGAGAATCCGGCGAGGATTTTATGGCGCATTGACTGCGAGAGAAACGTAAAAGAAAAGCAGTGAAAAAGCCAATAAAGTTGCGCGCGCAATAAAATGAGAGAAAATGCATCTTTAGTATTGTCATTAAATATGTACGCACACCTTGCTCGGCGCGATGACGAGACATCGTTGTCTTTATGTCTTATCGTAATGATTATAAATAACGATATTATCATTGGTTTTACGTCTGAAATGTTCGCTTTACTTTTATGTCGCTTTTGCGTATTTTTCATGCTTTCCCTTATTTGCATATGCGGTAAGTAACTCAAGTTTTGTATTAAAACTATAAACTTGATAATTTTACTTAAGAACTGAACGCATATTATTTTATGAACCGGAAGATGACAAATATTTCGGAAGGGGTTGCGTGCAAAATTATAGGATAATTAATGCGTAATCATCGATGCGAAAAGTGTAACGAATCGGGGACAAACGCATCAAAGAAAATAAATTTTCAGGAATGAAATTAGTTTCGGTTCTTTGGGAATTACGGATCGATTAAATGAAAAGTTATCGATTTGCGGGAAACGCGCATGCAGGTTGGAATATAACTCCGGCTAACGTAATATAATGCATTGGCATGTCGCATTCGAACGGAAAGCCAAATAATGTGCGAGTATGAGTGCGAATGTGTATATTATCAAACCATTGAAATTCATTCATCCTCAATGGTGCAACAGCGAGTAGCAGTAGCAGTAGCAGTCGGACGTTTCGTGCTCGTTCATTCGGTTTGTGTTGATTAAACATGGATCGCACACACACCGTGTGCTCGGCCGGCTACATCGTCGCAGGACGATTGAATGCGCCGTCGTTTGTACGTCATAGTTTCGGATAATGGAGCGAATGAGTTTTCCAATTATTCGCGGTCGTGTCGAAAACCGTCCGGGGTTGATACGCTCGAATGCACTCAGCACCCGGCTCCGGCTCTGCGGCATCGGCGTTCGCTGGCAATCAGCCGCCAGCCGCGCGTGCAACCCCTTCGATCAAATTGATATCAAACGGTATCAAATGTGCGCGCGGCGTAATCAAGCGATCATTAACTTGATATCAAATGCGATTATTCTTCCATTTGTCGTTTTGCGCCCTCCCCGAAGAAATCGAACGAACTTTTACTATTATTCCGGAAACGACTAAAGTTAGCTTTACGTTTGAATTTAAGAAATAATTATTTAAGCATTGCTTTTATATGGATATATGTACCGAGTTTTTATAGTACATACTTTGTTAAGTTTATTCGACAAGTACGTAAGCCGCGAGAGAAGACATCTCTGAAGAACTTGATGGCCTTACACAGCGAAGCGTCTGCGTTCATGTCAAAGCAGCGCTAGCGTACTTAGCCGATCATGTCCGCTTAATCTGGCTAATCAATCTCGTTTCACGAGACGGTTCGCGCACGAAGAGAGAAACTCGAGCGATGCGCGTGTTCGCTTTGAGCGTGTGCTTTCCACTCGTTCGTTTTTCACGCCAAAAGCCCGCCCTCACCTCAAGGAAAGCCAATTTAATTTAAATAATGAATTGTTTCAGCCGCAAAGCCGACGTGCGTCTAATAGGCGGACGAGCAAAGTGCCGAGCTAAGCGCTATAAGGCGAATAGAGCACACCACCACATACAGTAAGAAAGAAAAAAACGTAGACGAAACGCAGCTAAAGTCCGAACGGAAAACGCAGCGAGAAGAAAGTCGGGAAAAACAATGAAAAACCGCCTGACATTAAACCTAATTACTTTGCATTGTGAGACTAACACGTCGGATGCCTTGATTGATAAGATAAAAGTACTGAACCTACTGAATTAAGCACATGTAACAAGAATGAGACGAACTGAAAGAAAAAAAACTGGTAATTATTTAGACGATTTCGGGTTTTGATTAATTCACTTGATGAAAGCTGATTTAACTTCGCGCGATAAGTATATTAATAAGCGCAAAATAATTTCGAAGGACTTTGCGTAAGTAGCTTATCGTGAATCTGGCATTTTAATAAATATTTAAGAGCGACAAGATAATAAATGCAAAGCGATTAAAAGGATTTACAAAGTAGAGAAACAAATATTTGATAGATACGCTCCTGTAATTTTTGAACTACGCGAGAATACAAGAAGCGCGAACGCGCAGAATACGAGCGCTTGATCGCTCGATACGAGCACGAGATAGTTTTAATTATAGATTATTAAGATAATTATATCTGGACAGTTGCGCGCCGAGTTGATGTCTCAATTCCTGACGCGTATCAGCTGCCTGCCATCTTACGCTTTCGGCTCTTCTCAGCGCACGTATTAAGTGTACCACTTCTTCCTCCTCTTCGTCCTTCTGGTGGCTGGTGGCAGTAAGTAAGAGTAGCACACCGAAAAAATTCTTGAAACGACGAACGTATACACCAAAATTACTTCATTACGAAGGCATTTATAATTAAACGCTCATTCGGCAAGGCTTACCGATGCGCATATATGCGCCGTAATAAATGTAAAATAAATGCGAAAAAAGCGTACTAATGAGAACGCACAATGTGAGTTTGTTCTCTGCGCGGAGAAACATTTATTATTGCTCTTTAAATTTAGGCCGTATGCGCGATGCCAATCTGCTGGGAGCAGCACATTGCTAAAGAGTTGAGGCTCTCTCGAGAAGAGTCGTCGAGTGGTGTTTTGTACGATGTCAAGACACACATGCTGTTGTTGCTCAATTACGCGCTCGCTGTGCGAAACGCTTAAGCGTGATTTACATATAAATTTACAAAGTCTTCAGCTGCCTGCGAAAATTGCCGTCTCGCATTCATTCGCTGATTATTTTTTATGCGTTTATAAGGAGGTGCTGAGTGCTAAAAGAGTATTTGTTCATAAATTTCAAAATTAATCAGTCGTATATGTCTAAAGTCGAAGTCGATTGGATAAATTCAAGATAATAGGATTAATTTAATCTATAAAAAGGCATCAAGAAACTTCAAGTCATAAATTTATTATTTATCCATGCAATTCTTAATTTTAGTGGAGTTTGAAGGTGAAATTTATTAAATTTTCTTTGTTCCAGAGCATCCAGACATAATGGAGAGAATCGTTTCGGAAATGTAAGTAATTTAACTGCACATTTAAATTAATTGCAAATTGTACGTAATTATTATGTGTACAACCTTATTATATTTGGTCGACATTGGTACACAATGAACAATTGGATTTAAATTGTGCTCGACATGATTCCAGGTAGCGAGTAATTGTTACCAAACTTAAAAATAAAGTAATGAATACGTGTTCATGAAGAAGCCAATGAATGCCCCAAAAGAGTTGAACGCGAATTGTAGGCGTTGTTTCTTTCCGGTCGAATCGCCGAAGGTTTTTGTACAGCCGGAGCCAGACAAGCACGCACGCCGGGCCGGACCGGATATGGACAATACGCGGCAATGGTGGGCACACACCGCCGCTGAGTGTTCCACCAATTATACGAATGCATTGTTTATACGGCGGGTACACACACAGGATGCGCGCCGAATGATTTCGATCGCGAGTTGCTTGACGGACGCGAAAGCGATTTCCATCAAAAACCCCACAGCTCTCAGTGCGCCGCAAAGGAAATGTCAGCAACTCTTTGCTTTCCGCCGCATGGAGTTTTGCTTTAATTCCCTTTTTTTATTATTTCGGTTTGCTACCTACTCATTGAACAGAACCAGTCGGACGATATCCGTTGATGATAGGTGGTGCACGCGCAACGAACATAAATTATGATCTTTTTATGCAAATTTAATTAATGTCTAATTTATAATGGGAGAACGCCCCGAAACGCCATAATAGTAATATCAACCGGCTGCGCGCGATGCACGCTGAAGAAGACATCAAGCCCGTAATTATTTGACGTTTTATTTCTTGCGTTTGCGCGCGTTCGAATTGACAATAAAACGTGGACGACGCGCTTCAAACCGTAATCGCTCAACAAACACACCACAAGCTGAGACAACAATCGTAAAAATTCAAAAAGCAAAGAGGGAAAAAAAATAGAGAATAACAGCGCGTTTAATTATATTTTTTCCTGTATAATTCCGACGGCCGAGGTGTGGGAACACGAATTCCATCGCGCGCGCATCAACTATTATTCGTACTACTAGTAATAATTGTCCGACCGTGTGCGCAATTGCCGAGTAATTAAAACGTCTGTGTGCACTCGGGTTAGTTTGTTAGTATTATTACTTTACATCGAAATGACGCATTATTAACGCCGCACCGACAATAATAATTGCGTTCGTGTAATAGCATCAATATTGTTTTAATTATAGCATCAGCATCTGTTCGCGTAATTGTCTACCGAGAAAGACGGAACGTGTCTAAAATGCAAGCTTATTAAACCGCGCGCAGGCAATCCAATTTTTGGTTATTTGACTTTCGTCACTTTCTCGCGTGCAAAGCGCGTTTCCGTTGCGCCGGAAGTCAATAAAAGCTAAACGACGAGCCAAAGCGCGCCACGTTTTAATCCCTTCGACAAGGGAGGCTATTTGAATAGGTCTTAAGCAATGTTTGCTCAGTCTTAACAGGGTCTTCAGACGGCTTTGTTGCGCTTGCTTGCTGCTGCTTTTCGGTTGACGACAGCCAATGTCGAATGGAAATTCAATCGATGTTGGCGGCTAGCACAGATAGTTGGGAGCGATGCTAAAAAGGGCACAAAGCACGACGGTCAGAGTCAATACGCGGCGCCCGCGCCTGCCAAAATAGGTGTGTGCGCGCCCCAAAAAGGGAAGTCAAATATCACTTCACTTCAATCGGCATTATTACTTCTAGTGGTTGAATAATCAAAGAAACTTAATCTCTGCGCAAATATTTTGAGAGTGGATTAACGAAATTCATCAATTTCCCAAATGGAATTTTAGTTGCATTCATATTTATGGAATTTAAACCACACACACTCTGCACCCTCGACTTTAGTGTGTTGACTTGGTTTCGAAAAGTCACAAAGACTTATTTTCTCAGCTTTTCTCAATACAGTTGTCCAAACATGGCGATAATGAATTCCTAATGCAAGATAAATTTTGTTTGCTAATCTTCTTTTGGGGATTCACACGCACATTTTGAATTCTTTGATAAAAATTCTCTCTGCGAACGATGTGGCTTTTTTGTGTACAATAAAAAGAACATCGACAATAAACGAGTAGCATAAATAACACTAAAAGTGTAATATCGATGTGCTCTAAAGTATACTTATACGCTGGCTGGCGTTTGCGCGTCTTTGGCGGTTTTGGTTGCTCCTTCGAGAATCAATTTGTTTGATGTAAAAGCAGCGATAAAGCAAACGCAGGCGTACGGCGCGAGCAACACGTAAAAGTAGTCGAAAGGAAGCAACCCATAAGCAACCTATAAGTATCTATGAAACACAACGACTATAAATCAGCGGCAGGAAGACGAGTGGGAAGAAAAAGCGGAACAAAAACTCGAGTTCTCGAATGCTGACTAGGTTGCAAACAAGCCATAGGTAGGTGTGCGTGTGTGTGTTTGAGTGTGTGAATGCAAAAGTGCCGAGAACGATTTCAAAGACAATGCGATATTCCAGTAAATAAATGCAAATTTGCGCAACACTCACTGGAGAGGGAACGGCGAGTGGCCATTCGGTCCCTTAAGTTATCTGCAAACCGCGCTCGTTGCACAATACACCACAACAAGAAGCCACAAACGTATCTGCAAATGTTTGGCCATCTCGTCACGATATGCCGCCGCCTGCTACTTGCAGTATCGTCTTCTTCGCGGGCGCTTGTGTGCCTGCGAGAGAAGCTGATGGCCAGTGGTCAGCACCGAAGTGCCATACAGTCGCATAAATATACGAGTGTCTGGATGGTCGTCGCGCTGCCGCCGCCGTTCGTGCATGAGACAAGTGTTTATAGCGCACATAATTCAACCCCTCGAAACGGAAGAAACTTTACGTTTATTACACATTGCAACGACGTGTTAAACTTTACCACGTTATGCGCGCGTTATGTTGCTTTTTTATTGGTCGCCTCGCACGTTACACACCGCACATATAAGTTGCTTAAGGGACGACTAAACCTTAAGTTTAGTCGGCGTACAATATGGACATTAAATCGAGTAGATGTTTTCATACGCTTGATGAACACGTCTAATCGCCGCACTAAACTCGAAACAGTCTCAAGAAAGTCATTTAATGCACCCGATGAACGTGTCATAAGAGAAATACTTTTTAAATTTAAATTTGCCAGGATAATCAAGGTTTTTGTTTAGCTTAACTTATTCATTGGCCATTTTGTTTGGTTATCGCAATGCCAGCGCAAGAATATCATCGATAATTTAGGTCCGAGCTGAAAATGGTTTTCCTACGGCATGAGAGAAACCTAAATGATTTGGCGCATTTTCGAACGCCAAGCACGTATGAATCGCAATCGCGTTTTCAACTACGTACTCACTTCTCAGCATTTCGGCGACTTTGAAGCGCGCGCGCGTTCGTTATACTCCTCGAGCATGCGAGGACAAAGAATCCACCAGGACATCCACTTAAACTGACCACTAAAATCGTTGCAAATTGTGTTTTAAAATTACATAATTTTTGGCTGGCGGGGATATTTGAAATTTTACTCAATAACTAATTGAATTTTGAAATAAGTTTAATGATTTGATTGCTTCGTATCGAATTTGGTGCGCACTCTGTATTGGCATATCATGAGGAGTGCGATAAGGAAGAAGATAACATTACGTGAAAATCTTCCAGATAGTTTTCGTCCACGCTGTGAGCAAATAACAGCCTGGAATATCTTCGGGTCGTAAAAAGGCGCGCGACGTAGGATATCAGGCGAAGAAAAATGCTTCGATGCGCAACAACAAATGAATGGATTCGCGATTGTATACGCGTTGTGCGGTGTGATGCACGTTTTTCAATCATTCTAACTATCAAATCAATTGGAAATGAAACGGTCCGGTCGGACGGGAACGCAGGAAAATATATTTTCATTTATCGTCACCATTTTTTCGCTCTCCAGCTTGGGATATTAAAAAATCGCGCGCGCGCGCCTTCATAGAAATAAATTCCAAACAATTTCCTCTAACGCAATTTCCATTTCCCGGAAAAGGCCCGGATCGTTTTATTTTGCAAATCAACAACGAAAACGAAACACACGTATGTGATTTGCCGCGTATTGCCAACTTTTGAAGCAAGTAGAGCAAACGCCGTTATTCATTCATTCATTCAGTGTGTGCATGCACTCATTGCTTTTCTATTCGCGGCAATATTTTGCCGAAAGCAGGCAAGCAAGCAAGCAAGCAACGAAAAGCAGCCAGCCAACATAGTCATACATTATCAACGTATCAAAATGCACGGGAGCAATGAGGCCGCGCACGCGATGGGGGCGCACATAACAACAGCGAACAGAAAAAAAAAAGTAGAAAATAACGCGAACGCATATACAATTCATACATGCAGCAGCCGAGTGATGCGAATGGCACATAAAGTGCGTTTATGAAACGCAACGCGCTATAACAGAGAGCATAACAGAACATAACGCACGCACAATCGCAAATAAAATTGAACAACGGCACGGGAAAAAAATTTTCTCGCGCATACACCCGCGCTGGCCACACAAAACAACGACAACGCAGCATGCGCGCCAAAGACGGAAACAATTGTACGTTATAATGGATGTTTTCATGGCGCGCCCCGTTATTATCCCGTCGATTTATAGCGTCGTAAAACATAACAATTGCTGTACTCACGTCGGCAAATTGTTAAATAATAAAATAATTGATAATTATTTAATAATGCAATCGAACGATACGAATTTAACTATTCCAGTCCTCGGTTAGGTATTTCGGGGGATGATGGCGTTTGGAAATTTTAATATTTGATGAGTGAACAAAATGTGTTTTAATTCAAGTATTAATTCTTCAATTCTTGCGCAAATAGAGTTGCAGCCAGAGTTCGACGGCTAAATTTGATTAAATATTGACGGATATTGTATTTTTGTGTAACGTAAATGCACGTGCGGTAAATTGAATTTGAAAAGCTGGCAAAATACATAAAATTGCAATTACGGCATCGATGTGCGACTGACTATCAATGCAAGTCGCCCTTCCGGATATGTATATTTTGTATATACACTCATCAATCATTTAATTACTGAACGCACTGAATAATGAATTTATTTCTATTTAGCCTCTGCCTCACAAACAGAATGAATACTCTGAATGCGTGCACCAACGGATGGATGCGCAATTGTTGGCAGTGGCGGTCGGCGGCAGCGGCGGCGGCGGCGTCGCTGCAAATATAAATTTAAAACCAATTGTGTGCGGACACACATGCACGCATATCGCATATACGCGCGACGGATTCAATATGCATTGCGGGTGCGGGTAATAATTTAAATAATGCACATATATTCTGCATACGGGTCGCTCGTGGAGAGTCATGCGAAAGGGGTGCATGAGGGGGAGGGGGTGCTGGTGAATCGACGGATTTGCCCATACGTATTGGTGCATTTCCAAATGTACGATCTGTGATCGACGAGATATCGGTCCTCGGTCTGAATCAAGTGCGATAGCAGTGCGCCCCCGATATCCGACAAGCGCACACTAGTATGATGAATTTTCGCATTGGATCGTTGTTGCAAAATTCCCATCGGCTGCAACAAAACCGTCATCGTTTGGCCTGTATTTATGTTTGTTGGCTACCGAATTGCAACATTCATACTGCCATTCGAACAATTGCGAATGTCGCTCGATTTGCATTGCGTCCGATCACCCGCCCCGCGCTTGTAATTCGGAGGCGCATTTAATCGACCGATTGTGTCTGCATGATTACGACACGGGTTCGGTGTGTTGTATTACCGCGTATTTTGTGGTACGCTCATTTGCAAAGAGCGTGCACTGTTTATAAAATATGTAGTTTGTACGTTCGGGCGCGTATTTGGCTTCCGCCGCCTGCCGAATTCTCTAGGGGTAAACAATAAAAGCATGCTGCGATATTAGCACGCAAAAATCATTTAAAACGCCAATTAATATACAATTTGTGCATGTGGCATTGTTCGGTTGCGGTGCGCTCGGTGGCTTTGTACGCCGTATGCGAATTCGCGTAGGAGTTGATATGACATTGCCAGACCCATTAAAATTCAACGAACGTCGTGATATTAAAAGTGCATTCGTGCAAACGCTTTTCGAATGAGAAAAATGCCATCCATGCGCCGGCGACGACTGAAAAAAAGATATATAATCCGCAGAAAACGTCGCGTCTGCACCGGACATGTGAACAAGTCGAAATAACTATTATGTAAAGCGGGCGCACATTCAATTCTCGAGATTATATCAGTTAATCCGCTATTGTCCGCTGAAATTAAACGATTTCCTATGCGACGACATTACGTTTTGTAACGGCAATGTCAGTTAAAAATCCATTCAGCCGTAATTAAAACATGCTATCGCCACGTTCACATCATCATTATGTTAATTAAAACAAGATGTACTTATGCCCGACATTTTTAAGGTGAACGTATAAATATTCATAGGTTATTAAATTCACATATACATTCGAATTTTAAAATTTTAAAATTAATTTAAATATTTTTAAAAAAAATTGACTTCACCCGATAACTAAAAATTGCCGTTGTAGTTACTACATCGGCATCATAAGCTGACATTCAGTAATTTTCTGATTTAGCTAAGGGTGATTAAGATTCGTTAAAATATACATTTCGCTGATATACATTGTTTTATTCCCAGGGCAATACAGGTAATCCACTTTATTATTAAGATATGTTTAAATGTTATGATTATTGCATAAATCAATACAATGTCATGTTTAATAAATGGTTTATTTTTAAAGTAAGCATTAGAACGTCCCAACGATATTTATGCGTATTTATCAACGTTTCATGTAGTTGTATTGAAAAACAGGAGAACGTAATAGCCAGGATAATGTGTACATTCTGATTTGGAGCACGCAACTATCATTTAAGCACGACTTAACGGTAAATTTTATTTATATTTCTGTTTGCCAACAAATTCATAACATGGTAAGAATTGATCCAATCATAAAAATTTTCAATCATTTGAAAGTAGAAACACTAGCTACATTAGTATATCTGTTTTCTATATTATTCAGTTGCACCTAGCATAATATAGGTTTGAATTTTCACTAATTATAATCATTGACATCAGTAATATGATGATAACTGTTCTTAATGGGACCAATGTGCTCAGGACTAATCTAAAAGTTTCCTATTTTAGTTTAATGCTTGTTATATTTATTCTAGCCATATAATGATTGGATTACATGTGGCTTGGGGTATTCAACTTGGCCAGTAGCGTCAGTATTTAGTTATAGCTACTCATATCAGTAGATGTGAGTGAGTAGAGTGAGTGAGCAAGTCTCAATAGGGCCAAGGCTAAGATGAGGGGTTCAGCAAGTAACCTCAGTATTCATTTCATTCTACTCATATTGGTGAGTAAATGGGCACTGAAGCTTCAATACACTCTAGATTGATTTGGACGGGTACCCCTAAACTTAGCCTCAGCATCCAATCTATGCTCCCCATACCAGTAAGTAGATAGACACTGAAAACTCAATACAACGCGAGTCTCTCTGGGTGAGTTTATATTTTAATTGAAAGGTGATTATGAATTGCGGCTTTATTTCTTGAATAAATTTGTTAAATGTCTTTTGTTTACTTTTCAGCTTTAATAGACATGTGGCTTGGGCTCACTTGGGCTGGTTACTAAGGTAACCAACTATTTTTTGTTCAAAAAGAGTACACTTTACAAGTATTTCACAAGTGTCTATTTCATTATTTTATAAATTTACTCTTCTAATTTCTGCAAAAAGACAGATATTGTCATTAATGACAATATCTGTTACTTCCTTCATTACAAATACGACTGCTGAAGAAACTTCTTTGCATTCAATTGTACTATTTAAAAGGGTGCATCGATTCTTCGACATATTCATAGCAAATTTAATGTAAAATTTTAACTTCTTTTAAAAATTCATGTTTTATTCCGCGATTATGTTTTGTGGAATGTTTTAGAAATACAAACGAGTATAAAATTATACAAATGAGTACTTTCAGAGTATAGGATTTGAAAAGAGTACGGTTTACGAAAAAAGAGTACAAAACACAATAAATGAGTACAGTTGGTCACCTTACTGTTACTGTAAGATACTTATAGTGATTTATAAGTAGCACAATTTAATCATTGATAACGCCACACGTATCTGGCCTAACCATCATCTGCATTAATCTACCAAAATTCTACTCTGACATTAAAAAAGTTTCCATGTTATTAGTGAATAAGTCCAAAAGTTTTCCAAGTAAGTTATTGTGATGATAGTTAAATTTTTAAATTTTCAGAAACCAAATGTCTTTAAAAAGTCTAGAGCTACATATACCTCTTAGTGTTTATGATATATTTTTTGCCGTCAAATTACGCAAAACATCAGATATAATAAAAATAATAAAAAATTCAGAACTAAAAATAACTCTTCACGTTTATATGATTCTGATATAAATATAAATTTTTAATTATAAATCTTCAAACTTCTGTTCAGCAAAACACATATTTAAGAATTATATATGGGGTATTTCTTGTTTTGTATTATAAAATATTATAAAAATATGTACAGAAATGCCCCTTTCTGTTTACATCACCCTGATACAAATTAAAATTGTATCATTGACTATTTTAAACTATTTGCACAAATTTTGGAAATTGTTTGGAAGGGAAAGCGCCGCTTTATTGCGATATTTGGATCGGTAACGCGCAATCACGTGGCGACATCTAATAGAGACTATCTATCTATATTGTAGAGTCGGTAATACCCGAGCGTAAGTTTAAATGTTACTACGCACTGTATTTGCGTCGTTCATAACGAAGATTACACCCTGTAATGAGGGATTCATCATTATCATCATACAGCCTTTAATTCGTCCACTGCTGAACATAGGCCTCCTTTTGTTGCCGCCAAGCGATTAATAACTAATAAATAATAAATTAATTATCATTGTTGGTCGTGGTCCAACTGTTATAGTACTCGAGGTCTACAAAGAATAAAAGTTTAATTGTCCAAGTTACTACTTTCAGCTGGCGAGATAAATTACCAAGTTCTCTTCAATAACCTGAAAAATATATAATCTTATTAATTAAAACAATATATTTAATCCAAAAAATTGTGGGAAATTACTCACCAAAGGTTCCATTGAAAATGATGTTATTATTACATCAGTAGAAATCATATTTCAAAAACTATATTATTTGAGAAATAATTAAATCATTAGCTAAAGCTAGGTCATATTCTGGTACCTGTTGATGTTATAATCTAAAATATAAAACACGTGCTAATTCATAAAATATAAAGTGTGAATCATAAATAAAGTATAATGCTTATAATCAAACAAGTTAAAAACTATCAATGATATTCGATTATATATGATTATAGTTAGCATTCATTTATAAATTTAAAAGAATAGTTTTATTTTAAAATACGTAGTTGCAAACATTTGAATAATTCCAAGCAAAGCACTCGCATTAAACAGCGTTAACTGAAGAAGCTTCTTCTGGATGTAGGAAAATGTTTTTACGGATATTAGCGGCTCCAAAATTTAAGCCCCTTTTACTAAGTAAAAAGACTCTATTTATGATCCAGAAAATACAGTTATTACAGAGGCAATCACAGATCGGACTCGGTTGGAGCTGGTCGACCAGCCGGGGAGCGGAAGAAAATGCGCGACAAGCTCAAAGCATCTACTTCCTGCACATCCCTCAACGCGCTACCCATCTTCATATTAATATAAATTAAGCAAAGAATTGCTGTTAATATATTTATCAGTCGGTGTTTTCTTTATTCTCAACGATCATTACGTAAACAAACATGAATATTCATGTATCTCGTCAATATTTAATCTGTGGAGCTTAATTAATTAATATGTGTTATATTAATCTGAGCATCATAAATTATTATTCCACAATAATATATCTGTTTGAATTACTACTACCATTACAAACATGCATCACGCGAACATTTTGAATTACTGATGACCCGTTTTGATCCCGCGCGAATATATTTGGCTAAATTATTTTGTTTAAGTTAGTAATAGAAAGTAATCACTGAATATTTTTTGAATAGTTATTATATTAAATAACAGGTCAAGAGGCCTGCATTATCTGCAAGTTTGCATATGTACTTATCTCCCACCCTGATCAAATTTGTTACGTTGCAATTTGTAATTGTACATAATATTTTGCTGATTTAATAATAATATATATTAACGTTGCTTTACTTGAGTCTTATTATAGCGTCAACCGGTCCGGACATAATACCAAATGCTGCCAGAACAAGTGATTTATGTGTTTATAATACTTTATGTGTCTATTAATGAATGTTTCTGTGGAGATGCAATTGTAACCACATGCAATGGGCAAATTGGTGGTAAATTTTCATTAAATTGGGATAATGAAAAATTTTATAGTTTCACTGGTATTCCATATGCACAGGCACCAGTTGGCAAACTACGTTTTAAGGTAAATATTGATATTTTTAATTAACGACTTAATTTATCTAGTTTAAACATCCACAATAACTCTAGGCACCAGTCGCATATGATAAATGGGATGATATTCTTGATGCAACTCGACCAGCACCTTTCTGCCCGCAATTTGCTTATGACGATTTAGTTGGCGATGAAGATTGCCTCTACCTCAATGTATACACAAAATCTGTACGTATTTATAAATAGCAAACATTTACTATAGCTTTCATACATCTACTTTGTAGATTAAAGGGTGCAAGAAAAGACCTGTTATGGTTTACATTCATGGAGGCGGCTATCGCATTGGTACCGGCAGTTCATTACTGTACGGCGCAGAATTTTTCATGACTGAAGACGTCGTTTTAGTTACGATTAATTACCGACTTGGTTTCCTGGGTTTGTATTTCACACAGCTTCACCTATTATTTGTATTATTAATTCATTATGCTAGGTGCACTAAGTTTCAAAGATCAAACTAAAGGCGTGCCAGGAAATGCGCATCTTAAGGACCAAGTGATGGCGTTAAAATGGGTACAACAGCACATTGAGAATTTTTGCGGTGACAAAGATTCGGTTACTGTGTTTGGTGAAAGCGCAGGCGGCGCAAGTACACATAGTCATTTGTTATCACCAATGTCGAGGGGCCTTGTGCACAAAGTGATTGCACAAAGCGGTTGTGCTTTTAACTCTTGGAATATTGGTGTACTAGGCACTGGCGATGAAATTGCCAAAAATTTAGGCATTACCGGTAGTACTGTCGAAATTATTGAAAAAATGCAACAAATGCCATGGCAGGAATTTGTGCGAAAAACTATACAACCCGGTGAACTTGTAAGAGTTTATTTAAATTATAATTTACTAAAATGATACTCACATAAACTTTTAGGGTGTTCCAATAAATGCACCACTGGCGCTTGCGCCAGTAATTGAAACACAATCAAATGAACCGGCATTCTTTAACAAACGTCCAATGGATTTAGTAGCAGAAGCACCGAAAAATATACCGATCATGTTGGGCTACAATAATAACGACACAATAATTTTCGAAACGATGCGATATTTATACTCTGGGAAACCTTTCTATTTTGATAAGAATTTTGATGTTACAATTCCCTATGATTTGAAAATACCAGAGGAAGATCGTCCTGCACTTGTGGAATTAATTCAATCAACGTACTTCGAAGATGAGCAGCACCAATTCGCTATGACAATTGATAGAGTACTGCGCTACTCTTTAGGCCCATGGTTCTTCGGTGGTTTCATACAAGCCGTGGAAAAACATTTAGAAGCTGGCCACGAATTATACTTCTATTTGTTCTCCAGTGATTCGCGTCTCAATTACTTTAAACGTTTGCATCCCGTAACGCGACTTTATCATGGTGCAAGCCATATGGATGAATTGGGATACTTATTTACTACCGAGTATACCCCAATGTTCAGAAGCACTAGTAATGAAGAACACGGTTGGAGAACCGCATTAAAAGTATGGACCAGTTTTGCAACTAACGGTAATCCAACAATCGATAAATGTGAATTAGATTGGAAAAGAGTAAATGATGCCCAAAATATAAACTATGTGAACATCAATCTTGATAAATTAGAACAGCATCATGAACCAGATAAGGAAAATTGGGACTTTTGGCGACGATTGTATCATAAATACAATAAATGTTAGCACAATGGAACACGCGATCGCAGAGTTAGCAAATTGCAATCCATACAATTACCCGGAAATGACGAATTGGCGTTGTGAATATTTTCGATAAACAACAGTTGTCACCATACAAAAACAATAACGTGCGATGATAGTGAATTCTACATGGTAAATAATATATGCAAAATGCACCTAAACTAGAGGTAAAAATATATTAACTTCATTTCTCTCCAATATCACTAACTTTCTAAATTCATTTGCCAATTATCAAATAATGAAGTCACCTACAACTTTATGCATTTCATTGCATTTATTTTGCATATTTTGCAACACCTATGTATACTTTAACGTAGTTTCGTTTATTTTTGTGGGTATTTAATTAATTCCTCAGACTATTGTGGTCGCTCATACCTGACTGACTTCAAAGCAAAATAGCGACAATGCACTTATTAACATGTACAACCATAACGTATGTAATATTCAGCTGCGTGGTTAAATTAAAAATGGTTAATTGTGTAAACGTTGTAATAAAACAAGGGCGTATGTCCGGAAGTATACTTCGAGATTATTATAATAATAGCTATTATGCATTTCAATCAATACCCTTTGCAAAACCGCCGATTGGTGAATTGCGGTTCGCCGCCCCGCAAGAACCGTTGCCGTGGATTGGCAGTCGCAATGGAAGTATGGAAAGTCCATCATGCGTACAGC
The DNA here is from genome assembly GCA_030264675.1 of Anaulacaspis nigra. Classification (NCBI taxonomy): domain Eukaryota; kingdom Metazoa; phylum Arthropoda; class Insecta; order Coleoptera; family Staphylinidae; genus Anaulacaspis; species Anaulacaspis nigra. Next base: position 377,509 of record JARJDV010002748.1, read on the forward strand.
CAAACAACACTGCGTACACAGGTCAAGAAGATTGCTTATATTTAAATGTTTATACTAATTCTGTAAGTGTTCATTATCGTCTAAACTATGTAAAACTATGAATGCAACATTTCAGTTAAATAGCACAGATTTACAGCCCGTCATTGTTTACGTGCATGGAGGTGGCTTCAATCGCTTATCTGGTTCTTTAAGAAACGTTAACCCGGGATACCTAATCACTGAAAACATCGTTATCGTAACGATTAATTACCGCCTAAATACGCTTGGGTTCCTCACCTTGAATGGCTCTGGTTTAATATCCGCGAATAATGGCTTCAAAGATCAAATAATGGCTCTCAAGTGGGTGCAAAATAATATTCTATACTTTGGCGGCGACCCAAACGCAGTCACATTGAGTGGCGAGAGTGCCGGTGCCCTCTCAACGCACTATCATTTATTTTCGCCGCTTGCAGAAGGACTTTTTCACCGCGTAATATGCCGTAGCAGTACAGGATTCATGGCACTCCAAAATTTAGAGCCCAACAACGCTGTTGTCCTTGCTCGCCAAATGGGCATTGCAACCGAAAATTTTACAGAAATGGTGCAACAACTGCGAGCGGCTCCACTGCAAAATATATACGAAGCGCAGTTGTCTATAAGATGGTTTGATTTATATCTAAATAGAGCAATGTATAATGGTCTATTCATAGAGCAAGAAGGCAATGAAAGTTTCATAACCGAATCGGTGATAAGCCTTGCAAAGAAAGGTAATTTTCAGAAAGTTCCCATAATGCTAAGTATAACTAATTCGGAAGGGTTGCTCTTTAATACAACAAACATTGCAAACATGGACGAAATGCCTAATATGACTCTACACATTCCGAAACTTTTTGGCGAGAATAGCAGCGTTGTGCACGCAAAAGCACACGATTATTACTTCAATAGCAATTTTAAATACCCTTTGGTTGATTTTTGGGGTGATGTATGGTTCAGGCATTCAACATATCGCGCGCTGCAAACAATGAGTAGTGTACAACTAACATATGTTGCATATTTTACATTGGATACAAAATTGAATGTGTTCAAGCGCACGCATGATACAATTAACAGATATCCTGGTGCGTGTCATACCGATGATGACACATATATTTATTCGAATTTTCGTTCACCGATTATCGAACCCAATAGCATTGAACAATTATGGATGAGACGTATTATTCGTATGCAGGCGAATTTCGTTAAGAATGCAAACCCAACACCGATATCTGATGAATTATTATATAATATACGATGGTTACCGTATGAAACTGATAAGAGAAATATTTTAATTATAAAAAATGACGGTTTTAATACGAGTTACTTCGCAAATAGCAACTTCGAATTCTGGGACGACATATATCAGAATTATTCAAAGAATTACTACTAATAACTCTACAAATATTTACTTACGGAAATCAAGAGCATAACATTGTGAATATAAACCAAGTATTTAATAAACTAAAAAAAACAAGCGATATGATATGGCGTTTCATTTTTGATTTTTACTAATAGCCAATCAAAACTTATTTACTTAGAACGAGTGGTGTGCGGAAAATTGTTTGATTAAAAATTTTAATTCAACGCTAACCCAGCTAAAAAAAATAGTATGTGATAAAACTCTTTAAACAAGTTACTGACGAAATAATTTTGCATAATTCACGATTGCCATATTATTCATCTCAGTATTAATACAGTATATAATCAGTACTATGGGTCTATACCAAATAACTAGGCATGATGCCGATTATCTATAAAATGCAAATAATTTATTCCCGAACGTTAGTTGCTTGCGAATCGTTGAACCACAATGAAAAGTGCGCAATTGATCATTGGTTTAATTTTCGCAACTTGCGGGCCGCTTCGTGCAAATGAAAGTAATCCGCAAGTAACTATACCCGATGGTATCCTTGAGGGCCTGAGCCTCCCCGCGTACAATGGTGAGAAATTCTATTCATTTAGAGGAATACCCTACGCAAGGCCACCAACCAATGAATTACGCTTTTCTGTTAGTATTAACGAATAAAACAACCCAAGTAAATCAGTCAAGAATCCTACCATGATATTGCAGCGGGCGATCAAGAACCATCCATGGAGGGGTGTCCTAAACGCCAGCGCTTATGGTCCTTTCTGCACTCAATTGGCTGATAACAACCTAGTGGGCAACGAAAATTGCTTATATTTAAATGTGTTCACAAAGAGTGTAAGTTAATCCATCTACCTAAAATGATAATAATTAATAATGTATTGCTTTAGTTGAATGTCACAAACCTATTACCTGTTATGGTTTACATCCACGGGGGAGGATTCCATGACGGTTCATCCAACATGTATGGCCCTGAATTTCTATTAATGGAACACATAGTTCTGGTTACAATCAACTATAGATTAGGTCTACTTGCTTATTTAAACATGGTCAATTCGCATGAACCTAACATCGAAGAACATATGACAACCAACAACGGATACAGAGATCAATTACTTGCATTGAAATGGGTGAATAACAATATAAAGTATTTTGGTGGTAATCCAAAAAAAATTACCATTTGTGGCGAAAGTGCAGGAGGAATGTCTGTACATGCTCATCTTCTATCACCTCTTTCGAGAGGTCTTTATCAGCGTGCTAGTTTCATGAGCGGCAATTCAGTTATGCTAGTTGCAACTGCAATGAACAACTCTGCATTGGGTATAGCCAAGCATCTCAATATTGACACAAATGATCATGGAAGAATGGTGCAGTTGCTTAAACAAACACCAGTTGAAAGTATATTCAAAGCTGGCATCGCGCAAAAGTATTTCGTTAGTATGCTTCTGCAATGATTATTCATATATAATTCACGTTGCAATATTTCAGGATATGCAGTTGAA